>OY764963.1:96752734-97211746 GCA_963668005.1 Melieria crassipennis | reverse complement strand
TCTTCGAAGAACGCACCGAATGGTTGCAGCTTCTGCTTTGCTTTTCTCTCTGCTTGCTTGATTCGCCTATGCGAGTGTATTGTTGTTGTAATTTTATTGCGGTCATAATTGCAAGTAAACAACACATTTTACGATGCCGAGCAGCAAACATGGCGACGGCGCTTTTGGGGCTAACTTGACGCCGTCGCAGCTGCTCTTCTGCTCTTCCGCTCAAACAACGAGGGGGAGGGGGTGAAAAAATCAAAGGGTTGGCTGCTCGGTGTGGTGCAGGTATTCTGTGGCGGCAGAGAAGCACAATGCTGCCGCACTCGAGGCAGGTAAATTAAATTCGTATTTGAAGCATAAAACCATCGAAGCTAATGGAAGCGATGCAACCGACGAAGACGAACGAAATTAAAAGGCGCATACGGAAAATTTGAAAATTGAATTTTTCGTATATTTCTGTGTGTGTCAGTGTACGTGAGTGTGTGTGTGAGTGTGTAAGTGTATGCGCTATGCACACAAGCGCCACAAATGCATTTGTGCCGGCTGCCTGCCGCCACTGAACACAGACTGCACTCCCTCTTTCGCCTGTCGGCGCGTGCTTGCTGCCGTCATGTAGTAAGCGAGATGGCCGTTCTTCTTGTTGTTGTTATTGTTAGAGTTGCAGCATAAAAAGTGAAACTCAATTCCCGCCACCAGCAGCCGCCATTCGCCTCGAACGTATTCGGGTTCATGCCTAAATCTAGCCCGTCCCGGGAACGCACTCGGCGCATTGGTTTTGAGGGGGCGCTGCGCGGCTCGGAGAGCGGCAATGTTGTGCAGCGCACGTGCCATCAGATCTCGGATGCTTTGTGCCTTTTTGAATAGAATTTCGTTGGTCTATGGAGACACCGACACAGCGCCACACAGACAACCGATACACAATGCTTGCCTAGTGGACAATGTTGTATGTGTGTGTGGTTGTTGTTGTTGGCTGTGTTATGCACGCTGTCGTTGCGGACGAGTGGCATGCAACAGCGTGACAGCCACTTTTCTCTCTGACAGTTTTAAATGAGCCGTTTGTAACGCTTTCTGCCAACAGCACCCAAACAGAATGATTGCTCAATACTTGCCACATGCGGCTCTAAGGTGGAAATTTTCGTAGCCATATTTAGTGTGGTTAGTGCTAACCAAAGCTAATAATATATGCCGAAATATTAGGCAATAGGAAAAAGGTTATGAGAGGTGATACTAATAAGTATATATTTGGTTATTGCTAACCGAAATTTTTACTAAAAACTTCTCTGTATGTAAAATTAATGTGAGAAATTGAATATGTTTTCCATTTTATTTTGTTTCCATAAAATGTTGATTGAAAACGCCTTTCGAAAATATGAAAAATGGTGATTTGCTTGGTTCTAATAAGTTTATATTTGATTATTGCTAACCGAAATTTTGACTTAAAACTTCTCTGTATGTAAAATTAATGTGAGAGATTGAATATGTTTTCCATTTAATTTTGTTTCCATAAAATGTTGATTGAAAAAGCCTTTAGAAAATATGAAAAATGGTGATTTTCTTGATTCTATTAAGTCTATTTTTGGTTATTGTTAACCGAAATGTTGTAAAAAAATCGTACTCAATATAAAACTAATTTGAGTGATTGAAATTTCATGCAGATCTACTTGTTTCTTAAAGAAACACTTGTAATTCGTTAGTACTAACCGAAATATTGGTTGAAATTTTGGATTAGAAAATATAAAAAGGGATTATATGTTTGATTTTAATAAGTTTATATTAGGTTATTGCTAACCGAAATGTCGCCTAAGAGTCACACTGAACATAAAACTAATCTGAGATATTGAAAATTTTTGCACATCTGCTTGTCTCTTAAAGAAATATTTATACTCGTTATATCTAACCGAAGTGCTAGTTGAATATTATAAAATATGCTTAATTTGTAAGTGCGAGACAGCAAATGTTCTTCAAGATATTTCAAAGTACAACCGGGTGATAGACATTCTTGCGGCCTCTGACCCTAAGGACCTGAACCGCTCACAGATGTCAGCAGGTTTCATTAAAGACATTCTGTCAAACGGGAATTCATAAATCGGTCAAACCGGAAATGGTCCAAAACAGTGGGACAACGCTAGTCTTTTGGGCCTATTCTGTAAGAATATCTAAGTACCTTCGTATATCAGCAGAACGGAGCTTAAATTCATGACGGGTATACTGAGCGGACACTGTCTGCTAAATATGAATAAAGCTCTACTGGGAATCTCAGATAGCGAACCATTCAGATTCTGTATGGAAGATGAAGAAACATCCGTACATATTATAACCGAATGTCCAACCCTCTTACTCGCAAGAATGCGTATACTAGAAAGGATATAGACGAAAGAGCTGCCTGAAATTGATCTGAGGAAAATTATGGAGTTCCTGGACAATATTGTAGGATACGAACTCTTCTAGTAAGGAAAAATGATTCCAAACAATAGTTTACCGTTGGACGCTGCTGTCGCTCGATTCCCGCACCTAATCTAATCTAATCTAATCTAATCTAATCTAATCTAATCTAATCTAATCTAATCTAATCTAATCTAATCTAATCTAATCCACGCATTGTAGACCGTTGTGTTACCACGTGGAGAGCGGGACTTCACCTATACACTTCCAGTTGGTTGAAGCCAAGAATAGAATAGAATTTAAGGGTTTACTGCAAGTTGTTAGAGCACATTCCCTAGACCAAACGACCTAATAGTAACTCACGGGGGTTTAGGTGCTCGAGTTTAGGTGCTCTTCTGAAAGCCAGTACTGGCTCAGGTAACGCATCCAGCTACGGCATACTGCATCACAGTTCAGTGAGATGTAGTCAGGAGTCTCCTATACTATTTCGCAGAGTCTACAGACGTTGACCTGTTTTAAACCGATTGTATCCATGTGGTCTAGTTAGAAGACCGGTGATCTCCGATCCGGGTCTAAGCTGGCTCTTTCTCAGTCTGAGGTATTCTTCACTCCATTTGGAGTTATAACCCTTGATAAAGAATTTCAATTGCCTAAGGCCCGAGGTCAGTGAGACCAGTGTTCTGAATTTCTGGTTCTCTCCTCAAGTCTTAGTGATTCTGCTAGGGTGTTTCTGTCCAGCCCAATGTAGGACTCCGGCCCTTCGGGGGGTCGTGGCTGCCGCAGTTCTAGTAAAGCTGTCCACCTCCTCGTTTCCATTAATTCTTCTGTGTCATGGGACTCTGTGTCCAATGAACGGCTCCGGTGCCAGGGGACACAATTCAAGCAAAGCTGTCCATCTCCTCGTTGTCATCAATTCCTATGTGTCATGGGACCCAGAGGATTTTGAGCTTTCTTAGGAGCCACTTGGTGACTCTGTTGAATTTGTAGATGTTGCTTGAGAGTGTATCCTTCAGGTCTGCTCAGCACCTCAGAAAGTGCTAACCAAAGTATGGGAATCGCGTTATCGCAAGCGCTGGACCCATGCAGGGAAGGTTTTCAACGGTTTTCTCGCAGTCTACAGCGAAGTTTCTGCTGACTGAACTAGAAAACTCCTGTTAATGTTTTTACTTAGATCTAACGTACTAATAATCTACACGTTCTCGATACTTTCATTAAAATTTCCAGGAAACAAAAACCAATGAAAGCTGGCAGCAGCAACGGTAAATTACGACCACTTCAAAGTGAGGTCACTCAGGCGCCGCTGGCGGGTGCTCACGTAAAACTCATTGAAATTGCGTTACGTAAAAAAGACACAAAAAGAGACTCGAACCCAAACTGTATAATGTGAAATAATGTCGAATAATGCGGCATAATCTGACAACAACAACAATACGAGCGGCCACAGTTGCCAGTTAAGTAGCAAAATATCAAATTGCTAAATTTGCTCAAAAACACAATAACAACAAAAACATTTATTACATGAAACAAAAAAAAACAGAACATAAATATGAAATTTATGCCCAAAACAAATAAATGGTTGGAATAAATTTCAGTTACAAGTCGCAGGACGAGCGCGCTTAAGGGGGCAGGAAGAGTGAAGCTTTGACAGCATAAATGAGGCGAGCGGGTGCGGGCTTGGGGCAACGCTTGTGCCGTAATGTAAATTTAATTAAAATTATAAAAAGAAGTCTTAGTAAAAACCGGTATCAGGTATTTAGAATCAATGCGGCGCGCGGTCCGGTAATTTAATACAATAACAACAACAGAAAAATGAAGAGCAAGCAAGAAGCAGTAACTTTATGGGGCAGCTAACACAACAATTAAGGCAACAACAATGCATCAAAACCGAAGAGAACAAACAACACAACAACGCTGTGTGTGTGTGTGTGTGTGTGTATTACATTCAACAACAACAACAACAACAAACGGAAACAACGGAACGCAACTGACAAAAACAAAAGTCAATTGGCCAATGCTGTGGAATTTATGGCAGCGAAAACTGGGAAAATAACCAAAACTATTCGAAGAAATACAAATTCCAAGCATTCGAGATATTAGCCGAGGGGTCAAATGTGCACACGGGATGCGCTACACTCGGGCACATTGCGTAAAGAAATTTAAAATAAAACTTTTGTAGGAAAATTAGGCAAAGAAGACTGTTAACAAATGTGGATTCTCACCAAAATATTGCAATTTAAAAAAAAAATCTTTGTGTGTGGAAAATTTTTAAATTTTTTACTATTCTAGACTAAAATTTGACACTTTAAAAGCAGCAAATTCTTAATGGTTAATTTAGAAGTTAAGAAACGCCATCAGGTAAAATTGCAAGTACATAAGACATGATTTAGAGTTGTATGAAGATTCTTAATAATGGCTTCTCGATGATCCGGAAGCGCTCATTTTATGCAGTTTGATGAAAAAATTATCCCATCAAAGAATTGGGTAAGCTAAAGTGGGGTTAAATGGCTTTGCATCGAGGTTCTAGTTCCACATATTGCTTCACAGCTGCTCAGAAGTTGCTCTGAGAGAGTTAAAATCTATGTCTGATCTCCACTAATTTTTCCATCTGAATATTTCTTTCGAACATACTTAACCCCTATCTTCAACCCCTAATGGGGTTCCCATACAAAATTATTGTTTTTTTAAAATGTGCTCCCACTGCTTCCAGGTGGTCCCAAGATGCATCAAATATAAGACTGACCCAATTTAATTTTCACTTCCGAATATTTTTCCCGAACATACTTAGCCGCTATCTCCCACGCTTAAGGGGGCTGCCATATAAAACTAGTAATTTTTCAATGAAATTGGCTGCCCACTTGCCAGCAAGGAAATATCATATCTCGAAAACTACTAAACCTATTTGAATGATTAGTTAACAATCAGCACAATTCTTGAGTACAAAAAATACGAAATTAATTAAAATTCAAAAATTCACCATCAAGGGCACCTCTCATACAAACGAAATTGTGCGGTTGCCCATTTTTGGGTTTCTACGAAACAAAAATCAAAAGGAATTATTGAAACCCCATTAACCTTCCTATTTCGAATATCATTGTAATTGTAATTGATTCTGAAGCTATATTCAACAAATTTCTTCAACAACAAAGCTTTAGTTGGCCGATTGCTATTGGCATTAAACCAAACGTTGTAAATATTACGAATTTTGTCTTCACTTATATTTGAAAAAACATGAACAACTGAAAATTTTACATCATAATGTAAATATATCCCTTAAAAAATATAGGTATATATATATATACAGATTCGAGAAATATTTTTTTGTTTTTAAATTACCTTTAAAGTTTCAACTCAGTTTTTATTTACTTGTTTTCTTTGATTAATTTTGTTCATAACGGTACTGTTTAGAGTTAAAAAGAATCAGCAAAATTTTGGTCTTAAAAGATCTAAATTTGATGAAGCTTACGACAGCATTAAGTTTTAGGGACTCGCTCATAATATATTTTAAAATATTGAACCCCAAAAATTTGCTATTTTTAAACATTATTTTTTCAAAGCTATAAGTGCTTACTTTAAGAGCTCATAACTTCTATGTTGTACAATATTTTTTCTTATAACTTGGACTTTATCTTAATTGAAGTATTTTCAACAAAACCTCATACCAAGATTTGTCGGTTGTAATATTGAATTTTGGAATTTTAGTCACTAATTGCAACACAGTCTGAGCAGCAAATGCACCATAGACAAATGGCAACAAACTAACGGTACACGGTGCCGAACGAGCGAAAGAGTTGACAACCAGTACAGGGTGGTTTACTTAGCTGACAGGCACTTGGGAGGGCCCTGACAAACCGTACAGGGTGCTTTGAAGGACCAAGTAAGTGCAACTTGTGACTAGCAACACTGAAACGGAGACAAATGCTGAGCCCAGTACTCAAATCCTACCTTCGATGAAAAAATTGACGGTAGTGTCCGGAATGTGAGGAGGTTTAGTGTATTAAAGTCTCATCACACTGCTACCTTCTCATAAAATATAAAACAAACACTGCACCTTAACCTCACTTTTTACAATTCGTAGGGTATTTTACAAGGTGAAAACGTGTAGAACTTTATAAAATAAATAAACAAATTGTTGCTACAAAAAAAATACAAAAATTTATTGTAAATAAAAAAATCAAGAAGTTTAAACAAATAGAAACAAAGTGCCGAGACGTAGAGGGCAAAACGGCAAGAAATTTGTATTTACAATGCAAAAAAATAAGAACAACTGAAAACAAATCATGGCACACACAAGCCAACAATTCATCGACACACTCACACACACACACATACATTCACATGTATGTATGTAAACAGTTGCGGCAGCTGCGGTGCGTGCTGCCAAAACGAAAATCCATTTATTGTGGTTGTTGTTGTGCTACTGTTGCCGTTCGAAATATGATTTCTCAACTGTTGCACAACAATAACAACAACGGACGCAAACAAAACAGCAAAATGCACCTAAAGGCTGCGATGTACCAGCAGCTTCGAGCACCGAGATTCATTTGCGCTCGACACCACGCCGCGCTTCGTCAGACAACGGCCGGCCGGCGCACGATTCGGCGCTGCCGATCGTAAATTTTACCAATTTACGCGCATAATGAGTGCGCCTTGAGCTGCATGCACTTTTGTTATTAGTTGTTGTTGTTGTTGTTTTCGGCGACGCACGGCCGCGCTGGCCTTCTGCGCTCGTTGCAGTTCCAAATGCCACTTTGGGCAGCAAAAAGTGCGCAGCACCAATATGTGACATATGCGGATGCTGCTCCTACTGCATGTTGTTGTTGTTTTGTTTTTTTGTTGCTGGCTGCCACATTTGCTTTAACGCAGTTTGGCAGCACCTGTCACTTGACTGTCGCCGATTGCAATATTTATGCTTAATTGCAGCGCAAAACATGCACTCACACACACACACATTAATACAGACAAATGTTCACACACACACACACACAGCCACATATAAACTCGCGCCTTTGCTAGTTGCGCACTCAGAAAAGGGACACTAAATGCGCCACTTGAGTTTTTTTTTTGCTTTTGTTGCAATGCAAAGCAACACAAAACGTAACAACAAAGTCAACTACAACAACAAAGAGAACAAAGTGATTTACAAAAAACGCAAAGCAATTGGAAATTGTTGAAAATCGAAGGCGGGGTCGCCACTAAATGCAAAACGGCCGATACAACAACAACAACAACAAAAAATAATAATAATCACAAAACGTTGCTGTTCTGGCAGCTGCAATTTGTGGCACGTAGTCAGTGCTTGTCAGCTGAATAACGGCAGTGGACAGCAAATAGATGGCAACAATGTTGCCAATAGCGGTATTCACGATATGTGCAATATGAATTGAGATATTCAACGCTTTTTTGAATTTAAATTTTCTTTTGACCTGAGCAGTGATGCATATAAAAATTAATTTTGGGTTGTTTCGTAGACAAATTTTGAATCCAATAACATTTGAAATCATTGTTGCCACCATAAATCTTTGAAACAAAAATATTTTTGGGGGGATTGAAATTAGCTACTGGACATGACCCATGCAACCCTGCCTCAATTAAACGAACATTAACACCGCAATGCCTAAGAGAGCCAAAATTTCAACATTGCGGTCTTTTATAATTTTATTGCATGACTTTTTAAAGAAAAATTGTTTGTAACCTTTGCTATATTTCAAAATAAATTTAAATATAAAAACTAAAAATATTCTCAAACAATTTTTAACCCCACTTTGTAACATGATTTCATGATTGAATTACTTAAGCTTTCTAGTGTTAAAGTTCTACTTATATGCTTTGAAAAGCACAAAAGCAAAGAAAATTGCAACAAATTTGATATAATTTGTTGTTATTTAAGAAGAAGTTTACACTTTTGATTGGAGTGATAGTTCAGTTTGTGAATACCGCTAATGGTTTTAGCGTTTGTTTTGCTTGGCATTTGAAAGCTGAAGCACAGAATGTGCTAAAAGTAAACTATGTAGCCTAAAGTTCAATCAGAATAGAGAGAGAAATCAAAAAGATGATGAATTTGAGAGAAATTGGTGGGGAATATAGAATGAGGAGCCCCGATAAAATATGTAAAAAAAAAACTGAGAAAAGCTGAGAATGGTTTCGCTTATTAGATTGAGTCTGAAAAATGGAGTAGTTGGGCTACAAGAGACCTCAAGAAGTTCTTCTGCTTCATATCCTGGTTTCAAAATGATAGAATATAGAATCTCTGGAATGGCTCAAATGTGTGACATCCGGATGGTGAAATGTTTCTCCTAACAGATTGAATGCATAAAATTCGAAGAACGTAGTAGTTGGGCCAAAAGAGACCTCAAGAATTTACAAAATTTCCGCTCTTCATAACCAGGGCTTAAACTCATAGAACATAGAATCAGTGGAATAGAATTTGTACCATCCTGGTGGTGAAATGTTTCTCCTATTAGATTGAATGCTTGCAATAAGAGACCTCATGAAGTTCTTCACCTTCATAACGTGCTATGATAAAACATAGAAAGAAAGACATAAAGGAGTGACATTTGTGACTTCTGGGTGGTAGAGCCGATAAGAAAATAACTGATAAATGTTTCTCTTATTAGATTGAATACATCAAGCCTGAAAAACCTAACAGTTGGGCTACAAGAGACCTCAAGAAGTTTCTGTTTTTCAGGGTTTAAACTGATAGAACATAGAATCTGTGGAATAGAATTTGTAACATCGTGGTGGTGAAATGTTTTTCCTATAAACATTAATGCATCAAGCCAGAAAAACCTAACATTTGGACTACAAGAAGCTTCTATTCTTTGTAACCAGAGTTTATGCTGATAGAACATAGAATCTGTAAAAATAGAATTTGCGTCAATGTTTGTTCTTTTAGATTGAGTGCATCAAGGCACTAAGAAGGCGGTGGCAATTGGGCCACCAGAGATGTTAAAAAGTTCCCGTTTTTCAAACTTTGGTTTTGAATTGGTAGAACATAGAAAGTTTGAAATGGAATTTATGCCGCCCGGAAGTCAAAATCGATATAGACAAACTTACAGAAGAAACATTCTCTAACTAGATCGAATGCAACAATGCATTAAATAACTACGAGTACAAAAAGTTTCTTATTGACATTAAGAAACTCCAGGTTTGGGGTAGCCGAAACATAGAACATAGAAACCTTGAAAAGAAATTTATAACTCTCCGAAAGAGAACTCAAGAAAGTTTCTTGAAACTTGGCACTCTTGAATTCCTTTATGTCTTTGAGAGACAGACTTCAAGTCCCTTAAAAAACGGGAATTAAGCAATTACACTGTACAACACAAAAAAAATAACAAGGTTCTGACAACGGATTCTGGTAGAGGGGGCCAAAAAAAATTATACGTGTATCGGCGTTTTGAAAGTTTACGTCTGAATTTTTTTTTAGGGGGGGCTCAAAGTTTTCCCCTTTTTACACATTCTTATGGTGAATCGGCATACGAAAGCCATGTAACCTCACATTTTAGGTATATGATGTGTTCAGCAATTTGACGTAAAATACTGCGAAGAATATTTTTGTGGAGCATTTTAACCCTGTAGCTCCTATTTTTATGGGTCAATTTGACCCTTTTTTCTAAAATGTCAAAAATGTCCTGTAAAACAGGACTTTTTAAGGACAAAATGTACCACGAAAATATTCACCATAAATTTCTACTATAGGTCTCTGAATACATCAAAGCTCAGAAATTAACTTGAACGCCAGAATTAAGCCAAAACTGAAAATGTGTTTAGGTGTTTATCTCTACCAGAATCCGTTGTCAGAACCTTGTTGTTTAAAAAAAATTGGATTTTGTTGTGCAGTGTTATTAATCAACTAACAGTATTCAACTCTCTCACTTAGAATCTTCTTGTGTGTATTAGGTTGATAGTTATGTAAAAAATATTTCAAAATTCGCTTCAAACTTACCGTTCACTACTCCTTTCTATGTTTTGCTTAATATTTATTATCAATCCTTTGTTAATGTTGGGCTTCTCTCTTGTAATATTCCCGCTTTCAAATTTATATCCTTTGAGTGCTTTGGAAATTTGCTGCCACTTCCAATTGAGTGGCAGCTTAGTGATCACTTTTGCAATTTCTATGGCCACAATTTGTATGGCAAGCAGAAAACTATGGACTGGGCCCAACTAGCGAATGACTACTTTGACTTTCAATTGACTGGACGTCGGCGACGTGTCTTCCATGTGAGGTGCTGATGTTGCAACAAGAAACTGTAAAGACAAAGCAAAAACATGGGGTTTTTAATTTCATTAAAAAAACAACATGGCTCTTCATAGTAATAAATCCGGAATGTGAGTGAAGCAAAAGGAGGACATAATGTACACCAAAAGGATGGAGATGCCATCAAAGGAAAATGGGGGGGGAAAAAAATTAAGCGCGTTTTGTTGCGCGGATAAGTGAATCAAATGAATCAAATGGCATGGTGAAGCGTCATACGCCAGCAAGCCAACAACAACAACAACACTTCAGGGACTACAACATGAGACGCCTACGCGCGTTGGATAGCAAGGCACACACACACATGGAGAGCGACTATGAGATTTCCCTTGCCACCAAATTGCCTGTCATTCATCTGTTGTGGCACTATGTATTGTTGTTGTTGTTGTTGTTATTGTTGCTGCGGCTGCTGGTGCTATATGCCAGCCACAATGATGGGTGGCAAATTACACGCTTCAGTAGCGCGCACGCACATCGCGTCCATCCAGGCCGACTCGACTCGGCACATGCCGTCCAAACTTCCCGGCTGACAAACTCCAAGCCGCACAAGAAGAAAGGAAAAGTGAGCGATGGCATTTGCGCGCACGTTACCATGGTTTATTTGTTGTTGTTTATGGTGTTGTTGTTGTTGTTGTTTTTTGTTATTGTTGTTGTTGTCGTTGTTGGTCGAGATAGAATTGGCTCATTGCTGCCGCTTCTGGACCACGAAAGCTTTTGTGCTCGACGCTGAGCAAAGGTCGCACTCGGCCGCAGCACAGCCATGCAACAACAACAATGACTCCAGCACACATCGACACCCACCGGCAACGCGTCACACTTTATTAATTCATTAGTGTGTGTGTGTGTGCCATGTCGAGCGGGTGAAATGCGCTGCGGCGCGGAAGCGGAAAATGCGTCGTTTACGCTACAAATGCCGCATTGAATTTTCTTTCCGGTGAATTTTTCCACGTTTCAACGTAACACAACAGCGACACAAACAATAGCAACAACAACAACAACTGCACACATATTAGTGAGTGCCAACAACAGCAAAACCAACAACAGCAGCAGCAACAGTAGCAATAACGCCAACAGTTGTCATCGATAAATTTCACTTAATTTTTTGTTGTTGTTCGTTCGTTCGTTCTTGTTGGGTATTTGGTTTTTTGCTTTGATTTTTCTCGTCGCTCTGTTGCTGTTGCTGTCATTTTTTACGGCTTTTCGTAATTTTCGCTTCGCTCCACAGTTCGGTAGCAAATTTGGCTGTCAGACAACGCCCACACGACTTGCGCCCACTTGCCACACTGTCTCAAGACATTTGAAATTCTCACTCGGTTTATGGGCGACTGGCTGCAGTCATAACTGGACAAACATTTTATGAAAATCCAAGCGCGCCCACGCAGCCAACGCTGCCAGCCGTCGAAGACGTCTGCGAGTTATAGAAAAATTTTTGTCGTATGTTCTTACTGGACCCAGCAGCAAACAACGGCAACCAGGCAGCGGCAATCCATAGCCACACGTCAGCGACAGCCAACGCTTACGAAAGCCGTTTCGGCGCGTGAGTGGAAAACGTGAGCAATTCGGTAAATGTTAAAAATTTGTTTATTGTTGTTGTTATTGTTATTCGAAAAGCGAAATAAATTTTTAATTATTATTTTGTGTATTCGTGACCATTAAAGAAAATTTTTGGGGGGAAAAAATAAACAACAACAATTAATGCAGAACGATTTAAATCACTTCTTGTCTGGTCGTTGGGTAACACTGTACAACAGCATTTCTGCAACAGAGTAACGACCGCATATTTCTGAAAGAGGACGCAACAAAACTTAATATTGAATGTTTGTTAGATGCACATTTTTGTACCGATGACACAAACATACTTTCACTTCAGACGGAAAAACTTCGCTTCCATTGGAACAAATTTCATGAAATTTTGACTTAAAAACGGGAACAAATTTTAATTTCCAAGTTCTGGCTTTGCCCCTGCTTCACTCCACTTTGATTTTTTCAAAGAAATTCTTGGGGCTGTTTCTGATGTGAACGGTGAAAGCTTTCACCAACAAATTAAGCTACTTGAAGAAAGTAGCAATGCTCGCTGAGTACGTTTGGAATTTGAATCGGAATATTGACCCATCTGAGCATTCCCGTAAAGCGAAAGCATCTTTTTTGAAATCATAAAAATTGTTTATTTTATTAAGGGGACTTCTTGTTTGGAGACCATCTGCACTATTTTTCAATAGAAAATATTTTGTTTTTTAATATTCAACGTTTTTCTAAATGAAGAAAAACATGAAAAAGGGGGTAAGGAAAGGGGAAGGGGGCTCATGTGTACACAAAAAATATTCACACTTTTAATGCAAACAACTTTGTCTTAGACATCAAAGCTCTAGCGCTTCACGGTTTTTATCCTTTCCGTGTAAAAGTCTATAGGGACCCTTTAACCTTTATGTGCAAATTACAAAAAACTCAGACGTGCTGGACTATTACTTTGTTCGGCAAAAATGATCAGTACGACGTCCTCTTTCAGAAATATATGGTCGTTACTCTGTTGCACACGAAAAGTTTAAAATTGTTGTACTGTGTAATTAAAACAAAAATCGGCAAAATCTAAAAGCAACAACAAATTGTTAGCCACGAAGAACGTCAGCGTTGTGCGACGTTGTTGGCCGTCGCGCATAGCCGCCCGTGGCGTTGCTGTGGCTGGCTGGCGGTCGCATTTGGTCCGCAAACGGTGCGACAGACCGATTGCGTTCAAATGTGGCCGCCGATAATTCAAAATGGCGCAACACAAGATTTCGGCTCGTCGTGTGCGGTACAACGAAAAAGTGCGTCATATAAATTTTTTTTAGAAAACCAAAAGTCAATTAGCGTGAAGAAAATTGAAACACAACAAAAAACTAAGTTTGTGGAATGCGCAAAGGATGGAAGAGGACAGGGAGGAAAGGGCTGTATTCGATACTTTGGTTTTTTTTACTGTCCTAAAAGACCTAAAGACACGTCTTTGGGTCTTAAGAGACCCAAAGCCACGTTACATAGTGCGATATTTTCAATATTCTATTAATTTTACAATATATGACTTTAGTAATTTTTATTTCGCATTGTATAAGTGCGATCGCGCTTTTCTAGATGGCCTTAGAAAGATAAGATTTCGTATTAAAGAAACTTTTCGGACAGTTTTATGATTGCTTGACTCAGTTCTGTTTTAGTGCAGGTCAAAAATGGAGAACAGCAGAGAGAAAATATGTCAAATTTCGTAGTTTTTCTTCAATCGGGTTACACTAGATGGCTTAAGAAAGATCAGATTTCTTACTGAAGAAACTTTTCAGACAATTTTGTGATTGCTTGACACAGTTTTGTTTCAGTGCACATCAAATATGGACACCGGCAGAGGAAAAATATGTTTAAGTTTACAGTTTTTCTTCGATTGGGTTACACTAGAAGGCTGAAATATGAATTTCGGTTTCGTCGATTTCGTTCTCATAAGTTTGATGTCTAAGTTGCATCACAATTTTAAAAGTCAATCCTCGAGTTCTATCGTCAGTAGGTGTACAAGGAACAAGAAAAATTTTGAAACCACTTGAATAAGGGTGATTAAAAAAAGAAGCTCGATAGGTGCCACACGAGTTCAAAAAACCTCATTTCCATTTGCAAATCGCTGCTGAATCACAGCAAAATCGACCCATTTCTGAAGAAAACTGTGACTGGTGATAACCACTTCACTTCACTTGAAAACCGTTCTGATCAAATCGCTGCGAACCGGCGTAAACATTGGTCAAGCCAAGATTGACGATTAGGAAGGTTTTACTGTGTGCTTTGTGATATTGGCGGAGAATCTCAACTAATATGAGCTGCTCCCCTACGATTAATCTTTGAATTCGAACTTGAACTGTCAACAATTGAACCGTCTGAAGGAAGCAATCGGCCAGAAGCGACCAGCTTTGAGTAATAGAAGAAGAATTGCATTGTATCAGCACAAAGCCAGGCCACACACATCCATAGAGATTCAGCAGAAGCTTCAAGTTGAAAGGTTTGTGTACATCCACCTTAGTGTATACGTCCACCACGTTAGTGGATACATCCACCACTTCAGCGAATACAACAACCACCTTAGTGTATACATCCACCTGGTCCGAACTTGGCACCAAGTCATTTCCACTTTTTCTTCTCTATGGCGCATGTTTTGCTCGTGAAAAATTTGCCTCAACAGGGACAAGGATTCCAATGAAAGAAACGGAATGAAATTATCTTCAAAATGGCAACAAGTTATCTAACAAAACAATGCATATTGCACCTCAATCGAATCATTCTGACTATGCTTTGTGCCTGTGTCACAAACTTCAATGACCGAACATAGCCTGCGCCGGCTTAATTTTCCATTAATTTGCGTTGCATTCAAAGTTTACAAGCAACAGGCGACCACCACAAAAAAAAACACATTTCTTAAAATGTATTCATTTATTTAATTTTTTTTTGTTGCTGAAAAGCACGAAAAAATTGCTTGGCAGTGCGCCAATGAAATTCAAAAAATTTTTTTAAAAACAAACAACTACAACAAAAAGCAGAGGACGTTAGGCCACAGTGACAGCACAGACACACAACTATTTGATTTGTGTGTGAGTGTGTGTGAGTGTGTGTGTTCACATTTGGTGCATGTATGCGTTCTGTGTGGCTGTTGCTGTTGTTGTTGTTGTTGTTGCTGCTGCCAGCAGCCATCAACAACCGTTGCGCATTCAACATTTTTCACTAAAGTGGAAAATGTCAACGTTCTACATTTTCAGTTGAGTTTTTTTTTCTGTTGTCAGCCTGTTGTGGCTTTTTCACTCACCCGGCGGACGGTGCTCATTAGTTGTTGTTGTTGTTGTTTTCTTTTAGTTTTTAAGCTTTGCAGTTTCACTGGCAGCACATTTTGGCTGTTATTTTCACGGCTGGGTGGAAATTTTTTGAGGTTGAAATGACTGATGTACCTAACCTCACCGAAAAAAAGTTTAAACAACAGAACCAGCAAGAACAATAACAATTTAAATATTTAAGCGCAACAACTGCAAGGCTAATGATAATTAATTTCACAACGTAAATAACAAAAAAATTTGCAAAATTTAGATCAGTCTCTGGCGATTTAGTTTAGTTTTACGGAAGTGACGGAATTTTCTCAGAAACAACAGTGACTCAACACTTGTTGAGGGTTTGCTAGTTAGTCTGATTCCTTCTTCTCTTCCTTTCTTTCATTCTTCATTACTTTCCCTTACACACACATCCATTGACCTTATGCACTTGAGCCCACTTGAGGCTTTTCTTCCGCCTATCTTTCCGCATCTCGCACATTGTCGCCGACGTGCCGAACCCTTTTCAACTGACGCCTGGACGGCACAGCCTCTGTGAACAGCACTGGAAACCGAGCACCGGAAATCCTTTTCAGCTTATCCGGTTTACAGTATGTTTTCTTGCGCATTTCCTTACTCTGACGCTTCATCGCCTTTGCACTTCGGGCACACACATACACACACATCTGTACATGTATTACATACATTTTTATAAACAATCGTATATGTAAGAAAAGAACTGTGGGCATGTTTTCCTCGAACTGCTTTTAGTCGGTTCATTCAATTTTTCAGTTTTTAGCATTGCACTGCATCGAATTCATTCTTGGCTTTCAGCTTTCTTCATCTTCTTTAATTCATTGCTTTACTGCATTGTAGTTGTTGTTGTTTGTAAGTTTGCAGCATGTTTGTTTGATGCATTAAAATACCAAGAAAACGTTCTTGCGCCAAATTTCTCAAAAAAACATTGCCAAGTTTAGCAAACTTTAAAAATTTTCTATCAAACTTTGTAAACGAACTTAAAAGAATTCCAAGATTTTAAGTTGATTTTCAAGTTATTTGTTGTTGTAAGCGCGCTGAAATATTTGACTTATGACAACAACCAATGAATTTTATTTAGTTAAAAATTGGTGTGAAGATTCAAAGAATATAGATTTGTAAACGTTAATAGAGTAAAATGAAATAAAAAATTATAAAATAAAATAAAAAAAAAATAAAATAAAATAAAGTAAATAAAAATAAAATTAAAATTAAACCAAATAATTTGAAATGAAATGAAATGAAATGAAATAAAATAAAATACAATGGCAAAAATAAATAAAATAAAATAAAATAAAAGCAAATAAAACAAAAAAAATAAAATAAAATAATTTAAAATAAAATTTTAATTAAACAAAATAATTTGAAATGAAATTAAATAAAATACAATGGCAAAAATAAATAAAATAAAATACAATAAAATAAAATAAAATAAAATAAAATAAAATAAAATAAAATAAAATAAAATTAAGTACCTATATAAAAATAAAATAGAATAAAATAGAATACAATGAAATAAAAAAATAATATAAAATAAAGTAAATAAAAATAAAATTAAACAAAATAAAATAAAACAAAATAACAATATAACATATAACAATATAAAATAAAATAATGATGAAATGCAATGAAATGAAATAAAATAAAATTAAGTTAATACAAATAAAATAGAATAAAATAAAATAAAATAAAATAAAATAAAATAAAATAAAATAAAGTAAATAAACATAAAATTAAACAAAATAATTTGAAATGGAATAAAATGAAATAAAATAAAATAAAAAAAAAAAAATAAAGTAAAATAAAATAAAATAAAATAATATAAAAAAAATAAAATAATATAAAATACAATAATGATGAAATTAAATGAAATAAAATAAAATAAAATGAAGTAAATAAAAATAGAATAAAATAAAATTAAATTAAATAAAATAAAATAAAAAAATAAAATAAAAAAAATTAAATTAAATAATATAAAAATAAAATAAAAATTAAACAAAATAATTTTAAAGAAAATAAAATAAAATGCCAAAAAATAAAATAAAACAAAATAAAATAAAATAAAATAAAATAAAATAAAATAAAATAAAATCAAATCAAATCAAATCAAATCAAATCAAATCAAATCAAATCAAATCAAATCAAATCAAATCAAATCAAATCAAATCAAATCAAATCAAATCAAATCAAATCAAATCAAATCAAATCAAATCAAATCAAATCAAATCAAATCAAATCAAATCAAATCAAATCAAATCAAATCAAATCAAATCAAATCAAATCAAATCAAATAAAATAAAATAAAATCAAATCAAATCAAATCAAATCAAATCAAATCAAATCAAATCAAATCAAATCAAATCAAATCAAATCAAATCAAATCAAATCAAATAAAATAAAATAAAATAAAATAAAATAAAATAAAATAAAATAAAATAAAATAAAATAAAATAAAATAAAATAAAATAAAATAAAGTAAAATAAAATAAAATAAAATAAAATAAAATAAAATAAAATAAAATAAAATAAAATAAAATAAAATAAAATAAAATAAAATAAAATAAAATAAAATAAAATAAAATAAAATAAGATACAACAAAATAAAATAAAGTAAATAAAAATAAAATTAAAATTAAACAAAATAATTTGAAATTAAATTAAATAAAATAAAATCCAATGGCAAAAATAAATAAAATAAAATAAAATAAAATAAAATAAAATAAAATAAAATAAACAAATAAAATAAAAGCAAATAAAACAAAAAAAATAAAATAATATAAAATAAAATAATGATGAAATGGAATGAAATGAAAAAAATAAAATTAAGTAAATAAAAATAAAATAGAATAAAATAAAATAAAATAAAATAAAATAAAATAAAATAAAATAAAATAACATAATATAAAATACAATAATGATGAAATTAAATGAAATAAAATAAAATGAAGTAAATAAAAATAGATTAAAATAAAATAAAATAAAATAAAATAAAATAAAATAAAATAAAATAAAGTAAAATAAAATAAAATAAAATAAAATAAAATAAAATAAAATAAAATAAAATAAAATAAAATAAAATAAAATAATATAAAATAAAATAATGATGAAATTAAATGAAATAAAATAAAATGAAGTAAATAAAAATAAAATAGAATAAAATAAAATAAAATAAAATAAAATAAAATAACATAATATAAAATACAATAATGATGAAATTAAATGAAATAAAATAAAATGAAGTAAATAAAAATAGATTAAAATAAAATAAAATAAAATAAAATAAAATAAAATAAAATAAAATAAAATAAAATAAAATAAAGTAAAATAAAATAAAATAAAATAAAATAAAATAAAATAAAATAAAATAAAATAAAATAAAATAAATTAAAATAAAATAAAATAAACTAAAATAAAATAAAATAAAATAAAATAAAATAAAATAATATAAAATAAAATAATGAGGAAATTAAATGAAATAAAATAAAATGAAGTAAATAAAAATAAAATAGAATAAAATAAAATAAAATAAAATAAAATAAAATAAAAGAAAATAAAATAAAACAAAAAAAATAGAATAAAATAAAAAAATAATATAAAAATAAAATTAAAACATAAATTAAACAAAAAAATGAAATGAAATAAAATTAAATACAATGGCAAAAAATAAATAAAATAAAATAAAATGAAGTAAATAAAAATAAAATAGAATAAAATAAAATAAAATAAAATTAAATAAAATAAAATAAAATAAAAAAATAATATAAAATAAAGTAAATAAAAATAAAATTAAACAAAATAAAATAACATAAAATAAAATAAAACAATATAATATAAAATAAAATAATGATGAAATGAAACGAAATAAAATCAAATAAAACAAAATAAAATCATACCAAATCAAGTCAAACAAAATTAAATTAAATATAAAATAAAATAAAATTATCTAATCAAATCAAGTCAAATAAAATTAAATATAAAATAAAACAAACTAAAATAAAATAAAACTGTAAGAAATCTGTGTGCCGCATTCAGATGCCTTCGCATCCAAGTAAAGCAATTACGAGTACACCTGCTTCCTCAAGTGCGAAACGGCATAAATAACACAATGGAAATTTCGTCATACACCTGTGTGCATGTGTGTATGTGTGTATGAATATTTTCGCATTATTTTCCATTGGCCTTGACAGGAGAATTTCTAGGAATTCCATTCAAATGCAATGCTTGCAAATTTTCCAATCGCTCGTTTGTGTGCTTATAAAATTCGCACAATGGTCGCCAAAATTAATGCGAACAACAACAAAAACATTGATTCGTTGTGCTGTGCGAACTTGAGCAGTATTTGGATGCGATTTAATTAATAAAGCGAGCCTGCGTTAAGGGGCAAGTGCCAGCAGCGGCGGCTGCGTCCGAAAGGACATTACACCCCATGCGGCGCATGCCGACGCACGTGCCGAACGCAAAGACACGACCGCTTACATAAAATGCCGCCGCATATGACGTGCCGATTTGCATAAGCAGCAGCAGCAGTCAGTTGCAGTTGCAGGCAAATGATTTATTTAATTTCAATGTGAATTTAATCGTTTGCTGTCGTCCCAACGAATTCAAGTCCAGCTTGAATCGAAAGTGTTTTAAGCTGATTCGAGTTAGTTGCAGCTTGAAGCGGTGACCTCAGGGCTTGTGGTGAATTTATAAAACAACAAAAACCAAACAATATCTAAATTTTTTTATCGCAAGTTGTCTGCTGCTTGTTGATTTGCCTTTAGAATGTTGGCCCATTGCCAAAATCTATGTGGAAAATTTATTTAAATAGCGCCAAAACGACAGTCTGAACGCATGAGTCAAGCAGCGCCGACTGGGTGATGCATGGCTGACGACCGGCTGACTGATTCATGGCACGTTGCCGCCAGTGTTGCTGTACTGGCGCAAGTAATGGGCAAGAAAATAATGTTGCGGCTTGAAAAAATTTCAAAAAAAAACTTCGAATACTTTCAGATTGATTGAGTGCAACAAAATAGTCGACACATTTTCAATTGCAAAATTTTTCAATTCAATTTCAATTTTCAATTTATTTTTAGGCAGTTTTATTGTTGCTTCTTCATTACATGTTTGCGACTTTTTTTGTCTCCCACACACCTAAAACGTTTTATTGTAAATCCTAAAAACATAACACGCTTCATTCATTGTAATCAATTGCTGGCAACAGCAAAATTCGGAAAATTTTTCAGCAGCACATCTCTTCGAGTGCGCTGAATCAAACCTTCGAATTTGCTTGACCGTAGCGAAAAACTAAATTCAAGTAATAAATTACATTAAAAAGAACAAATTGTATTGTATCAATTTGTTGTTGTTGTCACCACAGCTACTGTCTGTCCTTCTATACGACGGGGTGGCTGGCTGGCTGTCAGCCAGTTGCGCCGCTCAACCCGATCACATGTCCGACTATGTGTCTGTGAATTACAATAACAAAGACATGCGAACAAAACTACTACAGACTGATGAACAAAATCCACCCAACAATATGTACACATCTCTCGAAATGTATATGAAAGGAGGATTTTACATAAATGCAGTCATGTACACTTTTACAGGGAAATGCATGTACGCACACACAATGCTCACAACTTGCTACCCAGTAGGAAAAATTGCACTAATTCTGTGCTCAATAGTAGTAATCGCTAAGTAATGATACACAATTATTTTGATTTTAAAATTTTTATTTTGAGTAGCACGTTTTAAAGGAATATCCAAGGACCGTTAACTGAACTCAGTTCTCTTTGAAATCCTCTAAAGCGTTAATTGACCACAGAATTAGTGAAATCTGAACAAGAAATCTGACTTATACAAATAAATCTTAAAGAGACTTGGGCAAGTTGAGAAGGGACCAGCAGTATTGATGTGGTTTGCCGTAGCCTGACAGCGGTGTAGAGCCCGATAGAGCCGTCATTTATATTTGGTGTTGTCTGCGCCGGATTTCGAACCTAAGACTGTTAAATTGAAGGTCTAACGCACTAATCACTAATCACGGCGGTTAAATAGTCAACACTAAGAGCAGACTTTGTGGAGCAAAAGTACAATTTAAAATAACTGAAAATTGTAGTTTTCAAGGACATTTTAAAAATAAATTCTCTATTAGAGATGATAGTACCGTTAACGCTTTGTCCCTTAAATTGGGTAGAAATGGATCAGAAATTCGGAGTGGCCAACGCTATGAGGCAGAAGCTTCCGACAGATGCCGCTCAGATATTTGAGCACCAGATAACAAGACATATCAACCCAGAAAAGAAATATTTTAATTATATCTCAAGCGGGGTTGGTTTGAATGGGAAATGTCGAGTATTTTTTAATCAGAACATAAGTGGACCACATCGAAGACAACAACCATTGACCTTATCCACCAACACTTTCTAAATATCAGCAACAAATGCACAGAGGGCGCTTGTATAATTTGGCGAAACTTTAACAGAAGGAAGATGTCTCTCCTAGGTGACAGTAGATGACAGCCCCATCAGCTAGAACTGACCAACTTGTCAGAAATTTAATTGATTAACTTAACCAACACAAGACATTTGTTGGTCTGTTGAATGAGACCCTATGATCTCTAGCGAAGTGAATAAAGAGCACGAAAAATGGAGCTTCTCTGGCTAATCTTCAGCACCTGTAGATGAGTTTCCTACTGGGTCAATGTATTGGGTTGCATTGCACTGACAAAATACCTTGTTGCTTCATGGAAACTGTGGCATGGAAATCCATATAACACACACAGACACACACACATACATTAGTACTTCCCCACATGATTTTCACGCACATACGAGCACCTTTCTTTTGTTATTGTTGTTTATATTCTCAGCTATATGTCTGCTGATGCTTCTTCTGTTGTATACACATTCAAACACAGTACATATACAAACAAACAAACAAACATATCTACATATATACACAGTACATACATACATATGTGTACCTACAGAAAATGCTTTCGTTTTTCATTTGAATTTTTGTGCTCTTATTTAATTGTTGCAATTGTTCCAGCAGCTACGCAAGTGCCACCAGACAGAACAACAACAGCAACTACAACAACAACATATGCAGTGCAACTTTAATGCAGCGCACATTATGCAAAGTATTCCACATATGCGCTGCGGAGGTAGGTTTGATCTGCGTCTTGTCTTCAGTCCCCCTCGTTCCCTCAGCTCGCTACTGGAGCGCATTGAAAGGGCGCAGATGTTGTTGCTGCTGATGATAATGACGCCGATATTGATGAAGTTCGATGGATGGCATAACGCATGTCGATATGTGGATATCAATGGAAATCCTATTCGCATTGTGCACAGTTGCTGTTCCATAAACTTGCACACACATTACACACTCATGCGATGTATTTGTATAATGTAACTGAAATCCTTTTTGTATAATGCATTTGAAAGAAAGGATTTAGTGAGGATTTGTGGCACATAACATGGAAAATAGTTGACAGCGAATATATAGTCTAACTAATATTTTGTTGGAAATTGTGTCATTTTTCTCATCATGTGCATTTTTTATGCGAAATTTCAGGCCGATACCAAGAAGCATTCACCAGAACTCTCTGTGGTTCCTTTCTCGGACATGAGGATGATCCATTGTGCTAGAAATCATGAAGCGAGCAAGACCTGCAAGGGACGGCGGACAGCAAAAAAACAACGCACCAAACCGATCTTAGCAAAGTCCCCAACCATCCTGCTGTCACTTCCTTTACACAACAGATGGCGCTATGAGCGGTCGCTCACAACATCGGACGCCAATCACCTACCCTGGCAGAAAAAAATAACCGAGGCCCTGTGCTCCCGAGAGGAGTGAACAAGGGGAAAAAGCCTACAATTTGGTCCTTCATAAAAGTAAATAATTAATATTTGCATTGAAAGTCTGGTATGGTATATGATACTGACCTACTTGGCCAGCCAGCTATGGTACTGGTATATTTTTGGAATAATTTCAATTGATTACACTGTGCAACAGTACCTACTTTTGACTCATACAAAAGTTTGATACACATTATTGCAGTATATTTTGCTGTAATTAGAGGGAGTCCCAGAGATCATTCCTTGCAACATGTCGTACGTAGTTTTTCATTTAGTCATGTGCTTTTAAAAGGGTTTTGAAATTGAAAGGACACACACATTTAAAAAAATTTATGTAATCATTTCGCTACGACTTTTGCAGGGCGTTTGCACAAACTTTATTTTCGACTTTTTGAAGACTCTTTTTGGATGAGTTTATAATACAAATTACGAGTTTCACGGTCACCAGTGTCCTGCAGCACCGAAAGGGTTAAATACCTTAGCTTCTACAATAAAAAAAGATACAGGCATTAAATGATCAAAGAAAATTGCCGCCAACACAAATGCAGAACAAAAACAAATTCAGTAAACTCCTTTCAAAAATTTAACTTTCTATATCCTTGAAAATATTTGAGAAATCCTATTGAATAAAGTATTTGTTTTTTCTGTAATGGAAGAACAGAAATATGCTAAATAAACTGGATATTAAATCTACACTGAAGGCTATAAGATGCAGTGCAAGGTTGGACCAGGCGTAGGTCCCAACATCTAAGGCTCAATGCATACTGCTGGTGTCTTCCAGGCCGAAATGCTTGTTATCAAGAAACCTACGTCCATGTCCCACAAAAGCCACATTACTATACTCTTTGACAACCTATCCGCAATCAAAGCACTGGACTTGCCGATCTTATTGTCAAAATTAGTGCAAGAATGTAGAAAAGTCCAGGGCATAATTAGATTGAAGGCCCCGAGCGAGCCGATAAACCCGAAGAGGCGCTGCCGATTCACCCCCACTGCCCTAAGCAAGAACGAAGGCTTCGTAACTTTGGACTTCTTCGCTAAAATCAACACTAGATGGCAGATATTGGTATCCTGCAAAATCAGAAGATAACTGTGGCCAACATATAACAAGAACAGCATTGTAGAACATTGGATCGCCTGAATCCTGAGATCAAGAAGCAATAATGTTCATCCCCTTTAATACCAGCTGCCGCAGCTCTGAGAACCCAAACGAGAAATAACAGTCCATCGCTTCTTCGGTGCCTATCTACTCTTATCAAGAAGGAGATGAGATTGCCTAGCGTCTCTCATCTCCTTCTTGATAAGACTAGACAGGCACCTCTAGTTTTTTAAGTCAAGTAAATAATTGCAAAGACTTTACTATAAAGTGTCCCAATTAAAAACAAATTTTGTCTGTGGTAAGGTTAGGTCCCTAGCGATGCCAGTTAAGACCCTGTTGGATGCCTATTGGTACCAGTTAGAGCTCTTTAGTGCTGCGGCTCGTGAAAGTGCTCGATGAGGATGTGAATGGATGCTAGGGATTCCATCTAATCCAGAGAAGCATGAGGCCCTTAGGTAGGTTAGAGATAGCTGGACAGATGCAAAGAATATGCTGCAGGAATTAATTCATCTTTATATTTCCTGCATTCATACGACTCTGTTGTCTGTACATATTTAATATGTCCGCAATATAATTAAAACCTTTACATGGTCTCATATGTTCAATTTGTAAGTATTTATGTTTCATAATGATACTGGAAAGATTAGCCAGAAATTTAAACAAAAAACATTTCCAACAATTTGAGTTTGAATTATTCAATGTTTAGTACTCATTGTTTATGTCCAAGCAATGCACTTTTTTATGCTATAAAATCTACTTTGTGCTACAAAGTATGCTTCAAGACTCACATTTTACTGCCATAATTATCCAAACATCCAACTCTAGCAATTTTAAGTGAGTTATCCAGCCACTTGATGCGTATTACAACACTATTCGATTCAAAAGGCAAACATTTGCAATACTGCACGCTTTGATCCTTCAACTCAGGCACGAGCAGCGCCATCTGCGTTCTAACACCAGCAACAATAACTGCTCGCGGCGCCATCTGGCGCTCACAACGCTCAAGCAAGACGATCACTGCGCCTTGCCACATGACAAACACTCAGTTCGCCGCACAACCGACAGCTGTCGCTCGTCGCGCCCAAATTTTCACTCACAATTTTGCTATTTTTAATTTCACTCATTTCGCGAACAACACCAAATCAATGCGCCGCAACAAAAGAAAATACAGCATGGGAAATTTTCTTTATTTTGGGAAATTTTATTTATACACTAACGAAGCGCTCTTCCACTCGTTGAATGTGCCGCCGCAATATTTTCTGACAGCTACTCACTCACTCACTCACACAAATGCAGTGCCCGAAAATTTCGCACTTTATTTTGTTGACATCGCGCAAAATGCAACAAAAACAACAATAAAAGCACTTTCACTGATAACAGCTTCCAACTTCGGGGCCATTCACAGCCGACTGGCAACACTGTTTTTTCTTTTTTTGACGCACAATTGGCAACGCTCTGCGCCGTGTTTGCCGGACGCCGACGAACGGAAACACGTCCTTCGTCGTTATTTTTAAAAACTTTTATAAATAAATCGAACGTAAACATTTTGCTTTTACGCCGCACCACACAACAACAAAGAAGCAACAAATCGCGCTCCATTCTTACATTTGCAATGGTTTTCATAAATTTTTATTTTCTCATTTTTTTTTGCATTCCTTTACACACACATACACATATTTTTGCAGTTGTTGTTGTTGTAGTGATTGTTGTTGGCACAATCATTTGGACAATAATAATAATAATGCAAATGAATCGAGACTGTGCAGCGTTGCGCCACCCGCGACACGACAAATTGGAAATTGCCGAGTTGGCCGAGACGCCACCGAAAACAATATTGAAATTAAAGCACGGAAAGCAATATCGAGGAGGAATCTGTGCGCGCTCAGTATTTTTACTTTTTGAAAGAATATTTTCACTACCGCAGAAAATCGCATATACCAAAAGTATAATTATAAATAAACCGTTCTATAAAAAAATTGTGCGCGCTCTGTTCGTTCGTGCCGCCCCATACAGGCAGCGGCTGCGGCTGTGGCTGTCGCTGTGTTGCCACTGTTATCGCTGTTGCTGGTGCTGGTGCTGTTGCTGCTGCTTCTTCTTAATCGCTTTTGACTTGGTATTGTTGTCTGTTGTTTGCTGCTGCTTTCTGAGCCATTTTAATTTTAGAGGTAACCCCAAAATAAATACCAACCAGAAGACGTCTGAAAACCAACCCATAGATCAAGAAATTCTTATTAAAAGAACACCACATACACTTTTGCATACAATAAAAATTAATTCTACATACAGCGTACAGCGATATTTTGAGGTTAGGTTGGACAGGATGTAAAACATTCAACGGTGTAGAGGGAGTAAACTGCTGGAATAATGGTGGAAAGTGGGGATTTATTGAGTGGCAAATGAACATTGCTGAAAATCACTCAATAATATTTAAAAACTACTGAAGTTATAAACAAACAAAAAATTATTTAAAAAAACACCCAGAGGTTTTACAAAAAAATTATAATAAGAAACACTCATAAGACGTTACACTATAATTGACTGAGCAAGCTATAAGATTCATAAAAACACGCAGAATATTACTCAGACCTAATAAGGCCTGAAGTTGAAGCTTTTTCCAAAAAATAAATAATAAAAATTATTAGTAAGAATAAAATACTTCATCAGTAAATGAGTGAGAAGGCTCATAAAAACACTCAAGATATTACTCAGACCTTATAATGCCTGAAATGTGATTGAGGGTATGCAAAGTTTAAGTTTTTTCAAAAAAATAAAAGCAAGAATTATACATAAGACAGAAATACTCATTACTAATTAAGAACAAAGGCTAGAAAACTCATCAAAACACTCATAACATTAATCAAATTTAATAATGCCTGAAGTGTGATTTGGGATGCGCTAAGTTGAAGTTTTTATTTTGCAAATAATACTAAGATTTATTCAGAAGATGGAAATACTCATCTCCAATTGAAGCAGCAGCCCATAATAAAACTCATAATAACACTCAAAATATTTTTAAAATTATATAACGTCTGAAGTGGCATTTAAAGCGCGCAAAGTTGAACTCTTTTCAATAAAAAAAATAATGAGAATCATTGATAAATTATAAATACTCGTCTCTAACTGAGTGAACAGTTTATAAGATTCATAAAAATACTCAAAACATGATTTAGCAGGCAATAAGGCTCATAATATAATCAGTGTATTTGAGTTTTTGACTGATTGACTCATATCTAATTGAGTGAGAAGTTTATAAGATTCATAAAAATACTCAAAACATGATTTAGCAGGCAATAAGGCTCATAATATTATTAGTGTACTTGAGTATTCTACTGATTGACTCTATTAATGTGAGTGAAAATACTCACTCAATGACTAAAGCCCAGTATGCTTAAATAGTCAACTGACCAACTGAGTCACCATCATAATGATAACTACTCGTTAGATGAAAATACTAATTTCTAATTGAGAAAACAGGCCACAAGGCTCATAATAACACTCAGTATGCTTGAGTATTGCATTGATTGACTCAATTAGCGCAAGTGCGGGACTATAAGGCACTCATAACGGCACTACGGCTCAGCGATCTAGAGTACTCCTATAAGGCATTGAGTGACTATAAAGCACTCAATAATTAAATGCTTTTGACTTAATCAATATTGAGTATAAACTCAAAATCGCAACGAGCGTTCATATTTTCAATGTGAGTGATTCTCACTATCAATCTATACTCAATCTCTTGAATCTCAATCTCAGTACTCAGACAGAATAAAAAACATCCATTGAGGACCAGAAAAAGTGGTCTATCGTCTCCACAATGCAATGTCAGATATGCCTACCAAATTACACTCAATCAATCAATCAATACTGACTCAATCAATACTGAGTATAAACTCGGGAAAAATGAGTAATGAAAGAGAGATGAGAGATTGAGAGAGAGATTTTGCTACTCAAAACATTTTGTGAAACTTTTGGGACTCAATAAAATACATAAAGCTCATTGTTCTTACTATCTATTGTTGGGAATATCCATGGACACGGGCAAGTAGACATTGGTGTACATTGTATCGCAGCTTTGGCCTTCCCACTTGGCAAGCAATGGCCGCGCTTGTAACTTCTTAAAGCTTATCTGGCCAACGTTGGGCCCCCCATCAGGTTTCCCGGAGACTCCGAATCTTTTTTAGCTGGTTCGCCTCTTTTGTAAAGCGAAAGACGTCGGGCAGTTTGAGTTCCAGTAGCTCAACCTTCATTAGGCTCATCTTGCTAAAGGTCATGTGTCTAGAACTTCCGAAAGCATTTTTCTAATATAAAAAACAGCAGTCTCATTGTCCAAGGAACGACCCCCAATTCGGTTGACGTACACGTTAAGTGACATAAATTCCATAAAGAGCCCCATAATGATTCTTAAATGACGCTTTCTTAGTCTCAGCAAGTATAACACATAACTTATATGATTTACGTTTAACAGCTGGAAATCTTTGAAAGTTGAGTTCAGTAGCTTTTTTCTACTTTTTGTGGAACCATATATGCCATTAGAAGAGTTGTAAAGATTGAAAGACAATGATTGGTGGCAATTGTACCTTAAGCAAAATTGATCTGAATCGAGTATTTAACCCTCAAACATTGTTGAGAATCCTGTCAGCCATACTTAACCGATATGTCTGACTTATTTAATAACTTGAAACACACAAACAGTTTGCTAGGGGCCTGAATGTTAAAAAATGTATAGAATTCGAAGAAAACCCCTTTAACCCTTTCGCTATTTTGTTGCCATATGGCAACATGCTACTTTGTGGACGTCTGCAGCCTCTATGGTTGCAAGAATACATTTTTTGTTGGTCTTTAGAATAGTTTGAAGTTTTTGGAAAAATACGAAATTAATTAACTTAATATTTAAGTTTAAAGAAGAGAAGTATACACGTTTTTTAATGGTATATCTTGACATAGTAAAGGAAGAAGAAGCAGAAAAAATTAGTTAATTAATTTAACGTTTTCTTTCAATTTAGATCCTTTTTGTTTAATTTTGGCTGAAGTAAATGAAGAAATATTCATATTTTCGTTATGCGTAAAAAGTTTTATGTTTAAGTAATTATTACAGCCACAACGATGTGGTTTCTCTCATAGAAACACTAATATACAGGGTCCGAGTATAAAAATTAAAAAATTTCGTATGGAATGTTGCTAATATAACCACATAGAAGCCTAAGACGTAAAATTTAAAATTTTAACTTTCCCCATTAAAAACTTGTAGCGAAGGGGTTAAGCAACTATTAAGGCTGCCATGGTAAATGATTTTACTAAGATTTGATAAATCAAAGCCTTGAAAAATGACATCAGTCATTTCAACAGAATGTGGGATTGTCCGTTTTGTCCGTCTTTTGATCACTTTCTGTCTCTCTTCCACTCACTCACTCACTCTTTAATTTGCCGCCACACTCGATTAAATTAAACAGAGAATATTTTTAGGCGTATATTCCGTAACAACAATAACAACAACAACAACAATTAGAACATGGCAACATGGTGTACCGACCATGTGTGTACATGAATTTGGATTATTTGTGCGGCAGATGGACCCGTGCTGAGTTATATTTAGGTCACAACTAGAAAGAGCGCCGAACAACGGCCAATTCGATTGCATTGGGAACAAGTTGGCAATGCATTTTAGACAAAGTAAGACGCTGCCATCGGTCGGAACTATGAAGCAAATTAATGCATCTTTATTAATAATAAATGTTGACAGTAGTCGAGCATGTGGCATTGACACCATAACAACAGCAGCAACAACAACAACAACAATTCGACCCTGCATTGGCCAAAAAATGTCAGCAAACACAGCAAACCAACAACAACAGCGCATTTGTCACACGCGCCAACACACGTGCACTTGTCACGCCCACTAACAACAACGACTGACGAGCAAAGCCCAAGTTGGCAACAATAGCGCGACGCACACACGCGATCGACAGCGCGCCGCAACGGCAAATCGCGCGCAACGCAAACAACAAACTGAACGCTGCGAGCCGTGTTGTCGCTGCGTCGTGTTCAGCGCAGGCAACAATGACGACGTTGTTAGCTGCCGCCGTTCTTGATGATCTCTCAAAATAAATCGCAATATTATTTTGAAAAAAAAAAACAAACAAAAACAAAACCAAAACAAGACAACAAGTAAGGAAAGCAGTGAAAAGTTGAAAGGAAACGTTGAAAAGCAAAAAACCTCAGTTGCTGTTCTTCCGTTCTCTCCGTCTGGAATTGCCAAACGTGAACGTGTTGTTGGACGCAACTTCACCGCTGGACAGCGCCGAACTTCAGCTGCACTGGGGCCGCTTTGCCAGAAGTGGGCGCACGCAAAGTGTCGACGATCGATCGAGTGAGATATTCACGCCAGCCAATTAATAGCCTGTCTGGCCCCGCCAGCATTCCGGCTTCGCTGATTTTCCGCGGAAATTTCATTTAAATTTAGCCCGATCATCACACGCCACCCGCTAACCCAGCCGCCCGCGTCCGCCAACGCCCGCAACTCGCGCCGACAAATCGGCAACAGACGCGACGAACATTGGCCGGTTGGGTGGATGTAGCAAGGATTTTATTTTTGGCTCATTACGAGCGCTTTTCTCTGCTACAAAATATTCGCACATGTTGCCGCGTTCGCGTTCGTACAAATGGCAAACACGATTGGCATCAACATTTTTCACTGTGAAATTCAAGCAAAATGTTTTTCTTTATAAATAAAGCAAGCGGCGAGCACTCGAATCGGCGCGTCGGCGGCGTTAGAGTGCGCAGAAAAACGCTGAAAGGATCTGTACATGAGTCGTTCGAAATATTGAGAATGACTGAATGAGTGAGATGATCGAGTGGGGAAATATGTGCGGCAAAGAAGTGTATGAGAATTTTAGAGTGAATATTTTGAGTGTTTTTATAAAAATTAGGACTCAATTCATAGAAAAATAATTGAAAGTATTCTGGTTGTTAGCACAAAATGGTCACTCATGAGCAGGACTGAAATTTCTTTTCACTCAAATTACAGAAATTAAAACAGAACTGATTTTTCATTTTATTCAAAATACAGAAATAAACGCAACAAAGTAGTTTATAAGAGTCTATGAGTGAATATTTTGAGTTTTTTACAGAAATACTCACAATTAGACTCATGAGCAGAACTGAATTTTCACTCAAATCACAGAAATAAGCGCAATAAAGTTGTTTATGAGAATGTTTGAGTGAATATTTTGAGTTTTTTTTTATAAGAAATACTCACAATTAGGTCTCAATTAAAAACAAAATAATTGAAAGTATTCTTGTTAGCAAAAAATGTTCACTCATGAGCAGAACTGAATTTTCTTTTCACTCAAATTACAGAAATGACAACATAACTGATTTTTCTTTTCACTCAAACCACAGAAATAAGCGCAATATAGTAGTTTATGAGAATGTTTGAGTGAATATTGTGAGGTTTTTTTATGAGAAATACTCACAATTAGGTCTCAATTAAAAGAAAAATTTGAAAGTCTTCTTGTTAGCAAAAAATTTTCATTCATGAGTAGAACGGAATTTTCTTTTCACTCAAATTACAGAAATTACAACAGAACTGATTTTTGTTCACTCAAATCACAGAAATAAGCGCAATATAGTAGTTTATGAGAATCTTTAAGTAAATGTTTTGAGTCTTTTTACAAGAAATACTCACAATTTGAGACTTAATAATGACAAATTTTTACTCATGAGGAGAGAACTAAATTTTCTTCTCACTCAAATTTCAAAAATAAGCACAATGAAGTGGTAGAGGTCTGCAAAAGCATATGCCCTGCTATAACGAAAAAACAATATAAAGTGCCTTGGCACAATGCTGCTCTGTTGAAACTTCGCAACAAGAGGAATAAATTTCATCGTAAATTCAAGAAAAGCAACAATTTTGCTTATTACGACCTGTATAAAAAATATTCTAAGAAATTCCTATGTTTGGATAAATTTCTGCATAAAAATTATATCCTTAGCTTTGAGTCCAACATTAAATCTAACCCGAAAGCATTTTGGAATTTCGTTAACTCGAAAAAATCCTGCTCCAGTTTTCCCTCGGCACTTTTCCTTGGCGAGATAGCTGCCAATACTCCTGCCGACTCAGCTAATCTCTTTGCGTCGTTTTTTAAGTCCAATTTCACAGATGGACTTAGTAGCGATGATAATGTCTCGTTCAATATAAACCAATCTCTCGATTTCGGCAAGCTTGAGTTGTCTTCTCAAGATGTGTTCAATGGCATTGCTCAACTTAAGTCTTCCTTTCAAATGGATATTGATGGCCTGTCAGCAGCCTTGTACAAGAAGTGTGACTCCCTAGTCTACCCATTAGTGGTAATTTTTAACAAATCTCTTTCATCTGGAACTTTTGTTGATGCTTGGAAATTGGCTTTCATAACCCCAATCTTCAAGAGTGGTAACAGAAATGACGTTAGCAATTATAGACCCATTTCAAAACTCTCTGCAACATCAAAACTTTTCGAATGCATCATCCAAGCTAAATTACTTTTTTCTGTAAAGAATACAATATGTCCGGAGCAGCATGGATTCATTCCGGGACGATCAACAGTGTCGAATCTAGCTGTTTTCTCAGACGACTGCATTTCTGCTTTTCAATCTGGTATCCAGGTTGATACCATTTATACTGATTTTTCTAAAGCCTTCGATAGGGTTTCTCATGTTATACTGCTTAATAAATTAGCCTGTATTGGTTTCCACTCAGATTTCCTGACTTGGATTGCATCGTACTTGCACAATCGTAGGTGCGTGGTCGTTGTCGACAATGTTAGGTCGGTACCCTTCGTTGCTTCATCTGGGGTGCCGCAAGGTAGCATCCTGGGCCCGCTGTTTTTTGTGTTATTTATTAATGATATTTGCACATGCTTCTCCACTGCTAAGTTTCTGCTTTATGCGGATGACCTAAAGATCTACTCATTGATCAGAAACTCCTACGATTCCCAATTGCTGCAGATTGATATTGATAATGTCAGCAATTGGTGTATCAAAAATCGATTGTCACTGAATATAAACAAGTGTTTTCAAGTCACCTTTTCAAAACGTTATAAAGTCATTGACACCTCTTATCACATTTCCATGGCGCCCCTGATGCGTGTTGATGAAATTAAAGATTTGGGCGTAATCTTTGACTCGAAGTTTGCGTTTGCTAATCATATTAATTTTGTTATCTCTAAGTCATATGCCATGCTTGCTTTTGTGAGGCGTCATAGCTCGGATTTCACTGACCCATACACGCTAAAGCTTTTGTATACGGCACTAGTTCGTTCCAGGCTTGAATTTGCCTCCTTCATCTGGTCTCCATATTTTGCGTGCCATGTGGCTAGGATTGAGAGGATCCAAAAAGTTTTCCTTCGCTTTGCATTGCGTAATTTACGCTTTACTGATCCTATGCCCAGCTACGAATCGCGTTGCCTTTTGATTAACTTAAAATCTTTGCAAAGTAGGAGAACAATCCTGTCTTTATCTTTCATTTTTGATGTACTCCGTGGTGTGGTTGACTGTCCCACCCTCCTCGAGAGGATTTTTTTGAATATTCCGCCCAGAGCTCTTCGTTGCTCAGAGCTCTTCCATGTAGGTGTTTTTAGGGCTCTTTATGCGCGAAATGCACCTATCTCCAGAGCCTTAATTGAGTTCAATAGAATTTCTAAATTTGTTGATATTGATCTCTCAGTTTCAAAAAATCAATTCATGTATTCATTAAATCTTTTCTATAAGTAGCATCACTTTGTTTTTTCTTTCTCTTTTCTTACGTTTGTACAAATCGCAATTAAAATGTGTTCAACTTAGCCTTAAGAATTTTTACTGTATTCATTGGCTAATTAATTAATGAAATAAATAAATGAAATAAATAAATGAAAACTGATTTTCTGCTCACTTAAATCACAACTCAATTGTGAACATCTGCATTGAGTGCTTTGGCAAATCAAAATACCCACTCACCAATTTACTTATTGCTGCAAAACAACAACAGACCTTGCACAAAATAGGCGGTAAATTTTTTACCAATTCCACGTGATGGCTAACTCGAAGACATTTGTGTTGCATGCAGCGTCATTTCTTCAACAATATTGCGCAGAGTTGCTGCTGCTGCTGGCAGTGATGTTGTTGCTGGCGCACTTGCTGCCGGAGGGCATTCCGGCGGCGGCCATTGGCAATTTTTCTATTAATAACGCATTTTTAAGCGTACAAAAAGAGAATATCTGAAATATTACAATAACAACAGCAGCAACAGCAACAATCACACACCATCGACGAGGGGAAACAAAGTAACAGCAACAATAACATAAGCAACAACAGCGGCCGCAGCAGCATGTGTGGAAATTCTCCCGGCTGTGTGTATGTTTTATTTATTCGAATGATTTAAATTTAGCACATCGAAACATCAATATTTCTTTTTTTTTAAGTTTAGTTTTCTCCATTTCGGATGAGATTCTGCGCGCGCTGGGGGCGGGGCGCGAGATGCGGCAATTGGATGGTGCGCGCGCGGCAATTTCGGGGCGTTTGTGCCAACGTGTGGTGGAATTCACGAAGGAGTTATTTATAATTTGGCTCATTGGACGCGGACTCGAGTGGCGCATCTGCATCTGGTTAGTGTCAGAAATCCTGTTTCGCGGCATTTGCCGAAGCACGAACAGTGGGTGGGGGTACTGCTTTTGCTTTTCTCGAATGTGCCGAGGTGTTTGCTTTGAGGAAAATATTATTTCAAATGATGGCTGCCGAAGTCAGATGAGGACTAGACTAGACTTGAATTAGACAAGACTAGACTAATCTAAACCAGTCTAGACTGGCCCAGAATTAGACTGGATTAGACTGGACTAGAATTAGGCTACACTAGAATTAGACTATAATTAAACTATTATTAGTCTTTATAGACCAGACTAGAACTAGACTAGGATAGACTCGACTCGAATTGGACTAGGTTATACTAGACTAGAATAGACTAGAATTAGACTAGACTAAAATTTAACTAGGCTAGGATTAGACTAGAGTACATATTATTAGACTAGAAAAGACTAGACTAGACTAGACTAGACTAGACTAGACTAGACTAGACTAGACTAGACTAGACTAGACTAGACTAGACTAGACTAGACTAGACTAGACTAGACTAGACTAGACTAGACTAGACTAGACTAGACTAGACTAGACTAGACTAGACTAGACTAGACTAGACTAGAGAGAATAGACTAGACAAGACTAGACTAGACAAGACTAGACTAGACAAGACTAGACTAGACAAGACTAGACTAAAAGCTTTTCAAAACCCAAAGTAAAGACTCGGATGATTAGACTAGAGTTGGCTATACTACAAACAAAACTAGAGACTGAAATTAATTTCTTTGTTTGGTGTTAGCAAAGTTGGGGGTTGACTTCAAAACAGCAAAAATAAAAATAAATAAAAATAAATAAGAATATGAAAAATAGTGAATAAAAATTGTGTTTTGTAATAGAAATGTAATACCAATTAATGGCGAAACAGTAGCAAAGATTTCTCTCCCAAGTATTTAACCAACTATTACAAGACTCTAATCCTCAGTAACATTCCATCTTGCCGCCATTATTTACTTCGTTATGAAACAAACACAATTCTCAATGGGGAATTGACGTTTTCGAGCGTATGCAGCTTTTATTAGCCATTCAAGTCAGTCAGATATTGAAAATAACAAAATGTATTTTTAATATGCAAATTGTGCGCATATTTCCAGCACATTTTTAGCAAGAAGTAACCCAAAGCTGTCAAATAGATATCGAAAAATAACTTGTCGCACTTTTTAAACCATTACACAAGTCTCTCACCGCTGAGCGAACGTTCACGGTGCATAACCAGTTGGTAGCGAGTCGGAGCGTCACGTGGCCAAAAGGCAAACACACCCAGCAAAAAAAAAAGGCATTTCCACACGCACACCAAAAAAAAAACAAAAAGGATGTGTTGTGTGTTTGTGTTTGTGGCCTGCTTGAGCCATCAAATCAGTGCATCGAGCACACAGACAGACCGATTTATTACACAAGAGACTTGACGATTCGATGCGACGCTGCGGGCAATGGTTCCTGCTGGCTGTACACGTTTGCCGAAAGCGTGCGCACAATTTTGTTATTCTTATTAGTGTTGTTCTGGTGGTTGGCTGTTTTTTGCTCAAGTTGGCGCCTTTTATGTAAGCATGACAGCGCATGAGCGTAATCCGTACGTTGCGCTGAAGACGAAATAAAATCGGACCAAATAAAAATAACACTTGAAATTCAGTCGAAAATCGTAGAGGATATACGGTCTTAGAAGAAGAAGAGGATAGCCATAAACGCACCTGAAACATGTACAAATAGCCATAAATCGTAGAGCAGACATAGATGCGTGTAAGAAGTAACAACAAATTGAGTGGCGAGAAAATTAACTGAAAAGTAACGACGGAATAGCATAAAGTTGCATACTGCCAACGGGCACGTTTGGCTGGCACGTGACAGTGCGTCTCACACACACACACACACACACACACTTATGATGTTGGATGAGCATAAGATGTCTGCCCGCGTGTCGTCTACGTTGCCATTCTCATGCAGCATCCTTGGCAGAATGTCCCCACAAGTAGTTAACAGCCATCGCGTCGTCATTGCTGGCAAACGCTCGAACCGTTTGTTGCTGTGGCGTTTGTAACTAATCGCACTCGCACATGGACGCTTGTTAATGCACTCAACGCTAAGCGGATGGCAAATGTGTCCAGCACACACACACACACACACTCACACACGCACAGAAAAGTGGGTAGCGGTATCATGGGCCCGTTCGCAGCATGTAGCAGCCCTTTGCAATTGTTGAATAAGCAGCGAGGATTTCGAATTTGACATCTTACCCCACGTCGGAAAAAATGTAAGCAATGCCACTTGAATGGTGCTTAATAGAAAACATAACCGAACCCAACTACAATGCTCGAACTTATGCAAACAGAAGTGCGTACATCGTTGCAGTTCCGAGACAGAAAGTGTCAGAAGCAGGTGAAACGTTGCGTCCAAAGCAGCAACAAACGAGAATCGGAGTAGTGTGGGGTACTTTAGATTGATTGAATGAATGGCTGACTGACTGGCTGACAAGTGGCCAGAGGTACCAACAGTAGGACTAACCGATAGACGAAACAACTGACAGACAAATATGTATTCAAATGTACAGTCGAGTGGACAGCCAAACGTATTGATTGATTGATGGATGAAATGTGAGAAGACGGACGAATTAAAGTGCTGAATGATGAATGAAGAAAAGACGAATGCTTATAGTGATGAAAGAAAGTACGAAGGAACTGAGATATAAATGCACAGTCGAGCAGAAGGACGACCAAATGACATTAGAATAAAAAAGTATGAATGATTGAATGGGTACAAATGAAATGACGTATGAATGAATGAGTTAAGAGATGAACGGACACAAAAACAGATGGAACGTATCGATGAATGAGTAGAAAAATAAACGGAAGCAATGACAAGTAGAACGATACATGGATGAGTGAGTAAAGCGATGAACGGCAGCAAGAAAGAGTAGAACAATGAATGGATAAATGAGTAGAGAGACAAGGACGGGTTAAACTACGAATGAATGAGTAAGCAAAGGGATGAATGCAAGCAAGGAGGATTGCAAGGATGGGTGAAAAGACAATTGTATCACGGAAGTAGAGGGATAAACGAAAGCAATGAGGAGTGGAACGACAAATGGATGAATGAGTAAAAGGATAAATGTAAGAAAAAACGAGTGAAATGATGAATGGATGAATAAATAGAGGAATGAATTGAAAAAATGAATGAATGAAAAAACAAATGAAACGAAGAATGGATAAATAAGTAGCGGAATTAATAAAAGTAAAACGAGTCGAGTAGAACGACGAAAGAATGAATGAGTAAAGGGATGAACGAAAGCTTGAGGACTTGACTCGTGGAATAGATGAATGAGTAGAAGAATGAACGGTAAAGACGAAAGGAACGACGAATGGACGAATGAGTAAAGGGACAAACGAAAGCATGGATGATTGGAACGACGAATAGATGAATGAGTAGAAGGATGAACGAAAGCAAAGGCGAATGGAACGACGTATGGATAAATAAGTAAAGGAATGAATGTAAGAAAAGACGAGTGGAACGACGAATGGATGAATGAGTAGAGGGATGAACGAAAGAAAAGACGAATAGATGAGTGGATAAAGGGATGAATGGAACCATGGAAGACTGGAACAAGGAATAGATGAATGAGAAGAGTGATGGCGAATGGAACGACGAGTGGACAAATGAGTAGAGGAATGAACGAAAGCAAAGACGAATTAAACGATTATAGGAAGAACATGGCAGGGCCGATGCGTTCAATGGCGTACCTTCTAGAAGGTATTAACAACAAAATACATATATAACTTTAAAATCCGAGACTGAGAAAACGTCGAGCTCGGCTAAAAACATTTCCATTTTTCATCAGAACTGGCTGAAGCAGACAAAAAACTTAACAATGAGGGAAAGAATTGGCGGAAATATGAGTGGAAAAACTAACGAAAGAGAGCGTGAAAGAGGAGAGAGACAAAAACTTCATGGTTGGAGGAAAGATGGGCTCGAAACTGGAAGGGTGCGTGAAAAAAGAGAGAGAGACAAAACTTTATGGTAGGGGAAAGGATGGACGGAAAGAAGCGTAGATGAACCCATACAAGAATGAAAGAATGAGTCAGTTAATGAACAAAAGCGGATGGACAGACAAATGATTTATAGGAATCAGGGAAAGATGGATGAGAGAATAAAAGAAGAGGTGAATCGAAGAAAGATGCATCAAAAGAAGTTGAACAAAAGGGGAAAGAATAACGAAGGACAAAATTTACACGCTCGTAAAGAGGAACAGATGGCACAAGGATTTTATCATTTATTTCGATTTATTTTACCGAATGGAAATTCAAAAAAGCAGATAACAGACAAAAATAGAACATTGGACAACGAAAGCGGAGATGAATAACTGAAAGGACGATGGGCGTTACAGTCTGAAAGATGAACAGATATGTCTCAATAGATTTTGCTGTCTAGTGAAATTCTACGATTGGTGTTACAGTCGGACAGACAAGTCAAATGTCTCAACAGATTTCGCTGTCTATTCAAATTGAACGATAAGCATTAAAGTCTGACAGATCAACAGAAATGTCTGAACAGATTTTGCTGGCGATTCAAATTTTTTTCATACGCCTCCTTATGGAACTCAAAGAGTTAATATTGATTCTCTGGCACCTCATTGTTCAGTACCTTTAAGACCTCTTTTTTTTTAATATGACCTTGAAAAGTGAGTAGCTGAAATTATGTTGCCACGAACGGAGAAGTTTGACATATTAAGGAAATTTGTAAAACGAAATAACGGCTTTTTTAGCACAATAAAGGCCTAAGCTACATTTACATTTACGCTTGGCATGAATATATATGTGTGTGTGTGCTATATGTGTGTAAGCGAGCGATCGGTAATATTAATAAGCGTAATTAATTGCATAGAATTCACTGAATAATGAAAAATCGAGGCTAAGCCAGAAGCTGGAAAAAATTAACAACAGCATGAAAAATGCGACGAGAGGGAAGACACACACACACACCGCCCATACCATACACTGTCACCTAGTTAGCTAGCGGCCCTTCACTGCGGGCGCGCCCAACGCCCAAAGCACTTTCAATATACACCAAAACAAAAACAACAAAGCTGCGTCGAACCGCTGCCGATTGCGGCTGGTTGACAGCAGCGGCAGTGGGTGTGTTCGGGTAAGGCGTGTGCGTGGATTATCTAACATCTGTCGGTGACTGAGTGAGTGCGAGTGTGTGTGTGTGTGTCTCTGTGCCTGTGGATGACATGTTTCGCTGATTCGCCGCTGCGGCTGCCAATCTGTTGCATACCCAATTTCACTTTCCTTCCTTTCCGAATGCTTCATCCACACCCACTCGGCACTTGGCACACGGGCTACCTGTCTCATCGCTGCTTCGCCCCTCCGGTGCTCTTTCGCCTTACGGGCCGCGGGTGCACCTACAGCTGGCGCAACTTTAGGGAAGCGTAAAAATTATTGGACTTGATAATTTAATGAGGTGGAAAGTGTGTTCGTGTGTTTGGTTGATTTGCTGTTGTTGTTATTGTTGTTGTTACCTCTTGTTGTTGTTATTGTTCTCAGCATTATCATCATGGACCCTTCAAACAACAAAGCTTGTTGCTTTTTTTTCTTCCTTTTCGATTCGCACTACTGAACTGGAATTTTTGCGAATTATTTACAACAAAAACAACAAGATGGGAAAAAACCGGACACCACTCAATCAGTGGCAGTGGCTACTGTTGTTGTTCATATTGTTATGGTTGTTGTTATTATTATTTTTATATACTTAGATGTTGGCGTTAGTGTTGTTGTTGTTGTTAATGTTATTATTGTTGTAATTATGAGCACGCAGTGCTGGCAAACAATAGTGCACGCTCGGGTCCAGGCCGGGCTTCGCCTGGCGCGTTTTCGCATACCTTCACACACGCGCACGCACACTAACAAACACACACACACACACACACACACACACACACAGCGCCATTGTGACACGCCCCACACCAGTTTCCTTTCATCTTTCCGTCAGGGATATGAATTAATGCGCATTAATATCCTTGCTGCCGCTGCCTTCGTCACTCACTTTGTTATCCTTTTTCGCATTGTTGGTGTATGTATGTGTGTGTTAGTGTTGTTATGGCGCTTATTATTGCTGTTGTTGTTGTTGTTTGCTATTGCTGTGAGTGGTGGTTGTTTGTTGGTTGGTACATTGTTGTTGGTAATTAAATTGACACGCGTTTGATAAAATTTCAATGAACAATAAAATTATTTATTATTTAATCTGTGGATGGATGGTCGCCTAAGTATGCCAACAGGACACCTCGTTAGCTTCAATTAATGCACACAAGAAGTATGTGTATGTATCTGCCTATGTGCGTGTGTGTATGTTTCGAGTATCGTTTGTGCATTGGAGAGTAAACGGTTTAATTTTTTTCAAATCTAACATGTTGATTAAAGCATTAATCATCAAACCAATTTGAAGCATTTAAAGTTTGAAGCAATTGCGTGTGCAAGCAAATCAAGTGAATTGTTGTTGCTGTACAAACATAACATACAAATTGTGGTTCCTAGTCAACTTCTGAGAGAAAAGCTTACCTTAATTGTAATGTGTAGAAGCGTTAGCGGGAATTTTGTGCCTAAAAAGAAGAGAAAGAAAATATTGTAGAATAACAAAAATATTATAATTGATATTTAATAAAAATTACTACTAGGATGGGGAAAAAATTACTGACAGTCGATTCTTACAAGCTTCTCTTGAAGAACATTTTTCACTAACAAAGTTATTCGCTAAAGACAGGAACAGGTGACTTGATGTCAAGTTCGGAAAAGGTGGATGTATACACTTAAGTGGTGGATGTATACACTAAGTTGGTGGATGTATACGCTAAGTTGGTGGATGTATACACTAAGTTGGTGGATGTATACGCTAAGGTGGTGGATATATACACTAAGGTGGTAGATGTATACGAACCTCTTGACTTGGAGCTTCACAATTCCAATCTTATTACCCAAAACTGACTGCTTCTGGGCAATTGCTTCCTTTAGACGGTTCAATTGTTGACAGTACAAGTTCAAATCAAGAGTTTGGGCATTGGGAAACAGTTCATAGCCTATGAAATCCCCTGTCAATCCCCCAAACACACAGCAACACCTTCCTGGCTCTCAATTCTGGTTTGGCCAATATTTGTGCGGACTCACCGCAATTCAACTTCTACGGTTTTCACTTGAAGTTGTCACAAGTGATTCTCACCTTATCACGAGTCACAATCTGCTTCAGAAAAAGGTAGATTTTGTTGCGATTCAGCAGCAATTCGCAGATGTTAATGAGTTTTTTGTAGTTAACTCATGTGACACTCATACGATGAGGATTTTATTGTATCCAACCTTCTTCAAGTGGCTCCAAACGCCTTTTTGTGACATGTTTAGCTTCTTTGCATTCGAACAACTTCTCACATGACAATCGAGCTCAAAGATTTTCATGATCTTGTCGACATTTTAGACAATTGGCCTTCCACAACGTGGTGTATTTTTGACATCAAAGCCTGATTGAATTTTGAATGCAGTCAGAACTATAAACAGTATTCCCATTTTCAGTTGCCTGGCATCTTTTGGTTTTGTATTTATCGTAGAAAAACTGTAAAATATGGCGTATCTTTGATGCGCTTTCAAACAAGATGAAGTTAAGCAATCATAAAACTGTCTGAAAAGTTTCTTTAGTAAGAAATCTCATCTTTCTAAGGCCACCTAGTGTATGAAAATCGAAGCAAAACTGTAAAATATGGCGTATCTTCGATGCGCTTTCAAACAAGATCAAGTCAAGCAATCATAAAACTGTCTGAAAAGTTTCTTTAGTACGAAATCTCATCTCTCTGATGCCATCTAGTGGAAAATCGAAGCACAAAACCTAAGCTTTCTGATGCCATTTGACGTAATGCGATAACTAAAGCCATCTAATGGAATAATAATGTATTTCTTTATAAAATTTCCTTATAAAATTTTCATAAAAAATAACGAAAAATATTCTTCTTTAGACTACACTATCCTTCTAATGTAAATTCAATGCTCCTGCAGTGCATAAATCATTACTAACATAAAAGTAGCACACATGTCCTTCGCTTCAACATTTGTTCAACTCGTAATGGCAACTTTTGATAAGCGCAAATAAAAGTCGTTTGTGCCATAAAACCATCAAACATATCAAATTCGAGTCTATCGACGCCTGCCGACGGCGACTTCTACGCTGTCGTTGGCTGTTCCGGCGCTGCGTGTTGACGGTGCTTGGCACGCAATGCCACCGTTTGCAGATTTGCAAAATTCATTTGATTTCATACGGCGAGGCGCGTCAAAAAGTATAAATTGCAATTTTATGTTTGCACAAATTGTCTGTCGGTCGGGCTGCATTTCGTATGTGCTGACTGCCAATGCAATTTAGATATGCAGCGCGTTTTTTTTATGGGTTAAATTTGACGAAACTGCATGTCAATGCGCTACAGCAATAAATTCACAGTGAGCGATAGCAAAATGCAAATATATAAAAAAAAAATATGAAAAAGTAGTAGAACGAACAATGCAACGATAGACAGACAGGAAGTTGGCCCCAGAGGCGAGGAAGGAAGCCAAAAAGGCAAACATGCGAACGGCATCAAAATGTGTCGATATGGAAAATCGTTTAAATTTTATTGATAAGCAATTTTGAATAATGCCAGAGCAACATATCAAATATTAGGAATACAAATATTTTGTTGTGTAACAAATGCGGCAAATGCATTGCAAGGCATTCAGGAGTAATAACATTGGAGCGAAATGCATCAGGAATGGTTGGAGAAACTTTTGTGTAAATATTTACATTGGTTTGAAGTGATGGAAATGGCCCAAAAAATGGTTTAATAGAAGTGTGTGTAAGACTTTAGTTCTGGACGTTCTAACAGACAACAAATGCTTCTCCGACTCTTTTATAATTTCACTGAAAGTTGTTTGCTTTGAAATTAACGTTTTAATTGTTTGCTTATTTTTGATAGAAAGGTAGGAAGGTCTACTCTGAGGACATTTTTTGGACTCAAATTTAATGATTCGTAAAGCCAGTTCCAGTTAGATTAAATTATCTATTAGATTATTGAAAAAGAAGGCCCCAAGTGAGTTATCCTTCTGTTAAAGAGGCCAGGACAAGTGCATAGGAGACAAAAATTACTAGAAGAATAACTTTTGAAAAAGATATAAGGTGCAGTGAAAAAATCCTATATCTTTCTATTAGATGGCTTTAGTAAAGTGTATCTTGCGTTGAATAAATGCGATCAGATCACGCTAGATGGCTTTCAAAATATAAGATTTCGTACTAAAGAAACTTTTCAGACAGTTTTGTGATTGCTTGACTTAGTTTTGAATAATTTTTGTAATAGATGAAATATTTAATCCATACCTCGCGTTGTAAAAGATTTATCGGTTTACATTAGATGGCTTTTAAAATATAAGATATCGTACTAAAGAAACTTTTCAGACAGTTTTGTGATTGCTTGACTTAGTTTTGAATAATTTTTCTAATAGATGAAATATTTAATCCATACCTCGCGTTGTAAAAGATTTATCGGTTTACATTAGATGGCTTTTAAAATATAAGATATCGTACTAAAGAAACTTTTCAGACAGTTTTGTGATTGCTTGACTTAGTTTTGACTAATTTGTTCAATAGCTGAAGTATTTAATCCATATTTCGCATTGTAAAAGATTTATCGGTTTACGTTAGATGGCTTTTAAAATATAAGATTTCGTACTAAAGAAACTTTTCAGACAGTTTTGTGATTGCTTGACTTAGTTTTGAATAATTTTTCCAATAGGTGAAATGTTAAGGCTATACCTCGCGTTGAAAAAGGTTTATCGGTTTACATTAGATGGCTTTTAAAATATAAGATTTCGTACTAAAGAAACTTTTCAGACAGTTTTGTGATTGCTTGACTTAGTTTTGAATAATTTTTTAATAGATGAATTATTTAATCCATACTTCGCATTGTAAAAGATTTATCGGTTTACGTTAGATGGCTTTAAAAATATAAGATTTCGTACTAAAGAAACTTTTCAGACAGATTTGTAATTGCTTGGCTCAGTTTTGTTTGAGTTAACGTCAAACATGGACACCAGCAAATACAAAACAGGACTTAGTTTTTATTTTTTTCTCTTCCATAAATTCGAAAACGCAGGACAGGCGGCTGAAAATGTGAATAGTGTTTATGGTTCTGATACTCTAACCATCCAATAAGGCGCAATTGAGGTTTCGTTGATTCCGTTTGATGACTTAGATATCAAAGATGCAATATCCACAGCTTTACAAAGTTAAACTAAATGATCTCTTAGATTATTGAGAAAGTGTACTTCAAGTTAGTTACCCTTCAACTGTAGAATACAGCACAAATGCATAGGAAACCAAAATTAATATTAGGATAACTAATGAAAATTATACAAGTTGTAGTAAAATGAAATTCATTCTTTTAAATATATGGATTTATTAATCTGTCTCTATATCTGAAATACATTTTCTTTCTCTCCTCGACCATAGAATTCCTACAGAAATCAGTAGAAAACAGACCCAGTTTTTTCTCGTGGACACCTATCAGACAGTGACACGTCAGAACACCAATCATGGTTTTCAGCTTTCTTATGGTCTTTCTTGTAATTTTGGGGGGTATAAGACTAACTTTACGATAGGCCTTTCTATGCTTTCCTTCTCGATAAAAAGTCATCGTCACACCAAACAGTAAGTTTTGCCGGATCAATGAAGACTTTCAATACTGCTGTGGCTTACCAAACGTGATAACTTTGCTTGTTCATGAAATCATTTAACAAAAAATATGCTTTATTACATTTTAGCTCCAAATGATTGAAACTGTGTTAAACTGTAGATCTCCTTCCTCCTTTTCCCAATCCGTTTAAACTGTGTGTTGAAAAAAAAATGTTTCATACTCATTTCGAACGGGTGGAATTTGTGGTATTACAACAGGCCCACATAGAGGCCTAGCTGCATCTCATAGAGAGAGGCAGCCACTACAACCTATCTGGGGGAGGAATTTCTAGCGTTACCACATGTTTTCCAATGTACTCAAGCGAGCTCGTCTCCTCGTCAGCTCTGAAGCCGGCAACGCAGCAGATAGAAACATTGATCTCTATTACTTCTCAGTGGACTATAACTATGACCACAATTCTTGTGTTGTAAACCAACTTTGTATGAATTGATTTGGGAAAACAACATATTGCAAATGACTTTTTAATTTTAAAATTAGCATTTTTCAACTACTTACGAACTCACTTGTTAAATTTTTAAATACAAAAAAATTGTTTGGCAATTATCATAAATCAATAAATTTAATAACGCAGCAGTGCAGACATTCCGTCATGGCGCACGCATGGCCTCTCACTCATTGCAGCTCAGCTCAACTCAATTAGAATGCAACGCGCTGTGCAACAATTGCGCCCGCTTCCCTTCGTGTGCAACAACACTTTTCCCACCGCCATTCCGCACGCATTGCGTACAATGCTGTCACCACCTCTAGACGCCAACCTGCTGCGTTCCCAGCGTTGCCAGCGCGCATGCAAATTACCCAACAATTGCATGCAACTACACACACACACACACACACACAAAACTCTCCTTCGCTCACAGCTATTTGTGCAGTGCTCGCTTAGAAGCACATTTCCGCTCGACGCACGCAACAGTTGCGGCCAGTCAAATAAATGTTTTAGCGCACTTGAAACAGCAACGAACCAAAGCAATGCAACAAAGCATGCGACATTCGCATGCAAGTCGTGCCTGCGTATCATCAATGCAGCGATTTCCTGCACACACACACACGCACACTCCGACGGCGACCGCGGCCGCGTGCTCGCTGCAACAATTCTAAGCGGCGCGCATTCTCGTTGCATTCAATCGCAAATCACGACGCCGACCAGCGGCTGACTGGCAAACAGGTAGGCGGCACGTTGCATTGCCGGGTTTCGCTTTCCTTTCGATTTGACTTCATGCTGGCCACGACCGCAGCCGTGGCGAAACTTGTTAAGGCCATGCGAATTTTTCCGCCGTCACACACGTCACAGCCGACTCAGAGCCCAGCTAGCGGCGCTGATCGAAGGGGAGAGCGGAGGAAGAAAAGCCTTTGCCATGTGGTGCGGCGCATTTCTTGAAACGGATGTCCTTGAAATGGCACGACTGCAATGGGCGCATTTGTGCCGCACTGTCACAATCGTTGTTGCTTTGCTGCAATACCGCCGGCATAAGTGGCCACTGGACAGTCGACAGCCACCAATCGTTTTACTAAAAGTGCGCCACAGTCAATACGCGTTGTTGCCAATGCTAATCAATTGATGTGCGCTTAGCGTTCGCGCGCTGTCAGTTGGCGAAGGCTTTGGGGTGACCATGCGTAAACAAAGTAGATATGTTAGTAAATAATAATAATAATTTTTAGATAGATGATAGATAAATCAAAGAAAAATATAGAGAGAAAGAGAGATTTTGTGACAATAATTTCCAATTTTGTGACAACTTTTTAAAATATCTCAGAAATAAGTAACTATCTGCCTATATGAAGATTCTTAAATATTTATATAGTGTCACATTACCCTACGGATATTGAGAATATATGCGTTTCATACAATTCTTTGTGACAAGCTGTCAAAATAACTTGAAATACAAGAATGTTGCAAAAATATGAAAAGTGTAACAGCTTTAAAAGTTAGTAAACTGTCAAAAAAGAGGATATACCTACTATTTTTATGCTTCGTAGTTTTGTAGTAAGTTTTGTGATAAGCTGCAAAAATTACATATTTGCAATAGTATTGTCACAAACTCTGCACAAGAATTTTATTTAAAATGCTGCCAATATAATTTTTGACCTAGTTTTGTTCACATCTGATTAATACACTGCATTTTAAACTATGCGACTTGTGTCACAAACAATAAAATTAATCAAATCGAATTTTTTATCGAACTTCTGTATAAACTCTAAAAAAAATGTGGAAAAGAAAGCCAAAAGGAAAATTGTGACAAAGTGTCACAAAAAACAAAATCATTTTTTTTTAACAAAAAAACTATATTACTGACTTTAATAGCTTTTAGCGTTTTTTTATAAAATTTTTTTTTTAAATAAATTATGAAACAAAACTAAAATAAAGCTAAAATTGATTTGTAACACAGTGGCTAAAAAAAACGGTGCATTTTAATGACACCAGCAACTTGTGAATGCTTATCTAAATTATTAAAAAACTTAAATAAGTCCAAAATTAAATATGGAAAGGGTGTCACAAAAGCTAACATTCATATTTTTAGCACCAGACATTATTTCAGTAAGTTTTTAATAAAAATATGTGCTAACACATTTGAAAAGTTTTAAATAAAGCCAAAATTGATAGAAAACAGTGTCACAAAAGAAACAACGCATTTTCTTAACAACAAAAAACAACTATTTTTGTGACACAAGCAGCTTGTAAGTTTCTGCACAAATTAAAAACAAAAAAACATTTGAAATAAAGCCAAAATTGAAATAGGACAAAGTCACACAAAATAAAATACATATTTTTTGTAGCAAAATAAATTATTTTGCTGACTTAAGTAGCTTTTACGTGGAATACAAGTTGACATATTTTTATATAAATTATGAAACAATTTTAAATAAAGCCAAACTTAATTGTTACAATGTGTCACAAAAGAAAATTTGCATCTTACTAACATAAAACTATTTTGATAACATCAGAATCTTTAAAATTCTATACATTATAAAATAATTCAAAATAAAGCCAAAATTTAATTGTGACAAAATGTCACAAAAAATTACTTTACTGACTTCAGTAGTTTGTGAGCAGCAAGATATTTTAACATGGTTTTATAGAAATTACAAAAAAAAAGTTTAAAATAAAGTGAAAATTGAATTTCGACAAGGAGTCACCAAAAAAATGGAATTTGGAATTGGATTTTTTAACAAAAAAATATTTCAACCACTTAAGTTGCTTGTCAGCGGCAACATATATTAACGTACCTTTGTATAAGCTAAGAACAAAAATCGGAAAGAATGCAAGAATTTGAATTGTGACAAAATGTCATATAGAAAATAAATAAGAAATAATATTGTTACCTCAAAACTTTTTAAATAATATTAGGAGCTTGTCAGCGTAAAATTTTTTTAAAATAAATAATGAAAACCCTTACATCAAAGCGATTATTTTAATTGTGATGAAGTGTGACAGAATAAAATTCGTATTAAAAACAAAAATAATTTTAATGACATTTGGCAACTTGCCTGCGGTAACATATTTTAGTATTAATAAAGATAAAATTTAAACTAAAGTAAAAATTTTAATTGTGACAAAGTGTCATAAAAGAAAAAAATTTAATTCTATAGCATAAGCATAACATAACATAATAACATAAGCAGCTCATGGTTTAATATAGTTTTATCTAAATTATGGAAAAAATTTCAAATACACTGAAAATTGGAATTGTGACAAAGTGTTACACTAGAAAAAATGCTTATTAATAACTCAAAGCTGCTTATTAATAACAAATAGCATTAAACTATTTTAAATTATTATAAGTTATGAAAAAAGAATTAAAATAAAGCAAAAATTAAACTGTGACAAAGTGTCACAAAGAAACAAATTACAATTCTTAACAAAATAATTAAAATGGTTTTTAAGAACATAAGCAGCTCATCACCGATAGCATATTTTTGTTTAAATTATGAAAAAATTTAAAATAAACTGAAAATTTAAATTGTGACAAAGTCTTACACTAGAAAAAATTTTTATTAATATCTGAAAACTTGCTACATAGCATTACAATTTTTATAAATTGCGAAAACAGAGTTGAAATAAAGCAAAAACCAAATTGTGACAGTGTGTCACAAAAGAAAAATGCATATTCTTAACAAAAAAAAACGACTTTACGACCAAAGTAGATTTTAAGCAGCAACATACGCCGGCAAATGCGCCTGTGACTTATGTCACAGAACAGTGCAGAGCACATTTTTAAATCTCCAAAGGGTTTTAGCCATTTTTAAGACTTATTTACTTTATGAAATCATGAATTTTTTACAACTTTGAGCAACTGCAATACAAAGTCATGAAAGCTGGTCACTCTTACCGCCTAAACAGTTGACATGGGGCACACCCTACATCACTGAGCATAAATGTTGCATTCCACTATTTCCAAGTACTATTTGCAACTTCAATCTTTTAATCAATATTTGAACAGAAGCAAGGGGAGCAAAGGAGGAAGATAAGTGCACGTTTCTTGCATTTTACATTAGCGTTGTACTGCATTACAACAACAACAACAGCAGCAGAAACTAAATGCACAACTTTTGCTTTTCACCGACAGCAGCTATTAATATTGATTTTGTTGTTGCTATTGCACTTTTCCCCTCCATACTATGGAAAGAAATATGTTTTTGCCATTGTTGTTGTTGTTGCACATGCGGCAATAAAACGGCAGCGAAAACATTTCAGACATGTCACTTAAGAATGTCAAAGTCATATGCAAAAATACAGCGCACGCCCTTCGTCGCACTGCAACATACGAGCAACGCTCCTTAGTGCTGATGTCAGGTTATAAAAATGACAATAACAACAAAAACAACAACAACAACAGCAAAACGACAAAATAGGTAAGAAGGTATGAAATGACAAAAGCAGCCAAACGTACGGCAAGCGGCAACAATAAAGGCAAAACAGCTAAACAAACCGGCAAGCGAATTGTCAATCAAGTTTAAGGATGCAATTTGCATGAATTATCAGGGGAAAATGTCACTTTGCGATAATTGGCGATTCGAAAATGAAGAAAGACCAAAAAACATAAACCAAATTAGCGGCAAACATTTAGAATGGTGAATTTTTTGTTCGCTTTTGAAAAACTGCGCATTTGAATTGAATGAAATCAATGAAAAAAAATGGCATAAGAAATATTAAAAACTATTGATTTGAGTGACTAAGATGGACTTCATTATGGGCGCCTAAAAGTATACTATGTGTGCAATGCATTTGTAGAAGGCTCACCATTATGGGCGCCTAAAAGTGTACTATGTGTGAGATGCATTTGGTAACCCACCTTTGTAGAAAGCTTACCATTATGGGCGCCTAAAAGTATACTATGTGTGAGATACATTTGGTAACCCATATTTGTTGAAAGCTTACCATTATGAGCGCCTAAAAGTATACTATGTGTGAGATACATTTGGTAACCCATATTTGTAGAAAGCTTACCATTATGGGCGCCTAAAAGTATACTATGTGTGAGATGCATTTGGTAACCCACCTTTGTAAAAGGCTTACAGTCATTATTTTTAATTCCAGGCCCCTAAAACTAGACTTTGCCCATAGTTAACGTCACTCAAAGCGTTTAAGCCCTTTCAAAATCTGCCCTTCAGCTTAGTTTGCACAACTGTGGCAAAGGCTTGTTACTGGCCAATTGCCGTCGTTAATTATTAAGTTGCCACGTTAAAGCTATTCAATGATTCTTATCACTGTACGGCGTCAACTATGCGTTCAGAATAAAGTCACCGTCATTGCCGCTGGAACACGTGGAAGTATCACACCCAAAAGTATGCAATGCACTTGCATAGTTTTTACTAACCACACTGCCAGAGGTTGCGGGCACGTCAGCTGCCAACGCGACTCATTTCAAGAAACAGCTGACCTTCTCGCTTAACCGTCGTGACATTTACAACTACGGCTCGCAGTAAGCCTAAAACTATGCAGCAACAACGACACACAACAATGCATAAATCACACCAATCATGCATGCCAAACAAGTTGCAACACATTAAAGCTTTTACTGCATTCGTTATGCATATTCAGTGCGCACAAAAACAATCAAAACGTCCAGCCGCAACCGGCCACAAAAATGTTGCAAATTTATGCACAACACCAGCGAAGGTCTAACTGGCTGCCTTCCCATCGCCGCCCACTTTTCATATAAATAGCATGCAACGAGCACTAAAAACAGTCAACTGTAACTTTTTACTGCCGTCGCCGACACTCGTTTTTTTTATGGCATATACAGAATTTGCATTGAATGCAGTTACCACTAACCCATAAAAGTCGTAAGTTTTATTTGTGCATCGGTTTGCCTCCCGCTTGCTACACACACTTTTGGCATTTCTATGTGCGCGCTTCCTTTGCTCTCCGCCAACTGTAGACGCCACTGCTTTGCGGAATTTTGCAGCCAACGTATTTCGAATTGTTGTTGCTAATTTTAGCATGAACGCTTAAAAATATGCAAAGCGGAAAATGCAAAAAGTCAAATGTCTCGCAGAAAAGCATATTTCATGTTTTTGTTGTTATTGTGGATTTGATTGTGTGTCGAGCTGGTTGCATTGCATGTCCTTTGCCATCTTATCGCTGTGCGTGCAGTGTGGCGTTGTTTTTATTGCATTATTTGTTGTTGTTTTGTTGTTGTTGTTGTTGTGATATTGCATGACATTTGCATGCCGTCCGTTTGGGGAATTTGTCAATTAAATGGCGCTAAGTTTTGATTGCGCAGCACAACGATAAAAACACTGACAGCAACTATTTTACACTGTGCAACAAAATTGTGACAATTTAATTTAAACGAGAAAATTGGGAAAGTTGAGGAGTAAATAAGATGAAGAAGAGGAAGTAAAGGGAAGTAAAGGGGTAGATGACAATTCTGGCTATCGAAGACATATGAAGCACATCGGGAGACAGCGACAGCGAAAAGATAGATTAGATAAGATTAAATTCGATTAGATTCGATTAAATTAGATTAGATTAGATTAGATTAGATTAGATTAGATTAGGTTAGATTAGATTAGATTAGATTAGATTAGATGATAGATAGATAGATAGATAGATAGATAGATAGATAGATAGATAGATAGATAGATAGATAGATAGATAGATAGATAGATAGATAGATAGATAGATAGATAGATAGATAGATAGATAGATAGATAGATAGATAGATAGATAGATAGATAGATAGATAGATAGATAGATAGATAGATAGATAGATAGATAGATAGATAGATAGATAGATAGATAGATAGATAGATAGATAGATAGATAGATAGATAGATAGATAGATAGATAGATAGATAGATAGATAGATAGATAGATAGATAGATAGATAGATAGATAGATAGATAGATAGATAGATAGATAGATAGATAGATAGATAGATAGATAGATAGATAGATAGATAGATAGATAGATAGATAGATAGATAGATAGATAGATAGATAGATAGATAGATAGATAGATAGATAGATAGATAGATAGATAGATAGATAGATAGATTTTTTCCTTTGCCTCTTCACGCTAACCGCGTTACGAGTAATTGTATTTTTCCGTCTTTAATTTTATAAGTTACAAATTGGTACATAAGCTTTGACATTGCGCCTTAATAATTATTTCGTATTTATGTGATAGGATGTTATTAGAAAAACACTGCCTGCAAGGGGATACAGGCACGAGTAATTGGTACTACAATTATTTAGTGAGCTTAGAGCATATTATTTTTAGGAACAATTATTAAAATTTTTAAGAGTACTTATAATGTAGTGCACAAATTTATTTAAAGATTCGATCAAGTTGTGATGGTTTGCAATATCCTTTATACTAAATTGTGGAATGCCATATTCCTCGCAAAGTATTGCGTGCGACCGTCTGGCCCTTTCGTACCGTGGGCAGTCAGAGAGGAGATGATCAATTGTTTGTGGCGTTTCTCCATCGCATGGACAGCTATCTTCCTCAATAATCTTAAACCTTTTAAGATATGCTTTACAATAGCTATGACCAGTAAGGCATTGAGTCATTTCGAATGAAACTCCTAGTTGCTGGTGGTATGTTTTTGCTTCTTCGACTGTGTGGAAAAACGTTTTGGTACCGCTACCAGTTGCCTCTGCCGTGAAATCATGCTGCCAGCTTTCCGCTGTTTGTAGCTGCAGTTGTCTCTTAACATAACTGATTGGGTATGCTGTGTATACTGGATTTACGCATAAGGTTGCAGCTTCCTTAGCCATTTGGTCGGCGAGCTCATTGCCCACGATACCGACATGAGCTTTGACCCAGGAGAATTCGATTGTGTGACTTTGCCGGAGCTGGTGTAAGCGTTTATGTATTGAAGCGATGAGTGGTGTGACATTACTGCGATTTTTTATAGCATCGAGGCAGGATTGGCTATCGCTGAAGATATGTAGCTTTTGCGTAGTCAATTGACTTTGGGCCCATGACAAAGCTGAGTCGATGGCATAGGCTTCGGATTGGAACACTGTGCAAGCATTGTGCATCTTGAACATGTGCTTCTCCCAGCGGTTTTCAGAAAAGAGAACGACGAAAGCCGAGCCACAGTCGCCTGTTTCAAGTTTGCTGCCGTCTGTGTATATTGTGGTTTTCTCCGGCATCCGCATGGCATCGATTTGCACTTGAGAGTTGACTGTGGTGTATGTAATGGTTTGCCTCTCAGCTGGGTGGAGCAGGCAATACTGGTGCACGTTGTGTTCCAGAGCGGCATCTGTGGGGAGCCCATCCATACAACCTTTTTTCCTGACCTCATATATTTTGCTTGCTTCGATTACTTTTAAATACAGCGGCGTAAAACCAGCCAGCGCGAAGGCGGATGTTGCGGACACAGTATGAAAAGCCCGGATCGCTCTAATAGCGAAGCACCTTTGAAATGATCTTAGCGATCGGCGAATATAGTAATATTTTGTTGCTCCACCCCAAACACCAGCGGCGTACGTGATCATGGGTTCCACCACTTGTTTGTATATGGTCGCTACATTTTCGGGGTGAATACCCCAGGTTGGTCTAACAAATTTGCACAGATTTCTGAAAACACGCTGAGCCTTGGATAATATGTAGCGTGCATGGTTAGTAAATTTTAAATGTTCATCCACCACGACTCCTAAGAGTTTGATTTCTTTTACGAATGGCAGATCAACACCATTCATGCGTATTTTCGCTAATCTAGACTTTGATGTGAATGCGATCGCTTGTGTTTTAGCTTCACCGAACACAAGTTTAACGTCCATACCCCACTGGCGTATCTGACACAAGGCGGAATTGGCGACGCATTCGAGCTCTTTACATGTTTTTGCGCTTACTGTTAGAAGCACGTCATCCGCAAATGCTTGCATCTCGCACCCTTGAGGTAAAGCCATGGATAATAGGTCATCTAGGATGATGTTCCAAAAAGAAGGACCGCATATCGAGCCCTGGATGCAGCCTTTCGTCATCTGCTTTGTTGCTACTGCCTCGGCGTATTCTAGCCTAACCGTCCTATCGTGTAGATAGCTTCTGATTAGGTTGTAAATATTTGAGGGTGTTTGGTGACGAGTTAGTTGGTTAAGAAGCATGGGCCACCATGCGTTGTCGAACGCGGCTTGAATGTCGAGAGAGACGCAGATGACTTGATACTTTTTACTCTTCTTTTCTTTGATATGTTCAACAGCATTATGCAATGCGTCGACAGTCGATGTTTGCTGCTTGAAGCCATATTGTTTAGTTGACCACAGATGATTGCACTCAGCGTGGTAAGCGAGCCGCTTAATAAATAATTTTTCCAGAAGTTTTCCAAAGACAGGAAGGAGACCAATGGGCCGGTATGATGATAGGTCGTCAACTTTGTCCTTATTCGGTTTTGGTAATATCTTCACGAACGCTTCTTTCCAAGCTTTTGGGAAATATCCTGTTCTCAGGCATGCATTGTAAAGGTCAGTTATAACTTTTGTGTACGCTGTGGCCACCTCAAAACATATGTCGGAAGTCAGATTATCTAATCCAGGGGCTCTGTTGGGGTTCATTCATTCATAGATAGATAGATAGATAGATAGATAGATAGATAGATAGATAGATAGATAGATAGATAGATAGATAGATAGATAGATAGATAGATAGATAGATAGATAGATAGATAGATAGATAGATAGATAGATAGATAGATAGATAGATAGATAGATAGATAGATAGATAGATAGATAGATAGATAGATAGATAGATAGATAGATAGATAGATAGATAGATAGATAGATAGATAGATAGATAGATAGATAGATAGATAGATAGATAGATAGATAGATAGATAGATAGATAGATAGATAGATAGATAGATAGATAGATAGATAGATAGATAGATAGATAGATAGATAGATAGATAGATAGATAGATAGATAGATAGATAGATAGATAGATAGATAGATAGATAGATAGATAGATAGATAGATAGATAGATAGATAGATAGATAGATAGATAGATAGATAGATAGATAGATAGATAGATAGATAGATAGATAGATAGATAGATAGATAGATAGATAGATAGATAGATAGATAGATAATTTTTTCCAGTGTACTAACATTTAAAATGTGAAATAAACATAAAACAATGTCAAGCGCACTTTTTTCAATTTCCAAGCGACGCAGAGGTCTAATAAAAAATTCTATACGGCACTCTAAATGCAAAAAATACAAAGTTGGTTAATTATATTTGACATTTTGTGCAACGAAAGGCAAAAATTATTTTTAAATTACATTCCTTGTATCAAATTAACTATTTTAGCTCGAAGTCAAACGAATCGAAGCTGTGGCACAGAGGAATGCAGGGCAATGAAGCAGTGTGGCAGCAAAATTGCGCAGCATAAGTTGCATTTTCAAGCACTCACACAAACATTCATGCAGATATATCATAAATGTAAATTGATGCCGACGGCGGCAGCTGAGGCGGGTAAATTCAATTTTGCGGCATATGCAAAACGCGAAACGGCCAACTAGCGAATGCGTTTATGCCTCTACACATATATGTATGTGTGTGTGTGCAGTTCTGCATCGCAAGATGCAGTTTCGTAGAGCACCAACGCTTCGCTACATGCGTAAACACATATAAAAGGCCAACAACTGTGGCGCTTATGGTGAGGGGGTGTTTCGGTGCCTGTGGGCGCAAAGACATGCAAATTGCGCATGTGTGATGCTGTGTGGGTGTAAGCGGTTTAAAATTTCAACGGTAACAACATAGCCAAGGGTAACCCACACACACACATGCGCACACTCAGCTAGCTGACTGGTTAGATAATAGATGGATCGTATGCATCGTACATGGAATTCAGCATGGAGGGAGGTCTGAGTATGGAACTTGAAAGCATATCGCATGTCTGTTTGTATGTATGCTGCATACTTTTCATTGTTGAATGTCAAGTGCAATATTACAGTAAATTAAAAAAACCCCCACAAGCAAATACGGACTTCATATAAATGAAAAAAATCAAATGAAAAAAGACATCACATACAACATTTCTGCCAGCGAGAGTGAACATACAAATGCCTACGAGTATGCAATATTGTAAGTGCAAATAAATGTGTGTGTTTGTGTGCGTGTGTGGGTAGCAATGTTGCGCTCAAAGCGTTGTCGCATCTATGCAAACTTTTACAGACACGATGGCGTAGGAAGTATTTTGAAATGGCACAAAATTAGCTGGAAAAAGTTTTAATGAGCATTTAAAGCCACATGACATTTCACTTTCAATTAGTTGTGTATTTTGCAATGATTCAAAATCATCAAACAACGCTGATTACTGCAAAACTGCTAATGAATGTCACTTATACGACACGTGGTACGCACTGATTCTTTCATTCAATTCATGCGAAAACTAGAATTTAAGTATTTTATGTTTGAAATTTGAGTATTTTGTAGTAAAAGAAAAGTATTTAAGAGAAAAGCATTCTTCATTTTATAGAACAAAAATAATGTGAGTTGAAGTTTTTTATAAACTGAAATTTAATTATTTGCCCTCAAATTTCAACAAATATTTCATTACAAAAATATTTTCCACTTAATATTTTCATTAAAATACAATGTAAATATCACACTAACATTACAACAACAACAATCACAAAGCATATTTGTTGCTAAAATATTTCTTCTAATTCATTGACGGCAAAAACCTTTCGTTGACTCAATGAATGCGAAAACTAAAATTTAACTATTTTGTAATTGAAATTTTAGTATTTTGTAGCAAAAGCAAAGTAGAAGAAAAAGAGTGTTAGTTGAAATTTTATTTTATTTTAATTTAACTATTTTTCCTTTAACTCTTAACTTACTTAAAACTACTCATAGCAAATCTTTCAACAAATATTTAATTACAAAATATTTTCTGCTAAATATTTTCATTAAAATCCAATGCAAATATTACAATAACAATACAACAACAACAACCACAAAGCATATTTGCTGCTAAAATATTTCTTCTGCTTCATTGACAGCAAAAACCTTTCGTTGACATTCCCAGCCCCAAACAGACGAAATTTCATAATCAACTCAACACTCGCACAATTGTATTTGTATTTGTATTTGTGTGTGTATGACCAGAGTGCATGGTGACCACAAAACTTACGCAACACTTAAGTCTGTGCCACTCAGTCGGTACAGCGCTGGCTGCGCGTTTGTGTGGGCGCCGCTAACTTATTTAATTCAATTGCATTGTTCTCTTGTTGTCTATGCTAGTGTCGTTGATGCTGTTGTTGTTGTTGTTTTGGCTTGTCTCCCATTGTGTTGTGCCACAACGCCGCTACAAATATTTCTAATTAAATTTCATAATTTGTGTTGTGCGCCATTTCCTACTTGAATGCATTTAAGCGCAGCCGGCACTCAGAGCTCAGTCAGCCGACCTACCAGCGCCACAAATGTTTTGTAACCGCACTCACAGTGCTCAATCACTTTGCACGACTGCACAGGGGTTGTCAGCCAAGTGGAGGAGGGCAAAGGAAGAACAACCAACGACTAAGCAACTTTTGCAACGCTTTGCTAAGCGCGAGAATACCCAACAAAATCAAAATACAAATGCAAAGCTATCGGCAAAGCAATGTTGCACAGTGAAAACAGGAAGTGCCACAACAACAAAAACAACAACAACAAACATAAATAACAACAACCAGAGCAATATGAAGCGCACATTTGCATAAGCAACGCCGGCAACGTAACCCATCAGTGCCACAACAAAAACAACTACAATAATACAAATGCTTGCAACTTGTATGCGGCCTGTTCTGCTTTTCGTTTATCGCTTTTAATATTTGCCATGCGGCACAAACAACCAGCAAAGTCTTTTTGCAAGCTTTGTTTTAACGTTGTTGATGACAAAGTGCGTCATCGAGCGTTGTTGCCGTCTGCGATTGGCCGCCTTTTGCATTGCAATGCAACCAGCAGTTTTTGCACAGCTATTTGCCTGTCCTTTGCATTACTTACAGCAGCAGCAGCAACACAATAACCAATAACAACAACAAACATAAGAACAGCTGCTACTGCTGGCTGGGCAACTTCGATGCAAATCATTGGCCGCAGCCGGCAGACTCAGTGAGCGCCATTTATGCGCTACTCGTGTTTGATGCTTACAGCTTCATTCGCTACAAGTTATCTCTTTTTGTCGAGCAATATTTATTTAATTTAGTCATTTATTGTGGTTTTATGAAAACTCTCACTATTCTGTTGTGCTCACTTAATTGAAGTGCAACACAAGAAAATAATTCATTTTCCCACTTTTCCTTCTTTTTCAGTTTTATTTTGTTCCTTTTCTTACTACTGTTGTTGCATTTCTATGACAAAAACATTCAATTTAGTGGAAGCGTGGGGCAGCGAGCGCATGAGACACACATTGGATTTAAATAATGCCAGCAAATGTAATCAAAAAGTAATTGGGAAAAATGATTAAAAGCAATTTTGAGCGCAATTTCAAGCGAATTGGCTGCAAATGGGGTTTTGATTAAATACTTAAAAGAAATTTTCTGTACGTATTAGCAAAAGTGAGCACAAGCAATTTCGCTTCAAAACAAATTTATTTGTAATTAAAATATGTTGCTCAACATTCATAGATTTCAAATAGCTTTTCTTATTACTTACAAGACATTTTTTTAATGTTAAATAAATTAACTTAACTCAAAGTTCTGAGTTAAAAATCAATTGGGGGCCACGCAACGTATGAGTGACATTTCTTAAACCAAAATTTCTTAACCCTCAAATGCATATTGATGCCTTTAGGCACACTAACATATTTGTGTATATCTTCAAATCAATCCCCGATATAATATTTTGAAACGACAACCACAATCGAAATCTGGTTGCTTATATTTAGTAGTTTATTAATATTTAATTCACTTTTCAGTGGTTTTCTGTGTTAAAAAGAAAAACCTCTGTTTATTTAGCAAACGTGAAAATAATTCATGCATTTAAGGGTAAACAGATCTAAATTTATTTTATTATAATACAAAATTAGTCTGGCATTTTTTCAATCATTCTGTGTCAGTTTTGTACAAATCTGGTAATTTTTAGTATTTTTAAAGAATTTAAGAAAATAAATTCTATATATGACCTTATTTTATTTTATTTTATTTCATTTCATTTCATTTCATTTCATTTCATTTTATTTTATTTTATTTTATTTTATTTTATTTTATTTTCTTTTATTTTATTTTATTTTATTGTATTTTATTTTATATTATTTTATATTATTTTCTTTTATTTTATTTTATTTATTTTATTTTATTTTATTTTATTTATTTTATTTTTTTTTTATTTTATTTTATTTTATTTTATTTTATTTTATTTTATTTTATTTTATTTTATTTTATTTTATTTTATTTTATTTTATGTTATTTTATTTGATTTTATTTTATTTTATTTGATTTGATTTGATTTGATTTTATTTTATTTTATTTTATTTTATTTTATTAGTACGTATAAAAAAACATAAATTTTAAATCACAAAAGTCTGAAAAGTCTTGTAATAAAAAACTACAAACATTACTAATTTTTTATGATTCATTAACGAATAAAAGGTACGAAATGGGTTAACTAATCTTTATGATTATCTTTAAAACACGCCAAAAGCAATTTGAATGTTCTTCCGCTTGGCAGTACCCCATAAAAATTTCATTCACTTTTGAGTTAATTTTGTATTAGCAGCGAAAGAAAAACAACGAACATGAAAAGCATTACAACTCAATAAATTAAACCACACACACACATACACAGATATAGACACAGTTAAGTCCTGTTTAAAAGATAAAATTGCCAGGCAAATGTGCGTTTCATCCTTTTTTCAAGCGCACAGCAACAGCGGCCACCGGTGCGTATGAGCAACATTTCATTTCATTAAAAACAAATTAATGTATATGAACGCACAAAGTACAAACGGCGGCACGTGCCAAGCAGAAAACAAATACATCAATGTACAACAACAACAACCACAATATTAAAGCATAAACGGGAATAGGAGCAGCAACAACAAATGACACAAAACTAATACAAAATTTTGTATTTAAATAAAGTAAACTGCATATGAAAGAAGTCGAAGAAGAAGAAAACACGAACAACAATATAAATAACAAGAAAACCCTACCAACAGACAGAATAAACAACACGAAAATTAATTAATTAATTCATTAATAAAATTATGCAAAACCAAAATTCTAACAGAAAATTGTAAAAGCACAAATCACGTGCACCAAATATGAACGCACAGTAACAACAAAAACAATACTATTAAAAATAAGCTCAAAACAAATAATAAAATATCAAAGTTAAAAGCAAACAAGAATCAGAAATCAAATCTATACGACTGGCCGAAGAGAACACAAAGCAATGATTTGAGCCGCCAGAACGTGAGAGCGCCAAAGTCACCACTACTGAAGCGCAATTAAAACGCGCCTGAAGCCAAGTGTGAGGGTTCGGCACATTGAAAACAAATCGAGAGTAAGCGTTCTGGGCGCGGAGAGCCGACGACGGCACGATCACGCGTAATATTAGTCACGATCTGGTAGTCAGAAGTAATGAACATTGTTTTCACAAAATAGCAACAACAACAACAACAATGACTAGCAATGTCATAACATGCTCAATACAAGTGCAACAAGTGACATCACTCACACACACACACACACACGAGGAAAGCGCACATTGTGCAGCGCCAGCAACAACAAATTACGTGATACTAAAACAAAACAACTATAACAGCAGCAGCAGTAGCGACAACAAGTTATGAGCGTAAAATAGCAACAACAAAGCGATTAACGCTCACAAGAATCAATGGATGACATCAGCACAGTGGCCGCCGCAGACACAGCCACAGCCACAGCCACAGCCACCGCACGCCTGCTGACAGCTTATCGTGCAGTCGTCAACGTTGCCTCTAATCACGATCGCCAATGATCGATCGTGCGATCGATTGGCTGCTGAATGCTGAACGCTTAAGCGGATTGAATTATGACGCTCGAGTGTTTAAACTTTAAAGCATCGTGCATATGGAAGATGGAGAATGAGATGAGCAAGAAACATAACTGAGACGAGAAATACAGAAACTGAGCTTAGGATATTATTTGAAGCGGAAGAGGTTATAAAAAATAACTAAAATAATGAAGAAGAAAGGGTCAAACTGCTCAAAAGATGGAGAAGGAGAAGCAGAGACAACAAAACAATGCAAACAGAAAAGTAAAAGTAAAGAAAAGTTTAGGCAAAAGTGAGCAGTTGAAAGACAAAACTATTGGGAGGAACAGAAGGAACAGCCTATACCGAGAAAGAAAGAGAGATGTATGGACAGAAAAGTAAAAGTTAAGAGGACGAGTCGAGACAGTTGTGAGCAGCTGAGTGAAATCAAAACAAATGCAGTAAACCAAACTCAAAATTTAGTAAATTTATGGTTAACAAATTCTGATAAAAAAAAGAATTACTTAAGTAAAGTAAACGAATCCCAGACTGCATAAGTGCGGCTGAATTGTATGGAATCACAGTTTTATAAGTTATTTTCATATCATTTGAGCATTCACCAACTTTACCCAACAGTTTGATGATCCTATCAACCAAACTGATGGAATGTCCCTATCGATTCATAACTTTAGACGAATCTTCGGTTCGTTTTAGGTCCAAAATTCGTTTAAATTAATTCGAAATATAAACATTTGCCAATATCACTGAACAGTTTGGTGATCTTAATAACCAAAATGATGAAATGTGCTTATCGATTCATAACTTTAGACGAATCATTGGTTCGTTTCTGTTACAAAACTCGCTCGAACCGCTAAGAAACATGAATCAGTGCTAGCTTCATCCAACGTTTGGTGATCCTAACAATCAAACTGATGGTCCAAAACTTGTCTGTAGGTCTAAAACTTGTTCAACTTACTTAAAAACATGAACATTTGCCAACTTTATCGAACATTTAGTGATCTTAATAACTAAAATGATGAAATGATCGTATCGATTCATAACTTTAGACGAATCTTTGGTTCGTTTCAGGTCCAAAAATTCTCGAAATTAATTAGAAACATAAACATTTGCCAACTTCACTCAACAGTTTGGTGATCTTGATAACCAAAATGATGAAATGTTCTTATCGATTCATAACTTTAGACGAATCATTGGTTCGTTTCGCTCGAACTGCTTAGAAACATGAATCAGTGCCAGTTTCATTGAACGTTTGGTGATCTTAATAACTAAAATGATTAAATGATCGTATCGATTCATAACTTTAGACGAATCTTTGGTTCGTTTCAGGTCCAAAAATTCTCGAAATTAATTAGAAACATAAACATTTGCCAACTTCACTCAACAGTTTGGTGGTCTTTATAACCAATCACGGGGCTCAAACAAGTCTCAGAGCAAGGCATCAAACCTCTTTGGAAATTTGCAAAATATTCTCAAATTTGAAGAGATCATTATTTTGACCACATTTCCGTTTAAGAACCGTTTCGCTAAGGACCCAACAGAATCTATGCGTGACACTTCTGACAGTCTGATAAATTAACCTAAACTAACAACGCAGCATGAGAAATTTTCTGGAGACTCTTCTGTCTGGGGTTAGGAAGCGTTCTACCTCTTAAGTGCAGAACTTGAAATCAGCCAACACTGCTCTCTTGATAGTAAAACGTTGGATAGATACCAGAAATCAATAGATCGTTTGACAATTCGATGGTTATGGACATGGACTGACCACGTAAAATCAAAAATCAGAATGGTTTCGAATGTCCCGAAAATAAAATTGAGAAGTGAGCTTTTCATATATTCAGGCACCAAATATTAGGCCAATTCTTGGATCACCTCATAAGACAAAGAATTTGCTCAACGCGGAATCCGCATCCGCATTGAAGTAAAGTTGTATCTAATGACAGAAAAACGCTTCAAAGTAAAAAAAAAACTTCATACTTATTTGCACCCCTTACTTCACCTTCCCTTTTCCCCTTCTTGACCACAAACTCAACTTCAAGAAAATATATTTAACCGGCTTTGAACAAACTCTAAATGAAAAAAAAAACAATTTCCAAAAGTGAATATTTCGTTTAGCAATTCAATTGAACCGCTCAGAACAAACGCAAATCATTATTTAATATTTAAATTCTCATAAAAATTATAATAATTATAATGATATGGAAGAAAGGAAGGAATAAAACGTAATTGCTGCCTTATTCACATCAAGCACGAATTGACATGAAATACGCGAAATGAGTAAATGAGTAGGTAACCAGTTGTGCTGTGGCGCGTTAAACCGGTTTCGCCGAGCTTACTTGTGCAGGTGTTTGTGTGTGTGTGTATGAGTGTTTTTTTCAATGTAAATAACAAACATTCGATAAGCCACTTGAATGGCACCAGCGCACGTTTTTGTAAAAACAAAAACAAAAGAATACAACAGCCTTAAGTGATTTTTAATTATTGATCTGAAAGCACATCACTTCGTTGATGTATTTTTTGAAGGATGCCAAAGTTTAAGTTGTGAGTTTAAGAATTTTTTGCAATTTCCAGTATATATTTTTCCCTAAGCTAAGCATTGTACAAGACAATTTTGGAATCATTTTTGTAAAGCTGGATACAAAAAGACGAGAGTACTGGAAGAACAAGCTCGATGCATGGATACCACACGAGTTGACGCTGAAAATCCTTCTCATTTCCATCTGCGAATTGCTGCTCAGCAAATTCAAGTCATTTCTGAAGCGGATTCCCAGCAACAACCAGGTCCAAGCTCCAAGTTGAGAGGCTCGCATGCATCCACCTTAGTGTAAAAATACACCACCTTAGTATATACATCCACCAACTTAGTGAATACATCCACGACCTTAGTGTATACATCCACCACCTTAGTGTATACATCCACCAAATTAGTTTATACATCCACCTTAGTCCGACCTTGACACCAAGTAATTACCACCAGTTCATATTTTTGACGAAAGATTTTGCTAGTGAAAAATTTGCCTCAAGAGAAGCTTGTAAGAATCGACAGTCTGAGTGTTTTGCAAAAAAGGACGAGGATTTCTAAGAGAAACATATAATGGAATTTTCTTAAAAATGACAACAAGTATTCGAATAAACCGGTGCATATTTGACCTAAATTGAATTATTCGAACTATGTTAAATACTATATATTACTATATGACTATATTTTACTAGATATGACTATATTTTACTATGTATTTAATTTGATAATTGATTGCAAATAATTCGCTTCTGCTTGTCAATTAAATTACATTCAAATGATTAATGGCAACTAATGATTTGATACTGAAAATTCAGCTTTAAGACTAAAGACTAATATTATTTAATAGGAAATTTGTCGACTGCGCCGATATTGAACATTTGCATGCACACCGCAAAGCTGCTGTTGACAACTTGAATGAAGTGTTTTTATATGTTGCCATTTGAGGTGACAATTTGAATTTCCAATTAACATTCTGTCAGCGTGACAATTATACAAACAATTCTAAACAAGCAAACCATTCCACGTGCACTAAAAACTTTGAATGGATGGATGGAGTGATGATGTTGTAATTAGATGATTAGGAATGGAAAGAAATATTAAATAATTGATGAAGAGAAATGAGAAATGAAATTGCAGTGAAAAGCAGCATGAAAAAATGTTAGGAAAAGTAAGCTGAGAGCATAAAGTTGATGTTAAACTGATAGGATTATAAATAGCTGATAACATTAGAGTTGGTGTAATAATTAGAGATCATTGGATTATATCATTCAACATTTTTTCAGCTTTATGGGAATTATATAGACCCCAAAAGAAAAAGATACACAATCTCATTAAATTTTTGACAATTTAATTGAGGTTATAAAGAATTTTCTTTGGTTAGAGCACAACTTTAAAGGTCTCAAATCATTATTTTCAACTCATTGGATCATTCAATTATGTGCAAAAGAGAGAGAGAAACAGAATATTGTTCTTTCTTTTTTGGTTTTTTTTTTTGAGGTTATATAGAATTTACTTTGATTTAGTGAGAGAGAAACAAAATAAAATTTAGGTTTTTTTTAGTTTTTGATTATGGCACATTTTTCATTTTCAACTCGTGTTTGGATCATTAAATTATGTGTAAAAGAGAAAGAAACAGAAGAATATTGTTCAGTTTTTTAGTTTAGTTGAGGTTATATAGAATTTAATTTGGTTTAGTGCACATTTTTCAAAATCTCAAATTATTATTTTCAACTCATCAGTTGATAATTGAGTTATGTGTAAAAGAGAAAGAAAGAAGCAGAATATTGTTCAGTTTTTGTTTTCTTTTTTTTGAGGTTATATAGAATTTAATTTAATTTCGTGAGAAAGAAACAGAATATAATTTATTTTTTTCAGTTTTATGAAATTGTTTGAATTTTCTTTGATTAAAGCACATTTTTCAGAATCTCGAATCATTATTTTCAACTCATCAGTGGATTATTAAATTATGTGTGAAAGAGAGAAAAGGAAGCACTAAGCATTAATGTGAAAGGGAGAGAAAGAAGTAGAATATTGTTCTTTGTTTTAGTTTGATTGAGGTTATATAGAATATACTTTCATTTTTCAGTTTTATAAATCATTGATCAATCTTGAATCATTATTTTCATTATTTAATGACCATCATTCATTTTTTTCAGTTTTATTGAGGTTACATAAAATTTACTTTGATTTAGTGAGAGATAAAATGAATATTATTCAGTTTTTCTTCAAATTTATTGAGGTTATACAGAAATTAATTTGGTTTAGTGTACAATTTTCAAGACCTTAACACATTGTTTGGATATTTCTTTTCTTTTTACAATTAAAATTTTGCAAAGCAAAACAATTACTGGCAAAAGCTCCGACTTGCTGTACTTAAAACCGATATGAAAACGAATGTCCATTGAGTCTGGTAAGACATACGACATTTGTTTTCTGAGACGACGATATGTGCGACCACTTCCGTTTCTTTGCAAACGACTCACAATTCGCAAGAACCGCGATTTGCTTTACGAAGCCGCAATCAAATTATTGCAAAATAATATTTTATTATTTTTACAATATCAAAAAAGTGAAATGAAAAGTTCGAGCGTGGTAAAAGAAGGAACAAAAACAAACAATCAAATAAAGTGTCAAAAAGTGCAGTTGACCCCACGACAAAGTGCGCGTCAATCGAAAATGGCGAAACGTGTGCTGGGCGTTAAGGTGAACCCGCAGCTGCGGCCACTGTCCAACACACTGGTTCCAGTGTAAGCGAGCGCAACGACAGCAACAATAACAACAACAACAGCAACAGCTGCAAGACGTCCATAACTGCTGGCAGTGGGCGGCTGGCGTCTACCTTGCAAAAGTAATTGAACTTTAGTCACAGCATTTAACGCCGCCGCCGCCGCCGCAACGATGACGATGCTGACAATAATGTGCTTACGCTTATTGTTGTTGTTATTAAGTGTTTTTCGTCTTGTGGCCGCCGCTGTTTGTCGTTCGTTTTTTATTGCTATCGAAGTTGAACATTTTTTCTCTCTCCTTCTCTCTTAAGTGTGAATGACTAATAAAGCGAGCGTAATTGTTTCCAAGATTTTTTTAAATATATAATTTTTTGCTACATTTACCAGCGATTTGCATAAATTAATCACTGTTCGTAGTTTCCTTTCATATTTATGTTGTTTTTTTAGTCTCTGTTGCTTTGTAACAAATTTTTGTTGTTGGACTTGTAAAAAATTTGCAGACACCTAATGTTGAGTTCAATAAATCATTAGACTCTTTTAATTAGTTGTTTTTGTATATTTTTTGCATTTACTTCATTGTAGCAAAATGACACTTTTTGCACTTTCCACAGTGCAAAAAAGACGGCAACAACTATGAAAAAAATCGTTGGTTACGCAGACGCGCTATCATGGTCAAGGTGAAGCGACATAACAACAACAACAACGCAGCCACCATGGCTCAAACACACATAAAAGCAACACGCAAAAACCAATCGGCTGGCAACACTTTTTGGCTGCTGCTTCTTTCTATTTGTTGAACCAGTAATTTCGTGTTGTTTGTTGTTGTTAAATGTATTGTTGTTGTTTAAGCTTTTGGCAGTTTTTTTTTTGTATTTTTAATTGTTTGTAATTAATGATTTGTTGCTACTTGGTTGTTAATTTTTGAGTTTGTTATGATTTATGTGTTTGAAATTGTTTAGCGCTGTTTGTTGTTATTGTTTGTGTCTTTTAAGTACAAATGACATAAAATTGGCCAAAAATTTGGTAATAATTGTAAATATTTGTAAATATTTAAACGTGCACTTTTAAATAATTTAAAGTTGTTATTGGCGAAATAAAACGAAATATTTAACTTCGAAGAAGAAAGAGTAGGTTTTATATCTAAAAAACAATTGCAATTACAGAGATACAAAATTTTGAATAACAAATTCAAATTCAACCCTTAAGTTGCTTTCTTATTTGTTCAATCGCTGAATGGGAGTGAAAAGATATGTATTCTACAATTTGACAAAAAAAAAATGAAAAGCAACTTAAAACATTTCTATGATTTGACAAAAGCAAAGGCAATTTTTTTTGTATATAACTATCATAAAGTAATATATTGAAAAGTAGTTGCACCACACCGATCCAGCCGCAACAAAAGTATTCCACGTTACTTGAAGATATTACAGGCGCTCGCTAAAAATTTGGTATTACAGTATAATGCCATCTTAATCTGTGCTTGGAGCATTAATTGACGAATTAAGAAAACCTTAATTTATATTTGACACAATTACTGACTAATCCGAAGTTGTACGCGCCGAAAAAAGATTTTCCCATACTTAGCTAAACTTCAAAAATAACTAAAAGTTATTTGGGATGATTTTAGCACTGACAGCTACATAAATACTACGTTTTTGTAGCCAGATTTAGACGACATTTTCATATGAAGGGTGTATTAGAAATCAATTAAGTGTCGACAAAACTTTCTCGACTAACCGCAAAGCCAGCAATTACTGTTATAGAAGTTCTTAGTTGTGCTACAAATACCTAATAAATATTAGTTATACTCATATACATACATATATATAGAAAGAAGAAAACTATATGAACACATGAACAAATTTAAATGACTACAGTCAACTTGTTTGAAGTTTTGAACTTTTAGCGACAAAGTAATGGCAATAAATATTGGAGAAAGAGGAAAAATATCATTTAGCGAAAAGACGTTTGTTAGGATCTAAGTTTACAGCACACAACAACAACATAAAGAAAACTTTACAATAACAACACAGTTAATCATGAGCAGAAAAATTACGCCACAAAAGTTTAGTTGACGAACCGTTGAGAGATTACAAACTTATGGCGCTAACGTGTGAATGCATTGTTATTGCACTTTTGAACTGTCAGAGTAAATAGCTGCAGCTATGTAATCTACCTGTGTATATATGCCCATCTATTTATATGTGTTCATATGTATGTGTGAAAGTAGAGAGTAGAAAAGATGATCAACATTACTTAAGTGCTCGAACTCGGAAGGAACTTTTTAATTAACTTTCCATGCCGACAATGAGCGATTCGAACTCAGAAGTAGTGGCAGTTGGCAAGTGTTAAGTTCATTTAGGACACATGCCAAAGTGTTTAGTTGTTGGTGTGTAATCTATTCTTCTATGTATATATATAAAAATGAATCGTGGTTCGTTCGGCTGCTTAAAACTTGAAAAAGACTGGACCAACTTGGATACTTCCTTCGGCGGGTTTGTTTGAAATTGTTACGTGAAGGTTTAGGAAAAAATAAAAGTCGGGAAAACGGGGCGTGGCACCACAAGAATACATTTTTAGACAATAACTTTGAAACCATAAGTCACACATCAATTAAATTTGGTACGAACTTACTATTTAGTCATGTCCTTCGATAGAGGGACATGGTTGGGTATTGAACAAAGGGGTGTGGCACCGCCCATACAACTCAAATCTTATAAATGGAACAGCTTCCGAATTGTTAGTCGCACAGCATTGAAATTTGGTGTACCGTTGTTTTAGAGATGTTTCATTCTACTGATGAGATTTGATCGGCGTTGGTCAAGGGGCGTGGCACATTTTGTATGTTCCAACAGTTATGCAGTACACACACACACATCAGTGAAACTTGGTACGAACTTTCCACTTAGTAACACAATTCGACTAGAAGAAAGTTGTGAGCATTGCACAAGGGGGCGTAGTACCGCCTCCATTTTTATATACATAGATTGTTTGTCCTGACTGCCTGACTGACTGATTGATTGATTGATTCATCATCGCTCAGCCCAAACCGCTGAAGCTACAAACATGAAATTTGAACTGTAGGTACATCTTGAAAAATGAACCTCCGCTAAGAAGGGATTTTTTTGAAATTCGGGGTGTAAAGGGGCAAAACATGTTTTAAAGTGTTGTATGAAGAAAAGTGATTTAAGAGACATTGATTTCGAACTTCCTGAAAATACTCTAAATCAAAAATAATTCCACACGTATTTTATAGTTTTTCGAAAATCCAAATTTATCTGGACCAACAAAGGTTTAAGATTTGTTTAAGGGTAGACTCGAAAAAAAAACATGAACCGATAGGCCTATTGACTTCAAAAATTGTAAAAATACTTGAAATAAAAAAAAATTGGACACGCGTTTCTCATTATTTTCAAAATCGAAATCTAACTGGATCAATGACGGGTTAAAAGTATGTATCGAGAAACACATTTTTTTTTAGCCTTTTGACTTCAAACTTGGTGAAAGTACTTCAAATGTAAAATAACTTGATACGTGTTTCTCATTTTTCCGAATATTAAAATCGAACGGGGTCAGCGACCGGTTAAAAGTTTGTATGGCGAAACTGTAAAAAAACATGAATTAATGGGAAAACTGACTTCAAACTTTGTGAAAGTACTCTTAGTGAGAAATAATTTGACACGTGTTTTTCACTTTTTTGAAAATCAAAACCGAACGGGGTCAACAATGGCTTAACAGTTTGTATGGAGAAACACGATTTATTGGTCCTTTTGACTTCAAACTTAGACAAAAAGCACTTCTATCGGGAAATAATTAAAATAAAATAATTTGGGGAAATACTTGACATCAAAGGTCAAACGGCGTCAACAATGGGTTCAGAATTTGTATCGGGTGAAACAAGAGAGCGAAGCCGCGGGGAACAGCTAGTACTATGTAAATTAAGAATTTAACACAAGAAATAAGGCTGCCGGGCTATTAAATGTTAACACCCAAAAGACAATTGCGGTAATTTTGTCTGTTAATTATTTTTAAATATGCGTATTTTCTTTAATATTTCTATCAACTGTTGCTTTGGTGACTTTTATTTTTTAATCGTGAAAAATTGTATATTTTTAAAAATGTATTTTGTGAAAACTTAGCCAAATCCGAGGTGCACTTTTCAAGATATCAGGTGATATGATATGAAGTCTTTGTAGGTATTTAAAACTAGCGGTCTTTCTAGGGTTAAACAACCCATGAAAGTGAAAGTTTATGCTTCTAGTATGCAGTTCCATTGATTAAAATACAAAATACAAAGGCATTATTTTCTTAATAATTTCATTACATTCTCGCACTCGCCCACACCCCCATTTGAAAAGTATTTGAAAACACAAGTTTTTCTTTTTTCTTTTCCATTAACTATTCTCAAATCAAAACTTCAAAATGCACTAAAATAATCAGTTTGTCTACATGTCTGACATTTAATGGACTAAATGTGTACCTCACTCAAAGCAACTGAGCACAAAAACACACACAACAACAACAACAAAATGCACATTCACTCGCCTTTTCTTCCATACTTTGTTGTTCTTTTTGTTTGGCGCAACATTCCAACAAAAGTGGCAAAAGTTCATTCGACTGGCCACACTGACTGACACCAACCTGACTCATCGAAAACAATCAGAGACGAAAAAAACAATATTAAAACGGCAACAAAAACAAACAAACAAAATATATTAGAAAAATCAACACACCTACGCAAGTGCGCATCGGTTGCACGTGTCAGCACAGCTGACTGTAATAAGCGCCTTAACCTCCAAAAAAAAAACCAAAAATGTCGTCTTTTCACTTTTGGCTTTTACTCGTTCCAGCATTTGGCGCCGTGCTGCTCTCCACCTGCTCACAACTGTGCACTGCACTTAGTGGCAATTATCTGTCACTTATCCATTCACACACATACAATCACACAATCACCTATCTATGCAGCAACATCAACAGCTAAATTTAAGTCGCATTCATTGCTTTGTCGCATTCATTATTTACAGCCGATCAATGTTAATGTAAATTGCCACTGTATGCGTTGCTTTCACAAACGACCATTGACCAATCGGCTGTCCCCCAGTCTGCCTCAGCACCTCGTTCCAGTCACGCACTTCAAGGAGTGTTCACGAAAAAACTTGGTTTTAGGCAAAATTGTCTGTTTGTTTTTTGACCATTTTTCCAATTGATTTTTAGACAGTTTCAACTACCTAAATGGATCACAAAAAGAAACTAAACGGGAAGCTAAATGTTAAAAAGTGATTTAAGATAGTTGAAAGAATTTCATTGAGTTGAAAGTGGTCGAAAGAGTTTAAGCTTCCAATATAAAAATTGATACAATTGCAACAAAAATAAGAAAGCGTCAGTTCGTTAAAGTTCAACTGAAAAGGTACTCAAGAGAAAAGTTTTAGGGGGGCTTTCAGAAAAGATGTGTTAAAAAAAAAATTGCAAATTGCTTAACTTAAGGTTATATAGTTATAGTAGTTATAAATAGTAGTTAGTAGTTATAAATATTTATTTATTTATTTATTTAGAGCCACAATGTTTCAGCCATCATCTGGCCCAATTTGAATTATGCAAAAGCGGCCTTGCGTTCTTATGACAAAAATGGACTATTCTGCCGAAGGAATGAAGCCCTGTTTGAGCCTTCTTTTGGCACTGATTTGCACTATGCCACAGCGACCATGCAGTCGAATGACAGAAATGGACTATTGTGCCCAAAGAATGAAACCCTGTTTCAGTCTTTTTTTGACCTAATTTTCACTTTGCCAGAACGGCCTTGCGGTCTTAGGACAAAAATTCTGCCCAAGGAATGAAACGCTGTTTCAGTCTTCTTCTGGCCCGATTTGCATTATGCCAGAGCGACCATTCAGTCTAATGACAGAAATGGACTATTGTGCCCAAAGAATGAAACCCTCTTTCAGTCTTCTTTAGACCTGATTTGCATTATGCCAGAGCGACCATGCAGTCTTATGACAAAAATTCTGCCCAAGGAATGAAACGCTGTTTCAGTCTTCTTCTGGCCTGATTTGCATTTTGCCAGAGCAACCATTGAATCTTATGACAAAAATGGACTATTCTGCCGAAGGAATGAAACCCTGTTTCAGTCTTCTTTTGACCTAATTTTCACTATGCCACAGCGACCATGCAGTCTTATGACAGAAATGGACTATTGTGCCCAAAGAATGAAACCCCTCTTCAGTCTTATTTTGGCCTGATTTTCACTATGCCAGAGCGGTCTTACAGCCGTGGACCTTTATGCCCAATCAATGAAACCGTTCTAACTACTCTAAAAGACCCATAAAACTATCCTGAAGGCCTCCAACGATGTACGAACCTCTTTAGTGCAATATTTTCTAACCTACAAAATCAAACTCATACTACAATTTTTTTATAAACACTACTTTTGTGTTAAGCGTTAAAAGCGTTATTTTCCTGAACGTTTCTCTGACTTTCTTTCCCATTCTTAGATGAGTATTTGGGGCGTTTTTGGAAAGCCGCCAAAACCGCTGCGCCCCCACATTTGTTGCCCTGCCTCGGCCTGTCACTAACAGAATCGCATTTAATTGGAAATTGTCAACTTGATTAGTGGCTTTTGAAATATTTACACCACATCAACACATGGCATGCGTTTTGGTTTTGTCGCCATAAATTTGTGTGAGTGCGTGTGTTGCGTTGTGTGGGTGTTGCATATTTGACTAAGTAATTTGCTTTAACCTTCAGCGGCGGCACGCACTGCACACACATTGGCGTCACACGATTTCCTACGATTTCCTTTTTTGGTTTCTTGTGCATGAAAACGGATTTGTTCCTGAAATTTCTTTTAATAAAAAATGCATATTGTGTAATTGCGCGAGTGTGTGTGTGTGTGTGTGTGTGTGTGGGTTTGTGTGTGTGATGGGGACTGTGGTGTGAGGGTCGCAATGCGGCACGCCATTTGAATAAAGCATGGAAAACGATACTGATTGATTCGCTTAATAAATCAATTAGAACTTTAACTTTTTCTGTGTGAACTCTATTCGCTTTCTAATTACGTCCAGGACACCTACTTAACTAATTGGGGTTGGGTAAGGCTTGCCGCACTTGGGATGTGGCTAAAAAAAACGACTTCTTACTATTTAACTATTTTGGGTTGGCTAAGGTGAGTGTGGGATATGTCTAAAACAATCAGATTAAATGTTTGGTATATTGGAAAATTCCGTTAGAGTGTCACTCAACAATGACACTATGAGACACTTTGGAGGACTTAAAGGTATAAAAGTACATTTTATGAGAAGAAGAAAAGAACATAATAAAACAAAGCAGGGACCGTAACGGTTATGGTTTTATCAAAAAAATCAGATTTAAACTGTTCTTAACTTTAACTCTTTTAACTTTTATTTTTACCGAAAAAAATAAATGTTATTTTGTGCCTTTTTTCATATCAGGCAAAAATAACTGTTACTTTTTACTTTTATTTTATCGGTCAAAAATAACAGTTATTTTGTGTCTTTTCAGGAAATTTGAATTTTTTCAAAGGCCGTTTGACCGACTAAAAAACTATTGATACCATTTTTTTCGTCGCACAAGTCTTATAGCTCAGAATGTGCGGTCTGCTGAGACGAAAGAAATTGTATCAATAATTTTTTAATCGGTCAAACGGCCTTTAAAAAAATTCAAAATACCTGATATATTTGACCGAAAAAATAAAAGCCACAAAATAACAATAAAATGTATAATAATAATAATAATAAAATGTTATTTTTGACCGATAAAATAAAAGTCAAAAGTAACAGTTATTTTTGCCTGAAATAATAAAAGCCACAAAATAACAGTTAATTTTAACATTTATAGCAAAAGTCTAAAATTTAAAAGGCGTTTAATATTCGTGAAGCTGAGGCCAATACGATCATAATGGTATATTTGAAAAAGTCCTGCGGCAATTTTTTCGTTACGCCTTTTTGATTTGAAAATTTTAAAATAACAGTTATTTTTGGTTCCTGAAAAAAGCAATTTTGACAATTTTGATTTTTAACTGAAACACTCTACAAGTATTCTTTCAATATAGTCTTGGAATATGGCTAAAAACAAACCATATCCATTTTTGTGATTCGGAAAAAATGCGTCGATTGTGATGTCAATGGAATCATAAGAGAGCATAATGATTTCGAAAATCAATTTTTAGCAAAAAACGACTGAAGCATCAAAGAAGAACAATTTTAATGATTTTGATTCCTAGTTAGTAAAAATTTTTGTATGTTACTGAAACACTCAAGAAGTAAGCCTTCAAAATACGAAAACTCTCTGAAGACTTCGTTTTAGATTTTACGTTTTGTTGTATGACAATAGATCATACGACGAACATACATATACATTTATCTGACTAAATATTTTATTATCTAAATAAATATAATTAAATTTAATTTAAATATTCCTCATCTTTGAAGTTTTTACAACATTTAGAAATCTTTGTTAAACTTGCTATCTTTCTGCCTTTCGTACTGACAGTCCTGAGTTTCTAACAATGAGTCAGTCAGCTAGAAGCTTGCGAAACTGTCTTTTTAGCGATTATTTCTTGCCTTTCCTGTCATCTATCAACTTAAAAAGGTGTATTTTCTATGAAGATTCCCTTGGAGGTTGTGGTCAGGGAATATGCATTTGATTGGAAAAAATATTTCTGAAAGAAATTATTGATGATATGTCGTATTTTATATCTACAAGAGCAGCTTGTGAGCAGAGCCGAAATAACAGATACATTTTTAAATATTTTTTTTTTTTCAATTTTTTATTATAAATCTACAAGACCTGCTTGTGAGCTGATCCGAACTAATAGATTTTAGGAATCTTTTAATATTTTTGTGTTTTAATTTTTTATAATAAAATACAAGAGCAATTTGTCAGCACGTCCGAATAATAGATCCAAAGTAATAGATGCATTTTGTAATATATATATTTATAATTCTACGAGAGCAACTTGAGCAGATTCGAAATAATACATAGATTTTAGAAATTTTGTTATATATTTATTTTCGTTTTAATTTTTTTTATTATAAATCTACAAGAGCAGCTTGTGAGCAGCTCCGAAATAATATATAAATTTTTTAGTTTTTTTTTATTTTTTATTGTAACGCTACAAGAGCAACTCGAGAGTAAGTAATAGGTACATTTTTAAATATATTTTTTTACAGTTTTTATTATAAATCTACACGAGCAACAGCTCCGGAATAGAGATTTTTGTATTTTTAGGTTTTTTATAATTTTTTCTTTTTTCTTTTTTTAAATTAAATCTACAAGAGCAACTCGTAAGTAGTTCTGATATAATATATACATTAAAAAAAAATTTTTTTTAAGTTTTATTACAACTCTACAAAAGCAACCAGCTCCAAAATAACAGATACATATTTTTATATTTTTTAACATTTTTTATTAGGTATAAAACTACATGAGCAACTTGTGAGCAGCTCCGAAATAATATTTACATATTTTAATATTTCTTTTTAAATTATTTATTATGAGGTGAACCAGAAAAATTTTAGAATTTTTAGGGACACTTCAAAAAAAATAATCGTCTGATTTTACTAAAATAAACTGCAGTTTCTTATACATTTCTTAAACTCTAATTCACAAAAAAATTCAATGAAATATAATTAGCGGTTGCAAAATTTTTTTATATTTTTCTTAAAGTTCTTAGTTCTTAGAGGCTGGACAGTACGTTCGGTGACTACTGCACAGGCTTGCTTCCATCGATTTCGGAACTGTACATCATTTCTGCAAACTTTGTTTTTCTTAGGGTTTGCTTCATTATAGCCCAATATCTTTCAATAGGCCGAAGTTCCGGGCGGCTGGGAGGATTTGCCTCTTTTGGGAGCACCGTGACACAATTTTCTTCATACCATTCCATAGTTGAACTGCAGTAGTGGCTTGTCTGCCCAAAACAAAACGGTTCCTTTGTGCTGTTCAATAAATGGTAGAATGCGTTTTCGCAGGCATTCTTCTATATAAATTCTAGAGTTAATTGTTCCTGTCGTATTGAACGCCTTGTTCCGTAGACCGCAGGTGCAAATAGCTTGAAAAACCATGAATCGTTTTGGAAATTTGGTGTATTTCACTTAAGAGTATTTTCTATGTGTTCCATTCTTATTATGTGTAGTGAAATAGGCATTCCTAGGCAACTGCTTGAAGTCCGCCTTAAGATAGGTTTCATCATCGAGAATCACGCAATCGAACTTGGTTAGGTAATCGTCATACAGTTTTCGAGTCCGCGTCTTCGCTATTCGCACTTTCTGCTGTTTGTAGGTCCTTAATCCTTGACTTCGCTTATATCGCATCACAGTTGATTGCGATGTGCCTGCTGCAGGTGCAACATATCGAGTCGACTTCGTGGGGATATTCCGATATGTGCTAACAATCATTTTCAGCACTTCTGGGTTACTTGGACCCGGTTTTCTGCCAGATTCTTCGGCTCTATAGATGGAGTTTTTCCCGCGTTGTAGTTGTTTATAACATTATAAACCGTCGCTACGCTCGCTTTGCTTTCCCGTGCAATGCTTAGTCTAGACTTCGTCTTATCAGACAAGTAAATGTCCAGTATTAATTTGCGGCAGCGCTCTTGCGGGCTGGACATGTTGACTAAAGTAGATCCAAGATGCAATTGACTAATATAGCAAGAAACTGCAATATTTATAGGTACTTTCACTCGAAAATACCAGGATCCTAACTCTTGACATTTTCGTATGCTGGATGCGTAAAAATTCTAAAATTTTTCTGGTTCACCTCATATTTGTTGACGAGACAAAATTTACTCCACTGTATTATCCCAAATAGATATTTTACCACATTAGGGGGGTCCAAGAGATTTGAAATCGAATAGTCATGCACTAAAACATATCCGATGTCTGATGATCACACATCGATGATTATTTTAAGTTTGTAATAGCACAAAAACTCCTTTAAAATAGTTAGATTATGTCAAAAGAGGATTGATTATGTTCTTTTAATCTTTTCCTTTCTTACCTTTCCTCTGGACACATTACAGATTCAGAGAGGTTAGACTATGTCAAGTGAGGTTAGACTATGTCCTTCCTCCTTATTCTTCCTTTTTTCTAACTTTAATCTGAGCACAATGAAGGTTCAGAAAAACTAAAGAGACCTCAGATTATGTGAAGATAGGTTAGACTACGTTCTTCACCTTCTTTCTTATCCATTTTCTTACTTTTCGACTAGGTATACCTAGTAGAGGTTCGGAGAGGTTAGGTAATGCCGAGAGAGGTTAGATTAGGCCAAGACAAATTAGATTATGTTTTTCTCTAAATCTATTTTCTTGTTTCCTGTCGCTGTTCTGTGCTCTGTGTACAGAGGCCCCAATGATGGCCATAGGCTTTCCGGCACATGAACTAAACCAATATGTCAACCAGAGAGACGGTTAGGCCATCTTAACATGGATCCTTCTCTGCTGGGTTGACAACTATTGAAAGAAGGTCTTTTTCGATCTTCAATCATGGCTCAGTAGGCGATTTCAAAGACCGGATTCGAAGATGAGTCACGGCAAATCCACAATCAAATATCCCAACATGAATCAATAAAACGCACAAAAGCTTAAGAAGCGCAAGCATGAAAAATGCTGCGTAATAAAGGTAAAATTTTCCATCACAAAATAGTATCAATTACTTTTCGCTAACACACAAATACGGATGCGTATACATGGCAAACTTTTCAATGCAGTTGGCCAGCATGCGAACGTCAAATGTCCAACAATGCGACCATAAAAGCGGACAATAAAAAATTTCAGCCGTGTCTAGTGTGTCCAGTGTTGCAGGCTTCCACGTCAGCCACTGCTGTCGACTAGTTCGGCTGTGCATCCTGTACAGGTTTCGGTTTGATGGTTGGTTATTTTCTGTGTTTTGTGGCGTAATTAACGCCGGCCGGACGCAGTTGATTTGGTGGCAAAAAAGGCCGAGAGTGCAACAGGATGCGCGATGTGACGCACATGCGATCGCTACTGCCGCCAACTGGTTAGCGTTGCTTATGGTTTTTGTTGGTATTTTTTATAGAAGCATCAAAGACATAGCAGCAGCCTTGAAACTATTTGGAACTCTTGACTAAGGCCACAATTGCTTGGCACCATTTCGCACAAACAACAACTATTGGCTACTACAAAAAATTGCGCCTCTCTAACTGCGTCCTCGTCACAAACAAATACAACAACAACAACGCATGCGCTGCTGCCATGCATCCAGTTCACTGTACCCATTTTATTTCATTGCAAAATGTGTTTGTTGTTGTTTTTGTAGTTGTTGCTGTTGCTTCATATCTTCCATTTCAATTTGTGTCTTTGTTATTATTTTCCTTTTTGTAATTTTTTGCTCTTAAAATTTTATACGCTCCATGCCGCGTCGTTCGCTCACACGCCGACCGGTGTGTCCGTCTGTCTATTTTTAGCCGCTTCTAATGAGCGGCGGCTATTTTTAGTTCGCCAGTTGAACGCGAAGCGGTTAAAAAAAATATATAAAACAAATAATAAAAAATGAAACTGGACAAACTGTTTGACTGTTGTAGTTGTTACAGGCGTAAGTATTGTTGACGTTGTTGTTGGGTGTTGTTGATGTTAACGTCTGCGAGGTTTTTGTTGCGTTGAAAATTGTGGTGCATCGGCGTTTATTATTACTGTTGATGTTGTTGCTGTTGTCCGATTATTTGCTGCTTCAGACCAATTGTGCTGCAAAGGTATGCGAGTTGTTGGCGCTCGTGTTGTTGTTGTTGTTTATAACATTTTGCGCTCACAACTTTTATTGCTATTATCAGTTTGTTGTTTTTGTTGTTCATCGGTGACGTCTTCGGCTCACTTTATGGCCACAATTTGAATGCTTTTATTGGTCATCGAGTGGAAGGAAGTGAACAAGTAAGCATTTGGAAAGGAATTTTTCGCAGAGAAAGTTGGCGAAAAATTGTAATTGCACAAAAATTGTGTGAACGTTTGACGTCAGCATTTGGCTGAATGAAGCTAAATAAAGCTGAATGAAATTTAATTGCTTTAATTTGCATTCAATTCGACGAGGTCGTGTTGTAAGAATCGAAATTGTGAATGTTTAAGTAGAAAATTTTTGTGCTGAATAGCTTAAAATTTTAATGGAATTAAACTGCAAGTGATGCTGCTTTTTATGATATAAATAAAGTAACATTTTTTAAAATCTTGTTAAATCCATATAAAAACTGGCTCATGTGAAATTCAGAAATAAGTTTGTGGAATTCAGTTGGAGGTAAATAGTGCTGAATGTTGTTAAGTTACACTAAAAGTGCTTGAATTCCATAAAATTAAACTGCACGTGAAAAATTATGTGACTTGTGAGACATTGGAATAAGTAAATTAGAGTCAGCTGTAGCTGAATAGTGCTGAATGTTGTTAAGTTAAACTAAAAGTGCTTGAATTCCATAAAATTAAACTGCACGCGAAAAATTATGTGACGTGTGAGACATTGGAATAAGTAAATTGGATTCAGCTGGAGCTGAATAGTGCTGAATGTTGTTAAGTTACACTAAAAGTGCTTGAACTCCATAAAATTAAACTGCACGCGAAAGATTATGTGACGTGTGAGACATTGAAATAAGAAAACTAAATTTACCTGGAGCTGAATAGTGCTGAATGTTGTTAAGTTACACTAAAAGTGATTGAATGGGATGAAATTAAACTACACGTGAAAAATTATGTGACGTGTGAGACATTGAAATAAGAAAACTAAATTTACCTGGAGCTGAATAGTGCTGAATGTTAAGTTACACTAAAAGTGATTAAATGGGATGAAATTAAGCTGCCGGTGAAAAATTGTGAGACATCTGCAACACTATAACAAGTAAAGTGAATTCAGCTGTAGCTGAATAGTGCTGAATGTTGCTTAATTACACTAAAAGTGATCGAATTGGAGTAAATTAAACTACAAGTGAAAAATTTAAACAAGAAAAGTGTATTTAAATGTGCTGAATAGCGCTAAATTACATTAAATGACATACAAATAAGCTAATTGAACTAAAATAAGTACCAACGATAGAACTGCAATAAGTCATGAGATGTTGTAAATAACATCTGCTGTTAGATATTGTAAACAACTTAAGAATTTCTTAGGATGTACAATAACAGTAGAGCTATAGGAATTAGAATGCTTTGAACTATTTAGAAATGAGCTTAAAATAAATTTATATAAGCAGAAAGCAATTAATTTGCATGGCGTTGTACTGAATAAGATTAGGTGAAGTTAGATAATGGTTTAAGGTTGGATTAGGTAATAACTTTCAAAGAGTTTCAATAAAAGACTATTCTGACTCATGACCCAGAAGACTATTCTGACCCATAATCCCTTCATTAAGCAGGTTCTGCTTTAGGCTAAAGGATTCAACGTCTTTTTCAAGCTGGGTAGATGCGGTAACCGTCCTTTCCTACAATAACCACAACCTATGAGAACTTTCGTTGGCGCTGAATAAGGAAAATTGAGTATTTAAAAAGAAGAACTGGCTGCCTAAAGCAACAAAAAAGATAAAATAAGACTAAATGAAATTAAATATTGCTTTTCCGAACTAATTTGTTGTTGTTAGACTTCTTTGTTGTTGTTCGTTGAGTATAGCTAAAATCTCAAAATTGTAAAATAATGTAAATTGAGTATTTTGTGTGCTGAATTGAGCTGAATTATATAGGACAATGTTTTGTTGATGTTTTAATATTTTCTTACTTGAGCCTTTTTGACAATACTGAGCTGAATAAGTTGAGTTATATGGGACTAAGTGGAATTTTGCTGTTTTTAAACGCACTAAATTGTGCTGAATTCAGTTTATTTGAGTGTTTTTCATACAAACAGTTAAATGAGTAACATAAATTGAACACTTTGCAGTCTGCACTGATTCATAGAGTATTTGAGCGCTGAATTGGTGCTGAATAAGCTAAACTGAACAGATGAAATTAACATATATGGAATAAAGTAAAGATTTGCTTATTTTTCTTGAGCTGAATTGACAAAACTGCGCTGAATACGTTAAGTTTCAGGAAAAGAAGTGAAATTTTACTATACTTGACTGTGACTTAAACCATGTAACTGTAAACTTGATGTAGTTTATTTGTAATATGTCGCATATTTTTCATGCACACAGTTGAATGACAGAGATAAATCAAAGAGTATTGACCTTTTTTCCATTAACCAACACTCAGGGGATGCCCCCATATGAAATAATTTTTTTTCAGATTTTTAATTCAATCTTTTCGTATAAAATGAGGAAATTATTAGTTTAAAGTTTAATGCCGCAAGGCACTCGAAGCTTATATCGCCAAGCATTGATTTGTATGCACATATATAAGTATGTGTATGTATGTTGCAGGTTGTGTATGTAAATGTAAAATTCGAAATATGCAAATCAGCCGCGTATAGGTGGATTTCTGACGAAAAAAATGTTTTCGGTTAAAGTGTTTGGAGCTGTTTGAAAACGAGTTCAAATATTGTATGCGTCTGTGAGTTCAATGCGGTCAATGGCCGTTTGTAACAAAGACAGACAGGCCGCACAATGTTGTTGAACGAGAAAAATTTAAATAAAAAAAAACACACATTCAAAGTTTCAAATGCAACAAGAAAACAGAAACAAGAATATGAAATGATTATGAAAAACAATAAACAACAATAAATATGAAAGATAAATATTGTAGACAGTGAAAAGAAATTGAAATGTGGCCAACTTTGTAACTTTGTGGTTTATATTGTGAAGCAGACTGTAGTTTGCATAATTTCGGTGAACTTTCACTAACATTTTAGAAAAGTTCAACAAGCAGTAGGAAATAGTTTGCCATAATGAAGTTAGACTCTTTAATGCTTAGAAAATACTAGAGAAATCAAAACGTAAAATCAACTCTAGAACTTAATAGGTAATCTGAACCATCGTTCTACTTTAAAGCAGGCTTTCTTCTTTTTCTTGAAGGCTGTCGAAGCAGTAATATTACAAGGTTGCTCTTGGAGCTTGGGCAATGATTTTAGCTCAACTTTATGGCAAAATTTTCCTTTGACATTGACAGCTTTGGAAGCAACAAATATGTAAAGTTAGGTTTATCGTAAAAATGATACCCTTAAAAAGTAGCTGGACTCTTCGGCATTCTTTCTTAGTCTGTCCTCCCTCTGTACCTCGATCATCTTCCACTCATTGGTTCTATCTACCTTCCCTCCTGGACGCATTCCTACCTTTCTTCCGACCTAGGACTTTACGACAGTAAACTTGAAAATTATTAAAATTATTATAGGTTGAGCTTTGAAATGCCATCTTTTTAACCTTAAAGGCTTTCAATGCCTTCAAACCTAACTTAAACAGTGACCGCAAATCAGCTTTAAAGTGTAATTTTCCTTTGTTAGAAATTCAAAGCTAACCTTAAAACTTGAGCAGTGACCTCAGATCAGCTTTAAAGTGTAATTCTTCTTTGACCTTGAATTCTTGCAACGCGTTAAAACTCAAAGCTAACCTTAAAACTTGAGCGTTGACCTCAGATCAGCTTTAAAGTGTCATTTTCTTTTAACCTTGAAGGCTTGCAACGCGTTGAAAACTCAAAGCTAACCTTAAAACTTGAGGAGTGACCTCAGATCAGCTTTAAAGTGTAATTTTCCTTTGACCTTGAAGTCTTTCAAGACGTTGAAAATCCCAACCTAGACTAATTTGAGTTATTACTTCGAAATAGCCTTCAGCGTCATTTTTCTTTGACCGTAAGGCGTTAAAAACTCAAAGCTAATCTTAAAACATGAACAGTGGTGGCAGCGTAAAAAAGTCATTTTACTTTGACCTTGAAAGCTTCTAACGTTTCAAAAATTCAAAGCCACTTTTAAAACTTGAGTAGTTACTTCAGCTCAGCTTTTGCGGCGCCAATTTTCCTTGACCTTGAAGACCAATTGAGGCAAAACGAACCGCTTAGCCTTGAAATTTGAGCATTTCGAAATTGTCTCAACATGAAAGACATTAAAAACTAAAGTGATAAGTACACAAGCAAATAAACGATGTGCAACACGAAACCTCAAACACGAAGCGGCAAGGAAACGGCTAAAATTGGCCGAAAGCAAGCAACACAAACAACAACACAGCATGGAAACACGACTACGAAGACTACAAATCGACTTGCAGCAGTTGAAGTTATGAAAAGTTGAGTGTGATAAGAAACAAGAATAAGAACCGGTAAGAACGTAGAGCCAAGAACTTGGCCAGCACAACAAACAACAACAACAACAACCCAACTAACCAACCAACTAAAGAGCGAACGAACGAATGAACTAACGCATCAACCAGTTGGACAGGCCAGCAGCCAGAATAACAATAAAAAAACAACAATTCAAACCCAAAATAAAAGCATTAAAATGCAACAGCAACAACTCACAACTGCAGTTGACGTTCGCTAGAAGGAAGAAACTAGCAAACCGAAACCTAGAAAGCAACAACGCGGCGCAAACATAACGAATGCAGCAAACATAGAATCGAAAGCTGAAAGCAACGCAAACAAAGCAACAACAAAAAACAAACGTGGAAAAATGAAATCACACAAAGAAAACACTAACACACACACACACATACACACACGCACTGGTAAACAAGGGGCAAGGAAATAAGTTGGTAGCAACGCTGATGATACGCAATGGCGGCTATGGCTGGCAACCAGCTAACCAACCAACCAACAACAAATGCTATGTACCATCCATACAACAGCAACAGCAACAGCAACAGCTGAAAGCGACACCAAGCGACGACCTTGATAAGTACAAAAAAAGAGCATAATGGAACGCAACGAAAAGCTGGCTTGGGTCGATGGCGATGACGATAATGATGATGATGACGACGACGATGGCACTGAAGGTGCTGTTGCACGAAGCACAGCCACAACAACACAGCACCAGCTCCAGCACAAGAGCAGCCAGCCAAGTCAGCACTGCGCTGGGGGCGGCCGCAAGGAGTCCAAAGCCAAAGGAGAGCGCAAAACAATGTGCAACAACAACTAAAACAACACCAACTGAAAACCTGATGGGCCGAAGCGGCGGCTTGTTGGGGTAGCAAGTGGCCGCGGTGAGTTGGCTTCCTGCGTTGCACGGCCCAACATGTGCTGTCATAGACACAAAGCGACAAATATGAGCGGCAGCGCTCAGCAGCACATCAGCCCCCCTTACCCCCCACGAAAAGCAAGAGAGCGCCCCAAGCACAGAGAGAGCGAACGAAAATGGAGAAGCAGACGTTTCGTGTTTGGTGTGTGGTGAGCTGCCCCCCAAACTGCCAGCTCGGCAGCCAACACGCTCCAATGTGTTGGATGCGCTCTCCTTTACGATTTTGCTTTGTGGCGCATTTGTCACTAAGTCAAAATTTTCGCTCAGCCATCAACAAGTGGCCGCTGCTGTGGTGTATATTGGATTTTTTGGCTCTCTGCTTGTGTGTGTGTGTGTCTGTTTTGTTTAACTGAGTCCAATGGAATTTGAATTCCTCGTGCTCAGTTTTTTGTACTTTCGTGGTGAATTTTTGTGCTTCATTTCGTTTTTGATTCGCTTTCTGTCACTGTCCCAGCTTGTTTATTATTTGGCGCTTTATTTTTCACAGTAACGAAAATTCCATAAGCTCTACGCCTTCCTTCTTAAATTTTACATTTCCTTTTTACTTTTCCACATACTTTATGTTACTTATGTAGTTTGCTTTGAACTGCTATTCGCTTCCTGTATTTTCGTTTCTTTGGCTTTTAGCTTTCTTTGGGCCAAAGCTTTTGCAAAATAAGCCAGTAATAGCTCTTTACATTTGTTGTTTTTGTTTTTTGTGTAATTATTTGTTTTTGCGTGACGCATGAGTGAACTGTCTAGAATGCTTTCGTTTAGTCATATTGGCTCACTTGCAATATTTATTCGCACTTTGGGCATTTTATTCAGCACTTTTCTTGCGTTTAACGTTCAATTCTCATCATTTCTTTCAATTTCCATTGTGCCACTCATTGATTAGTTTCTCCGTGTGATGTGTGTGTGTGTGTGATGTTTGCTTACAAACAAACATATACACAACATCAACAATTCACAGTAACAACATCAGCAATCAGCTGACAATGCCACCACATATCCGTTGACAGTTTGCATAAATGAATTTGACAGCTGTCAGTTAAACGAGTGACAATTAATGTGATTTGATTTCGAAATTGTTGGTTTTCATTTATGCCAAATAGTAATGTAAATTGCTGCATACAAATACAATAAATACAGGAATTTAATTTAGGAATTACTTCGTTAGTCATGGAAACAAGCGCCAATGAAGCATTCAAGTTTCTGAGTATTGTTTTCACTGTCTTAAAAAAATTAAAAAAATTTATGTATGACTGATACTTGTATATAACGAAAGTGTGAACTAAGCGTTGTTCTGATTTTCTAGGGGAGAGAAATCTTCAGCTTTTCAGAAAGTAGGGGAATTCTTTGTAATGTGCCACCCCATGGCTTTCTTGCGTATAACTCGTTAAAAAATTCACTTATCGCCAATGTTAATACGTGGGCAGTCCGATAAGTACTTAGCCCCACCGCCCGATGGTGCAACTATCGTAAGAGAAATTTACTATCGTGTAGTACATTCTCGTAGACGGCTACTGTCAAAATTTCAGCCAAATTGTATTTGTAGTTTTGTTTTGACCGCGTGTGGAAACGAACGTGTCCGCGGATTTTAGAAAAACGGAAAAAGAGCAATATCGGTCGGTGATTCGCCAAATTGGTCGCATTCGGCTAGGAACAGCTGCCCCATCCACCGTATTCTCCAGATTTGGCCCCGTGTGACTTCTTTTTGTTTCCAAACTTGAAAAAATCACTCGCCGGGCAGAAATTTGAGTCGAATGAGGAGGTTATCGCCGCCACGGAGGCATCCAGAAAACGTATTTTTTAGACGGGTTGAAGAAGTTGGAGCATCGCTGGGTCAAGTGTATCGAGTTGAAAGGAGACACGTTGAGAAATAAATCGCCACTTTTCCAAAATTTTCGTTTTTCTTTTGTAGGCTAAGTACTTTCGGAACACCCACGTATACCGTTGGAAAGAGGGTTTAAAGAGCTCTGATACAAGGAAACACCTCATTTCAATTTTTCGTAAATACTAATTTTACAGCCAATTTCCCAAAGTGTTAAAAAAATCGACACTCTAAAATTTTTTATGTAAAGTGCCACCCCCAAAAAAATCGCTAAAAACGTAGAAATTTTAAGTAAAAATGCATGATTTAGAGAATTTAAGAAACATTATTGAATTTAATTTGAATTGGATAGAAAATGACCAAAAGCAAAATGCAAATTGAATGGTAACGAATAAAATGGTAATTATATGGAAATTAATAGACAAAACTGAACTAATTTATTCCTCATGATAAGATTAGAGAAAAATTGACTAAGAACACTTTAAATCCATTTGAATGACAATTCCGAGCAATAAAAAGTCATTTTACCGATATAAGATCACAAAACAATGAAAAAAGAGGGATGGCACTTTACAAAGAAAAAAAGGTGGCACTTGAATAAATCACTGAATAAATTTTCTCCTCTTACGACATGCTCGGATTTCATTTCGGATTATGAAAAAGCATTAAATATTAAGTCCAACACTGATATTTCCATTAGTTTTTTACACGTATTTGATTTATTTTTTACCGCAAGAAAAATCTTAAGTTTTTAATTTTTTTTCTTAACCAAATTTGACACTTTTTTTTACCCAGAATGTGTTATTGCGTCTATTCCTTAAAAAATTCAAATTAATGTTGTCATATATGTATACCTTAAATTACGGTAGGAATTTTTTTCTTGGATTGCTGGAACGTCAAAATCGAGCTGGGGTGGCACAATACAAAGAGTGGCACCTTACAAAGAATTCCCCTACATGTATACAATAAACGAATTGGAATAAAATAAACGAAAATTACATCAAAATCATCATCAGGGAAAATAAGATTCATATTTAACCTTTCATATTTATCTTTATTTCACAAATCATCTTTATGCAGCACCAACTTTAGAAATTAAAAAACAGATAAAATTATAATTCAGTATATTTTCTGATTAGATCTTAAGAAATCAAGACTAACTTAAACTAAAATTTTAACTCAAGTCTTTTAAGGAAAACATTAAGGGAAAACAATAAAAAAAAATACAAATTAAGAGATGACAAAACTTTAGGGACGAAGCCCAAAGTTAAAGATAATTTTTGGATTTTGTCAATAAAACTGTGTACTGAAGTTGAGTTTTCACCTTTTGATTTTTCAAACTATTCATCTTGAATCAACTCAAAGGTTTAGAAGTAAACAACAAAAAACATAAATAAAGAGATGGCAAAACTTTAAGGACGAAACCTAAAATCAACTATAATTTTTTTTTTAAGTAAAACTCATTACTGGAGGTGAAAAATTATTCGACTCATTCAAAACCAACACACTGCTTGCATATGAAAAGCGTCATTTCTTGAGTGTTGGTTTAAGTAAAAAAAAATAAAATAAATCAGCACGCCTGGCGTTTTTATCGTTATACAAGCGCGGCAATGGAGAACAGTGGGAATTGTGAGTAACCTTAAACCCGGACGTTAATTTTCAACAATTGCAAAATAACAATAGCACCAAATATTGATGACGTATGGGCACTTGCAATGCCCACTGGCCGTCTTCGCTGTCAGTCCATATCGAATGCAACTCGGATGACAGCGTAAACAGGCGCGAAACGGATGTATTATGCGGCTCGCCGTGTGCGTAACACATGCGACGAACGCGCCGCGCAGAATTCGATCTGCAGACACTTTAACTGACTCTGCTCGCTGCATATGTAAGTATATAGGTATGTATGTCCGTTAGAACAGACATATGTAGATATAGCAACTTAGAACTTAGCAGCCCAGGTCCGAATTACGACATCTGTCGGATCGTTTGGTGGAAATTAAAAACTGGCCAATTGCGCCCAAACAACAACAGGAAGTGAAGAAAGTGTTTGTTTGGTGTTTGTATAACATCCTGTGCGCGCTTAGTTTGACTTGAGTGGACTTGATGGAAATTCGAACGAAAGCCAAATAAACAAATTTCGACTTTTCATTCATGCGGCTATGGGCGTGCAGAGATTGTTTATAGAGTCGCACGTAAATCGTAAACGGCATAGAATTGTAAGCATAGCCAAAAATACTCGCATTCTAACACAAATCAAATCGTTGATTGCAATGGACTTTAAGTTGCTTAACCACACAGGTTGTGGTGTTGGGTGTAGGGTGTTGGGCTGCGAATGCATTTGAACGGCGCAATGCGATCCGCATGAAAGTGTAATCCAGCGTAACTCATTTGGCTGAAAGCTATTCACAATGCTTTCATCAGTGATGACCAGGGAAAGGATTTTGTGGAAATTGCCTTTTTTGTTTGCTGCTAAATAGAGCATTTCTGATTGAAAATGAGCACGAATTAGGTCCTCCTGATTAGAAATATACCACTTTTATTTTGCCTTTTTTTGCCTTAAAAAGGCAGTTTGCCTTTTTCACCCATAAATGCCGTTTTGAATTTTTTTTTTTTTTTTTTTTTATTTTACCTATAAATGCCACAAAATGCCTTTTTCAATATTTCTTGGGCGCATTTTTGTTTTCCTTTCGTTTTTAATATTTTCCCCCTTTTGTTTCGCAAAAATACCTTGAAACTAAAAAAAAATGAAGTGGCAACATTGCAATTTCGTTAACTTATCGATGCTTTAACATTGATTTAATCATTCCTAAGCCGTTATTTTTTGTTGTGCGGTGGAAATTTTAAAGAAAAAACATGCCAAATGTGATACAAGTACGGCTTTTATGCTTTTATATGAGAAGTTAAAATATGAATTTAAAATATGTTCCTACATTTCAATAAAAATATCTTAGTTTTAGTTTTTAAACTCTCTTTGAAAAATTTTATGTTCCTTTTCTTTTACAAAAAACGAGATAATAATTAATAATAATAAATTAATAATAATAATAATTAATAATTAATAATAAATAAATAATAATAATAAATAAATTATTAAAAAATACATACCGTTTCCCCTTTTTTTCGATTTTCTAGTATTTTTTTTTTCTTATTTTTAAATGCCTGTTTTTGCCTTTTTAACAGTTTTTAATGCCCTTTTTTGCCTTTTCATGCAGTTTTTAGTGCCTTTTTCTGCCTTTTTGGCAGTTTTTAGTGCCTTTCCGTGCCTTTTTGCTATTTTATTTTGCCTTTTTTATAGGTTTTTAGGTCCTCAAAATCCTTTCCCTGGTGATGATGGTTTCTGCTAGTTGCGATCAGCAGTGTGTGAACCAGCCAGTCTAACCTAAAAAGATTTAATCATTTTTCTAACATTGGTAATGTTGAAATCTGTCAATAAAGAAGTCAAAGATGGCTCACACTCTGAGCAGACATGGAGCCATGAGTTCCTACGCCATGCAGACCAGTGATGACCATTTTGCTAGTCGAGAGTATAGGCGATTATTGACTTCTTTGAGGTTAGGTTGACTGTCTCGGAACCTATCTGTCCAACTATTTTGACAAAAGGGTATTCTCTGTCTTTAACCCATTGCTGCCGGGTACCAGTTCTGCCCATACGATTTTGATAAAATTTCATACACGACCTAGAAGTGACCCAAAATGATCAGAAACAACAATTTCAGCTTTATATCTCTGCACGTTGCTGAGATATTCATTAGGTATTTTGTACCCATTACGCAGCAATGGTAGCTTTTTTCCATAATTTGTGAAGTGATCAGCTAAACACGTGAACAAAAGTTGTATTTTTTACAGGTGAGTTAGGAGGCAGATTTTTGTTCTAAGTTCTAAGGCCACATTTTCCACCTCCGGAAAAATCACGATTTTTGGAGTCTGGTAACTCTAGCTAGATGGCGAAATTTTAGGGTGACCTTCTAGGTTAAGGTACTTCCATCTTTACCCTAACTATCCCTATCAATGGTTTTGAGAGATCTCAAACATTGACTTTTTTGTGATTTTTTAAAAAAATCAATTTTCATGGGTAAAATTTTACCCATTAGGCAGCAATGGGTTAAAGGCATAATTGTACGCTGACAGATGCGTTGAGCTAGAAACTATTTGACCAACTACTTTAATACAAATGCACTTTCAATCCTTCAAGACATTTTTGTACCCTGACAAGTGCATTGAACTCTGAACCTCAAAGGATGGAAACGAAAAGCGCACGAAAAACATTTCTTACCCGTTTTATCTTCTTTCAATTCATCTTTAAAACTCCAATTGGCGCACATGTGCCGTCGATTTGTTTGACTTTCTGCAAACGTGTTTGCTTAATGGCGTTGAAAACATAACTCTTTTTTATATTGAATTTGTTTTTGTTGTTTTGTTTATTCAGCGCTTACTTGCATAACAAAACAAATTCATTAAAATTATTTACTGAAGCGAACCAAAACAAAAAAAATACACGACCAATCTAAGAAGCAACAACAAATTGTATGTAACCACAACACTGATGTGCGTGTGTGACTCTATGTACATATGTATCTGTGTATGTGTGTGGGGGCTTTTAAAAACTTCCACAGTTTTGAACTTGCCATTTATGTAAATTTTGCAAAAAAAAAAAATAACAACAAAAAACACCTTAAGCCAAAGCCAAATAAATACGTTTAAATAAAAACAGCTACTTATACAAAAACAAAAAACGCAAACAATACACAATCGCGCCGTCACAACAGCAAAAAATATCACATAGCTCAAAAAAAAAATAAAAAACAAATAATCGAAGAGACATTTTAATATTTAATACTCAAATACTACTGCCAGAAAATTTACTCAACACACTACATACGTTACTCGTACTACGCACAGTGGTGTAATTAGCCAAAAAGCTTTGCGGCACATGTGATAAATGTTGATGGAAATTTTCATATATTAAGTCAATCGAATGATGAACATGCAAACAAAAGCAACAACTAATTAAAAGAATAGTTACAACGGTCAACATAAATCTGGAGTCTGGGTTTAGCGTATCTGATTCTAATTTTCGCTACAATAACATTTTAAGCCCCAACGACAACAAATATTTACTATCTGATTAGTATTAATAAGAGTTGTTTTGATGTTATTGTAGTGTTGAACTTATAAAAAATTAGACTTGGACATAACTACTTCGCAACCGCTCAAAGCTTTTTATCTTCCTTCGAAAGATACCAAATAGGAATCGGTGATGATTATTACGTGTCATTGTTTTAGATTTTACTAAGATTTTCCTCTAGACAACCTTATCTAACCTCAATTGACTTGAACCAAAGTTGAACTCAATCTTACAAAGTGGTCTCTCTCAGTCAAAGTGGGTCAAAGGACACATTTAAATAGAGCAGAATGAGTTAATGTATGTATCGCTCTAAAGGAGATCTGACAATGGCTGTGGACCAGAACCTAGGGTCGGTCTCAGCAGTTTCACTGTGAAAAGAATGGTCAGCCACTGTACAGACTCGCGCCATCCGAGAAGATGAGAGAAACGTCCAATCGCTAAGCCTTAGAGAATCAATCATTAAATGCCGTTGGGCGCGGAAATCAGAATAGTTCTTAACTTAGACCGAAGAATTCTAAAGTGGCTGACAGTAGTCACTTGTCTGCAAACGCTCAAAGCCTTTTATATCCTTTCGGATGAGATCAAATTAGAATCGATGGGGTTTTTACGTATCGTAGCTTGATAGAAAATCTAACCAAACTTCTCGCTTTTTGCTAACTAACATCTCTGGGTGAAGTGTGTAGACTTACAAAGAGACCAAGTAGACAAATAAAAAGAAATGTAGAAAGAATTTCTTATATCTTTGTTAGGTCGGAAACTTTTCAGACTACTACTTTTCAAAAACTGTAGAGATAGAAAGACGACAGCGAATATTTTGCACTTTCTATATACTCGTCCCACACTCGATGTCGTACACAGAACCCACCTGGGTCACTATGTTGGGATGATTTGGGAATAATAGTCTTAACTTCGGTATTTTATGCCACTTGAATTTTTTTAATATGCAATCATGTCGCATTTGTATGTAGAAAACTGCTTAGTTCCATTCAACCAACCAGTTATTGCATAATTTCACATATGTACTTGAATGTAGTCTCCATCAATTCAACAACACTCCAACCCACTGTGCACTGCTAAATACATATATACATTTCGTTTCTCTTCTATGTATTGCATCGTTTTTTTTATTGCTTTCGTATTTTCTGCAGCAATGAAAAAAAAACACCAACAGTTACAATAACAAAAGAAGGCAAACCAAAAACAAAATTTTAAAAAGCAAAGTAAACGCCAGTATTCGCAACAATAATTAAAATGTATGAGCAGCAGCAGCCAACAACAACAGCAACATCAACAACGCCAATTACAAAGCAGCCACATTGTTTACCCCCAGAAAGTGGATTTATCGCAATTCGAAACGTATTTGACTTTTGTGCCGCCCCGCAAAAATTAAAATAAGTAAGTGAGCAAAGCAAAAATTAACCGCAAGTTCTGTCGCCTCGCACACTCGCTGCGTCCCTCTCGCGCTGCCTCTCTCGCTCTTTCTTGTGGTCATTTGCATTTGCATTTTCTTGGGAACTTTAGTGTTGTGCTGCAGAAAAATTTCAAATTAATGAAATGTCAATAACATTTGACATTTGCAGCAATGTTTCGGACTATTCTTTGGTGCAATTTTTTTTTTGTTTTTTGATTTGACAGTCATGCAACAACAATAAACTAAAAGAAATTGTGCGTTGTCGAGGTGTTGTCGGTGTTTTTAGTTTGATTATGATTATTATTTATATATATTTATGATTATTATTTATATATTATAATATTATTTATATTGATTATTAATTTTTTTTACAGACAAATGGAAAGCTAACAATTTGTTGAGATATTTTTTGTTGGTATAAAATTGCAATAAAATTTAATTTTGACTAAAAATTACAATAAAATTAAATATTTTAGTTGTTAGACAATTATTCTGAGATATTAAAAATTTAAGATTTAACTAAAATTTTTGAATAGACCATCTCACCTAACCTAAATTGACTTGGATCACAATTCGATTCAATTTGGCAATCAATTTGGATCAACTGACACATTGAAACAGTGCAGCATGAGTTACCGGAGAAGTTCGATTCAATTTGTTCAATATGGATCAAATCACACATGGGAACAGAGCACAATGAGTTATCGGAGAAGTTCGATTCAATCTGTAAAACAATATGGATCAAATGACACATTGGAACAGAGCAGAATGAGTTATTGGACATGTTCCTCCAAAGAGGGCCTGACATTGACTTTTTAAGGACTGGAACCTAGGCTCAGTCTCAGCAGTTTTGCTTTGAAAAGAATGTTAAAGCAACTGGATAGACTTGCTGCATCTGAAAAGATGGGAGAAGACTGCTGAGAATTGCTGAGTCTTAAAGATTATTTAATTGTCGTTGAGCTGGGAAGCCTCTTAACTTAGACCAGAGAACCTTAAAATGACTTACTGCGGCGACTGTAACTATCAGAAACGCCATATTTCACTGCATACATTCCCGATCCTCGTTAAGAACGATATTGGTAGAATATTTCTCAAAGATTTTGAAACAACGGAACACGTTTAATATGAAACTTGGTACAGTGGTACAAGTCATGCGCCACGGGTAGACAACTGTCTGTGGCGTTTAGGATAAGATGTATTTTGGGAATTCATAAACTAAACAACATGAACACAACTCAATTCACAATGAATGAATGAGCTTTTTCCATATAGGAGAGCCTACTCGAATTCATAGGGATTTAGTTAAGAAGAGGCAGATTGATGATTCGTGACCACAGATTTTGAAACACACAGACTTGAGCCGGCCTAAATACTGCAGGGTTTAGCGCGCTGGCTTTTCATACCAGAGGCTTTTCATAAAGAGGCCAATTAAGTGGCCATTTTCTGCGAATTCTTAATCGGGGGTATTTTTAATCCAAGCAAATCTGGCATAATTATCGAGTATACTAGTTGAATTCAAAAGATTTTGAATTCCATTAAACAAATATAATCTGTTAATTGACACAAATCTCCTTTTAAATTCTTGGCACCAACCAACTCCACTCTACTCAAACAAACTCTCTCTCTTTCAAAGCATTTAACTCCGTGAGTCACTGCTCAACCCACCCAGTCAGCCATTAACGTCTCATTCAATCTATCAAATCACTTTTGAAATTTCAGTGCACATGCAGCGAATGCCTCAAACACGATTAGCTCATTATGCTGAGCTGAACTTTAGGCGCACTTCATCAGTGCGGCTAAACATTGTGGCGTGCTTGACAACTGGCCTGCGGCACTTTGAAGGCCAAACTCAAAACTACACTCGACGCCCGCTTACAAGAGTGCACACATCGAAAAAGTGGGCGTGTGCAGCAACGGCCATGACATTCGCAGCAGAATCGCATCGCAATTTGCATAACGATGCCACGAATCAAACCGATTCGCCGCAAACAGCTTCAAGCTGGTCCGACCGGCTGGCGTGTAGGGTGCTTGAACTTCGACAAGGTCGTGTGCGCATGCTTACGCGTTTTGCTGTTTTTTCGACGATTATATTGCCAGCGGCTACTATTTTCACGCATATCTTTCCATGGTAATTTTGTTATTTGTTGTTTATTTGTAAAAAAAACTTTTACACATTTACGCATTAATCTGAACGGTGTTAGTCTTTGTGTGTTAGTGGCAGCTGATGTGATGCGTGTTCCATGATTGAATGGGGTAAATTTTTTGGTGTTTTTGTAAAAACGAGCTCACAACACCTGACCCGTCACAACAGGTGGCAACGACAAATATTGACTCATGTTGAGTATTCATTAATTCAAAACTTCGCACACTTAAAGCGCCAGTCGGCCATAAAATGCACTGAATCGTTGCTGGTTGCATTTTGTAACATTTGTTTTCATATTTGTTGTTTCGTTTTTTTTTTTTTGTAAAAACTGACTGCACTCAATGGAGGCAACAATCACGTGCGCCAGCGCAATAATTGCACAAACGAGCGCTAATTAAAGGAAATATTTACAATTCAGTTCTAGTTTCTAGCCTCGCGCCGACGACCCCAGCCCACTAATCCCCAACCTACGCTTGTATAGTCTCATAAAATGCACAAACAACGAGCTGTCGCCATAATTGTATTCTTAAACTTTTCACTTACAAGTTGTAAGAGTGATAACGATTAAGTGTGAATGAGTGAAGTCCAAAAAAACAACATATCTTTCAGCGACCCACACTCCCCTTCCAGCGCCACTCCTCCATCATAACTTCACATATAACAATGTATGTGTGTGTGTGTGTGTGTGTAAGTGTGTACAGTACATATTCGACTGTCTTCGCTTGTTGTCATTTTCACATCGTTGTGATGCTCGCTTGTGACTTTGTTGTCATTACGCTTGTTTATCGCTCGCCAACTCGTCGTCGAGCTCATGCAAAGAGCTCGTCTCGTTTACAGCGAATTTCCACTTTTCGACATGTGTTCGTCCGCAAATACTTGGAGTGCGCGCGTGTGTTGCTATGAAAAGAATTTCATATACGCACCGCAATAGAATATCATCAGCAGCAGCAGCAACAACAACAGCCGCACGAAGAGCAAATAATAAAATAATACAGAAATATGAAATAAGCGTAAACAAAAATTGAGAGTGACCGGCAATTTGTGTTCAGATCAGAGTTGCCGCTTTTGGTCTTTTCGGACCAAAATTGGTCAGATTTTTTACTTTGGTCCGCTGGTCTGCTTAAACGAATTTCGGTCCCTTTTGTGATGTGAATATCTTTTCATTAGTACAAAAACATTTATTAAAAAAAATAAAATTTTAATTTAGAAATTCCTTTAAAGATAACGCAAATTTTTAATTTTGTCGGTTGATTTGGTCGGAAGTTTGGTCGGAAAAAAATTTTTCAAGTGGCAACACTGGTTCAGATGTTGTCGACATTTTGCCATACCCCAGCAAAGAGTTGTTGGTGCTCTCTGCCGCCGATTGCGCCCGACTTGGTTCGTTGGTCTGCTGACCATTAACCCTTTTGCTACAGCTTTTTACTGGAGAATGTTCAAATTCCAAATTCTTCGACTTAACCCCCTGTGTGGTCATAGTAACAACATTCCGTAAAAATTTTTGAAAACAAGTTTTCCTAAATCTGTTTTTTGGGATGTGGCCATATGGCAACAATTTACTTCAACGGTAATAAAAAATGCACGGTTACAAAATTTTGTGGTACATTAGATTTGATTGGTTTACGATTTTTCCTTCTACAGTTTGGAACTAAAAGCTTCAATTAAAACAATGTCAGTATTAATTTCGTATTGATCTTGCCGAGATAGATTTTCTGGCGGAAACGCATTATTTTTATCAAATGCGTCGAGCAAGTTACTTTAAAGATCGGGTTCTTCCAGCTCCTCTAAATCAGATAAGTTTAATTCTTAAAAAATTATTTAAATTTTCTCGATTTCATTGTCCTTAATATTTCTAGGCGTCATCGAAAATATTTTCTTTTTAACAAGCAAGCAACACAACCGAACGCTACGAAGCCATTCAGAGGAACCTTTTATGACCTTACAAGTAATTTGCTGCCATATGGCAACAAACTATATTTAAAAAATCGCTGTGGTAGTATTAATTTCTTGAACATAAAAGTTTCGACTTACAAGTGAAAATCAAATATTTCTTTAGCCATTTCAACCATAATTTGATAGAAAACAAGTTTGAAAATGGACATTAAAAATTCGTATTTTTGAAAAAAATTTCCACATGGAAAGATAGCATGAAAAAACGTGTATATTTTTTTATTTTAAGGCTAAACATAAGGTTTTCTTTAATTCAAAATACTCTCAAGACTCCAACTTGTGCTAAAGACCAACAAAATTTTTGATTTCTAGCACCATAAGGCGCCCAGGAGTCCACAAAGTTGCATGTTGCCATATGGCAACAAAATAGCGAAAAGGTTAATCGTTTGGATGGTTTGATTTTCTGGCAAACAGTTTTGAATTGAAAAAGCATAACAATGTAAAATTCCGATTTTGCAGAATTTTAAGCAAACATGAGGTTCTTTGGGAAACTCTGCGAAATCTGAACAATCTGGAGTCAAGAAAAAACTAACTTTAACTGAACTGCATCTCCACAAAACACCCAATCCAAGACAAAATAATTGAACAATAAAAGTTTTTTCTAAAACCATCCTTACACAATCTGACCGAAATCAATGGAAGTTTACGATTTTAATTAGAATCTTTTTTACTTATACGAATAAGTCTTTTTTTTGATAAAATGATACAAAAAAATAACAAGTTGAAGCATAGCTTTGTAGAGGAAACCCGTGCCCGAAAGATCCGAGATGGACGGGACCGTTCTATGGTTCTGTCTCTGTAAAGTAAAACTAGAAAAAAAAATTGAAAAAACTAGAACTAAAACTAGAAAATCCGGTCGCTTAAAAACATTGGGCCCGAGTAAAAACTTTATCGACCACCTCTCCCTCTTTTCAAAGATGAGAAGAAGAAGAAGTTTTTACCATCTCCTAGTGTTATCGCTAACTAAGTAAGTAAGTAAATAAGTATGTAACCAAGTAAATAACTAAGTATGTAAGTGAGTAAGAACGTCAGTACGTAGTAAAAGTAATTAAGTAATTGCTAAGTAAATAAGTAAGTAAGTATGAAGTGAGTAAGTAAATAAGTCAGTAAGTAAGTATTATGTAAGTGAGTAAGGTAGTAATGAATTAGGAAGCAAGTAATTAATAAAGTCATTAAGTAAGTGCTTAGTAAGAAAGTAAGTAAGAAAATAAGTAAGTAAGAAAGTAAGTAAAAAAGTAAGTAAGAAAGTAAGTAAGTAAGAAAGTAAGTAAATAAGGTAGTAGGTAAATAACTAAGTAAATCCAACAAAACAAAAACTAATTTTCCATTCCTACAGCGTATCAACATTGCCCGGTTGCCACGATTCCCAAACGTACACAAAAATTAAAAATTATGACAGCGATTAAGGTTAGGTTAGGTTAGGTCAGGCTTATATGGCCCGTTGTAATACAACAATTTCACACATTTCAAACAACAGGAAGAAGGGGAAAGTGAACCTGCACTTTAACGCCAGTTCTGAACAGCAATGGGCAGTTTTCTCTTACATTTGGAGGTTTCACCATTGTCTAACATTGGTATTGACAACTAGGACATGGAAGGACATGTGTTCATTAATGGTTCTGATCTCTGCAACTCACATCTATAGAATTTAGCAAAAACGTGCTAGCCACGCACAAGAACAACAGTTTCAATGCCAACTTTACATACAAGTATTTTCTTATACATATAAGCATATAATGAATATAAAACTCCATCATAAGAACCTTATTTAATCACACCAAGAGAGCTTAGAACTTCTTCAACTTAATCCTTCCGACGACAACACGAGCTCTCTCGTTGCCATCGGCCTCCAACTATCGCTTCGTCCATTCAAATTACGTCATATATTTCTATATATATTTATATAGCAAGCAACACCTAACTTAATCGTGTTTGAAGTACAAGAAACCCACTAAGACCAAGATAGCCTTTCAAACATTTTTACAACCAAATATTTTTCGTTAACAAAGGGCATCGTTAGTGGTAGCATTGCTTCTCAAGAGTATTGAAATTCACTAGTTTTTAATACATAATACTTAAAATGCATATTTTTGATCACTGGCTGATCTATACTTACAATTTCCTCTCCAAGGCCAAATGATTCCCAAAACATCCCGTCTAAATCTACTGGGAACCCAACAGTTAAAGAAGGGCACCGAATTTCTCTCAGGGTCTCCAAGTAGGCATACATTTTGCACACACCCCTTCCATAACCTAACCTAACCATTGATCACCTTTCAACAATTCTAAGACGCACACATCATCTTCGTCGTAGATTTGAGTACTTTTCAAGTGGTTACAGACAATTTTCTGCTGGAATCTGCGTAGCCAATGTTATGGCTAAAGCGAGACTATTGACGCCTGTGGTTACACATACATATGTACACATATGTATGTATGTGAGCACCAACTTGTGTTGGTTTGTTTGTCTTACAATTGTTTCTATTAAAAATAATGGCTATTATTGTTTTTGTTGTTCTTTAGATTAAGGCTATTGTTGTTGTTATTGGTGTTGTTGGTGTTGTTGATGTTGTAATGTAATCATTTGAATACAAATGTCCATAATTTTCAGTTTGATTAATAAATTGCGTACACTCAACGCAAAAAAGGCGTTAAATGATTGGTAAACATTAGAAAAGGAAATGCAGGTTCAATATTTTGGAAAATGTTATAAAACTACGTTTTTAATATTATTGAGCTTAGACTTGAAATTATCTATTAACAGTTATGATAGTGTAGCAATGGAAAGGGGGGAGGAAACTCGTAGGTCAATGAATTAGTAATAAAAATGGTAACAACATAAAATAATCTGACACATATTTCTATCTGCAAATATTTCTTATATTCAAAGATGAATACAACAAAGTTAAGTGTTACATTATATAATTTTTTTACTGATTGAGCTGTAAAGGAGAAAGTAAACGTTGTGAAAATAATAAAATACTATTTTATTGATAGATAATATTTTATTGAAAAATAAGAATTAATTGATAGAAAACCTATTTGCTTTACTGACATTTTTCTAAATCAATATTGTGATTTTTATGGTAACGGATGGAAAGATAAGAAATTCGAGACATAAATTTTTTTTAGTAAAACACCCAGCCACCCATTAAACATTTTTAGGTAATTGAGAGAATTATTTTCTTATAGTTGTGGGGATATCGGGTTTGATTACTCTATATTTGACCAAATAAAGAACATTTTCAAAGACGCAAATCTGTGAGGTTAAAGCTGTCTGTCTGTCTTTTGAATGACTTCTATTCTCTCTCTCTTCTATTCTCGCTCTTTATGTTCTGTCTAACTGGGAAGACTTAGACTTGGAAGCTTTTCCATAGGCAACTATTTAATTTTTATAGTTTTTCAGTCAGGAGAGAAATGGTAAATAAAAAATTTGTCCACATTTGTTGTTGACTAAATTGAGAATCGAACCTACGACCCTCCATGATTTGCAGCCAAACAGACTTAAAACTGAATGACGACAGCTTCCTGTTGAAACAAATATCTTATATGAGTGTAGATGAGGCTGTGGGAGACGAAAGTGACACTATTCTTAGTCGGCTCTTGGCACTACGTAAAGTTATTCCATTGACGAGATTTCATCATAACAATGAGTAGATTTGGTAAACTTCAGATATCAAATTTCTTGCTGGCAAACATTCCCTTGATGCAAGCTCAAGAAGTCACGATAGATGCGGGCGGAGCTCTGAAGTTTCAGATTCTCACTTTTCAGTGATAAAAGTGAAAGTATCTTAAAAAAACCGATGAAACCTAAAAACCTAAACCCAAATCTTTATTTTTAATTCCTATCAAATCTGGTTGTTATCTCTCTTATACAAAGTTTGCGCATTGAATTTTGTTACAAACTAACTTACACAATTGTTTCAAGTGTACTTATGTAAACGCTTAGAAATGCAAATAATCGTATTTTTCCCACCCATGAGCAACATACAATTGCTGCTGTCTCCCTGACGCCGTTTTAATTGATGGACAATGCTCACCTTCCCTTCCGCCATGAGCAACATAAAAATTATTTATTTTTTGTGTCGTTTTTAATTAAATACTTTCAGCTATTCATCAAGCATGCACACACATACACACAACATTGTAATACATATTCGCAACATGACGTATTCGCGTAATATTCAGTAAGCAAGCAAACAAACAGACAGACAGGTCAGCCAGCCGCTGGACAGTTGCGCATTGCTGGCAGTGCGGAGAACGCACATAAACGTGTTCTTAACGTTTTTTTTGAAGAAGTTTTTCTTAGTAAAAATAGCCAGCAACGCTCGCTTTTGCGCTACAGCCTGCAATAAGGCGCTGATGTCAAGTTGATCGCTTCAGCTTACGCACACAAGTACACTCGAACTTGATGTCTCTGCCTGCAACTTTAGGTACTTCTGCAAGCCACAACACGAGTGTTGTTACATTTTCTTGATGCAGAGCGGCAACGCGTCAAAAATGGCCAACATCAACAACTACAACAACAACAACAAAGGTATTGATAAAACAACAACAATATACAAAACGAAATCAGAAAATTTCAAAACTTGATTTAAGATTGTGGAATTTTATGGCAGTTCCTATTTTTGCGCGCAGCACACATTCCTGCAATATGCTCGCTGCTCATGTTTTGCCGTGCGTCCATTAATTTTGCAGCAGGATGCACAGCGCGGCGGTCCTGTGCACGTTCGTTCGCTTACTTTGCAAGTTTAATTAGTGCGTTGCATTGCTGCGGCTGTCAAACTGGCCGGCAACGTCAGGCCGCCAGCCAGCCACAGATACCGACACCGACACAATCCCGTCACCAACGCCGGCCGCTCAATCAATTGCAATTTTATGCTGTGCGCATGCGCTCAATGCTCAACTATGCAGCGCTTCATCTATGAGATACACCAGCAGCAACAACAACAAAGCCACAACAATAAAAAATAAGTGTAAAAAGTTCGCAAACAGCCAGCGAGAGTCCACTTGTTGTCTGCTATTGTTGTTGCTTTTGTTTTTATTACTTTAGTTGTAGCAGTTCATCTTGTTGGCGTTGCTGCTGCTGTTGCTATTGTTGTTGTTGTTGTTGTGATTGCAGCCGCACTGATTTAACAATTTTATACACGTTTTAGCTAGGTTTTTAAATCACCGAACGCGTCGCTGCCGCTGAAGCATTTACAAACACACTCCAGCGTCTCGCTGGTCATGTGCGCCAATGTTTGTGTATGAATGTGTGTGAGCCGGTGCGTCTGCCAGTATGTAATTTATATGCGCGTATTTAACGTCATGTTGTTTTCTTTTATTGCTTCACTTTTTTTTTGTAATTTTTTTTTTGGTATTGTAATGATTACAACAACACCAATAAATAGTGTGCAACAACTATTTGTTTCTATACTATCTCTGTGCTTGGTCATTTTCGCTGTTGTTTTTATTGCTTTAGTTTCCTGATTTATCAATTTCAATGGTTATTAAGGTAATTGCTCTGTGCTACAACAACAAAAAGCACCAAAAATGTCAATATTTAAATACTTTTCATGCTAATATATTGCCTCGCTTACAGTAGAACAGGGTATCGACGGTTTAACAAATATCTGTCATTCACGGGATCGGTGAGAAGCTGCGGCGCTTCGACAAGATTTAAAGACTTTTCATCTACCATTTATGACAGTGAAATTACTTGAAATGGCCGAAGTTGCTTCACAGCTGCTCAGAAGTTGCTCTTAAAGGGTTAAAATCTATGACTGACCCCTACTAGTTGTCCCCACTGAACATTTCTTTCAAACATATTTATACCCTATCTCCAACTCTTAATGGGGCTCCCATACAAAATGATCGTTTTTATAAAACAGGCTCCAACTGCTCCCAAGTTCCCCTAGATGTGTCAAATGTAAGACTGACCCACATTTATGTTTCCTTACGAATGATTTTTCCATACATACCTACCCGCTATCTCCAAGTCTTAAGGGGGCTGTCATACAAAACTGGCCAATTTCTATGGAATTGGCTCCCCACTTGTAACTGTAGTAGTTAAGTAAGCGAGGAAACATCGTATCTCGGAAATTACTGAACCGATTTAAATGATTTATTCAGCGATCGGCAACATTCTTGAGTACAAAAAATACAAAATTAATTAAGGTACAGAAATTCACCACCAGAGAGTGTCTCCCATACAGTAGAAGTTGTGAGGTTGTACACTTTTGGGTTTCTTCTCCTCATTTTGGATATAAAGTCGTGTCTGGGTATACTGAACCCCCTATATAGTGAACACCTCGATATAATGAACTTTTATGAATTTCACATGAATGAACATCGAGCCTCTAAATAGGGAAACAAATTTTCAAGCAAAAAACAAAAAGAGTTTTTTGAGCAAATAAAACGAGTTTTTGAACAAAAATGTTAACCTTGATATGGTGAACAACCTCAATATTGTGAACAGGCCTTGCAATAATTAGTTCACTATATCCAGACACCACTGTAATTGTGTATTTGTTTGTGTATTACAGCTTTGCAGCCTGTGCTCAGATGCAATCATGATTCCTCATTCGCTGTACAAAACCTTCAGACCTTTTTTAACACTTTGATCGTGTCAGGGAAAGCTTGGAGCATATTTTATGCGGCTTACTCACTTAGGGGTCAAAACGGACCTTAATGGCCACTCCAACCCTCTCACTTATGGGCTCCGCTTTCCTCTAGACTAGATGGGATTGCCAAGAACGAGATTAGGTCGCTTCTGGACTGCGCTAGAAACACGCCCATTCTCATCGATCATTTTAACGTCAATCCGTTACACTAAGGAGCTCTAACTGGCACCACTAACTAGGAACCAAACACGGTCTATGCGTGGCCGACTTGGCCATCTATCTGACCTAACCTAACCTTTTTATTGCTGCCATTTTTCGTCAACGGACATTTGACCAAACCAAACTTGTGATTCGTAATCGCCCAACTAGCCAAATACATATCATTGTTTCATGAAGAAAAACCGCTTAAATGCACAAATATCAGCAGTCATAACGTTCAAAGCAAGGCAACAATTATGCTGGCAAACCGAAAGTGTTGAGAAGTGAAGTGAAAAATACAAATTGGTGGCAATGCCGCACTTACCTTTTCCGTCAACAGCTGATGAGAAGGTCGTTCTTCTTGTAATCTAAATGAATTTTATTTGATTTAGGCGCTTAACATTCGTTGTGAGTTGCATTAAAAATGTGCTTTCAATATTTCCAAATCGAAGAATTTGACAAAAATTACGTTCTGGCACTCTTTCACTGGTTTTTACGCTTTCATGCTGTTTACTTAGTTGCTTTTCTGTATTTCTTTCGGCAGCGTAATATTTGAGAACGCAGAATTCGCACTCAAATCGAATGAAATCATATAAAGAATTCAAGCTTAAAGGGGAGTGGATGGTACTATGCTTGCTTGCGTTGTTCTTGTTGTACGTATAACGGGGTATTGGGCGAGTAGTGTAGCACCGTTACCTTTGCCTGATTTTTCACTTTTACTCGCTGCAATTTCCGCTTCCTGTGCTTCTTGTTGTTAGTAAATTGAGGCAGCAGCTTTTCGGCAAATAGTTCTCCACTGGACACACAAGTTTTCAGCAGAGTTTTTCTTCTTATTTTAAACTATGTAGTTGTTGTTGCAACATTCTTTTTCCCCCGCTTTTTTTTAATTTTTTCTTTTGCTTTTTCTTCGCACTTTTACACTCGGACCGTGTGCCCCCACTGTGCTGCGTGCGCCCAACTACCTAAATCAACAACGGCGCACACATTCCACCACACCGCGGCAACCCACGAACCAGCCCAGCCAACAAGCAAACAAACGAACACAGGAACCCAACGCCAAGCATGAAGGCAGGCTGACTACAATAACAAGTACAACAATAAGCGGCTACAAGTAGCGATAAGATACGTTTTCGCTTAATTCATTTTCTTTCCACTTGGTGGGCAGTACGCGTTGCTGTTGTTGTTGTTGTTGACTTGTTATTATCGTTGCTGTTGCTGCTGTCGTTGTTGTTATTGTAGTATTGAGCTACAAATTCACCACACCGCAGAGCACAGTGCACAGAATTCCAGCGAGCGCCGTAAGTGCACGTTTTTTTTTTTGCCTTCTTCTACGTCTTTCCCACTTCTACTTCGGCTGCTCTGCTTGTTGTTAACTTTCGCGTAACGCCACCGAATTTACGTTTTGTGGCGACAATTGATTGTGTTTTCTTTGCACCAAACTTTTCCGACAATGCGCGCGCGTACTTTTCAATCACAGCTGACTATATTCACGACTTCGTTTCGTTTTTGCTGATCGCTGCTTTTCCAGCGATTTCGCATAGCGGAATTTCCGTTTTGCAATAATGACGTTTTCCGTATGTTTTCAATGAAAATCGATGCTCGATGCACGAATTCACACTGTACGCAGCGCACGCTCACCGCGCAGTTACAGATAGAACAAACGAATCGGCCGACAACAACAAAAGCACTGCGTATGTCCGTGTTTCACGGCGATGTGACGGACGATGACGACAGAGCCAACGACGACGGCCAAGAAGAAGGCGATAACTGCGACTACGACGACAACGACTTTGAGTGCGACTGTCGCTGTGGCTGAGTGACTGCGGCTGGGTTGTCTTGCCGCCGTCGCTGCTGCTGCTGCTGCTACTGCCACGGCCAGAGATTTGTGTGAGCGCGCTGAAAGGGAGCCCCAAAGACGCACACGAGTCGAGTAGCACAATCAACAATGACCACAACGACCAGCGACAACTATCGCTGCGAAAGCGCAAAAGTATCTACAAGCTCCACAAATACGCGCACGCGAATAGTGCTGCGAAAAGAATATTTGCGGCCAACAACCAACAAGAGCGAATCCAGCCGAGAGTTCGCCAATCGCCACTTGTGAGAGCGACTACGCGTGCAAAAGTCAAGCAATCCAGTCTTAAGCGACTGTCGCTAGTACGCAGCAATAGGGGGGAGCGACAACAGCAGCGCTGCGCGCAAAAGGAACAAACTGTTTTGTTGTGCTGGTCGTTTTGTGAATGTGCGCTGGAAAAAGGGGGGCCATCAGTGGGCGGCAGCCGCATAATTTCTCATACTCACACACACACACATACACATCACACATACACATCCGATTGTATGCGCTCACTGCAAGCGCTCCACAACACGAATCTTTGGCGCTTATGTGTCGTACGTGGGCACCGAGCTTCAGGCTGTGGTGAATTAAGCGCACTATGGTGTGAGGCGAATGTCGTTTTAAAAGGCTCTCTGCGCCTATCGCAACTTGACTTTTCACACTCCCCTACGCTATTCGCATTCACATACATACATAACGAATGCTTGAAATGCTTTTTCAAATTTCTTGAGCTGCGTTTTTTTCAAGCAATGACGAATGAAACAGTAAGTAACAAGAAAGTAAGTAATAAAATATGTATCGTATATAACTTGCGAGCAATAATAGACGTAGAATGAAATCTTAATTACAAATATTAAGTTTCAAGTGTTCTACATATTCTTTTGAAAAGATTCACCATTTACATTTTCAAATATTTAAAAGTAAAAAATAGTAGCAATTGCGTTTACAGAACACTAATGTAATGTCTGTGGTGTGTAAACCTTAAACATTATGAAATAATTTCGAGCTTTTAAAAGACTTGTGAAAAGTTTCACCATTTGCATTTTCATATGTTTAAAAGTTAAAAAAATTGCAATTGAGTCACTAATGTAATGTAATCTATGGTGTGTAAATTTGAAAATTATGAAAAAGTTTCAACCTTTTAAAAGACAGTCTGGCAACACAAGCGCCCCTAACTGCAATCAGCGATGCCAGAAAGTTAAATTTCAACCATTGGATTCAATTCATTTAAGTAAGAAAAGTCTTATAAAAAGCTACGCTTTAATTTTTGTTTTTAACAAAAACCAAATACAGATCAACAGCAAAGAGTTTCGTGAGTTTTCGAATGGTGACTTAAAGACGTTACTAGTTTCTAGTTGGCAATGCCAATGTTCAATTCGAAACAAAAATTTGCTTGTAAATAAATTTTCTTGAACCTTTTATTCTTCCAATCATTCCAAATAAATTAGAATTAGAATTTGAGAGCACATTGAGTTCCTTTAAGGTTCTAAATATCGGAGCATAGGTAGCATAATTAGTTCTTAACCTCTCGAAGGAGAAAGTAACATGATTTCTTAAGGATCTTTGTGGAATAGTGAAATGGATACGTCCGAGTAAGTATGCACAATTTATCGTACTACGTAGTAAGTTAAAGGCAAAAGTAAGGGAGAGAATATTCCTCCCGGACTTCTAGCCCGGTAGGAGGGAATAAATGCAGAGAACTTGGTGAGTAGCGAGCATAACTGTTTTAGATTCGTTCAAGCAAATTGATGTGACACGCATAATAAGGGCTCCAAATTAGGACGGCGTATTCTAGCTTAGACCGTACAAGGGACTTATAGAGCAGCTTTAAAGTATATGGATCAGTAAAGTCGGAGCTGAAACGGCGAACAAAGGCCAGCACAGAGTATGCCTTTGTAATCGTGCTGTTTAAGTAGCTTTGGAAAAAGAACCTATTGTCAAACACCACACCTAGATCAGCAATTTCAGTAGGATTCGCTAAGTGATAGCCATCAATGTGGTAGGTAGTGGGTATAGGGGAGCGGGATTTTGAATGAGTCACATAGAAACATTTGTATTTAAATCAAGCTTATTATTATCACACCAAACGACAACGTTGTCTAGGTCCCTTTAAAGATTGAGAGAATCTAAGAGACTCGATATTGAAGAGTATATGTACAGATCATCAGCATACAAAAAACACTTTGAAAAATTGAAACAACTGGCTATGCCATTGATAAAAATTACAAAAAGAAGGGGACCAAATACTACAAAACGAAGGAGACCAAGCCAGTTAAGGACTTTAACACAAAGTCCGCCAAAAAAACTCACTCTTATTCATTCCACAGGTTGCTGCGATCAGTCCAAGCTCCAAGAAGGAATTATTTAGTTAGCATATTTTGTATATATTACTTACATTTCGTTGTAATCTGTATGAATTGCAACATTTTCTGGATTCGTTTTATTATGAAATAATTGAATAAAATACAATCATTGCATCGTACACAATGAAGAAGTAATATTACTTTTTTCAACAATTTCAACTTTTTCATTTCATATATCTTAATTTCAATAAAATGAATGCTCTGGCAGCACTCTTCACAACAGCTGATTGCATGCAATTTCAACATTGTCTCGGATTGCATCAATTCGTATCGTTATGGAGCGGGTCTCGCGGTTATTTTGGCCAGTGTTGGTGACACCGAAAAATGCTGTCGTCAAGAATGTGGAGGCCATATCACGCAGCCAAAAGGTCAGTGTAGTCATTTCCCAACTGTGAACTGAACTTCATTCAAAATGCATTCCAATTGCAGCTGATGTCGGAGCTGGGTCTGGTCAAGCCGGCGCACAATGGCACCTTTCAAATTATGCCATTGGCGCAGCGCGTGTTGGACAAGTGCGTAGCTCTGGTGCGACAACGTATGCGTGCTGTGGGCGGGCAACAGGTGTCGCTGCCCGTGCTCACCGCCGCCTCGTTGTGGCACAAATCCGGTCGCCTCGAAGGAGACATAGGCGAGTTCTATATGCTGCGTGATCGCCAAGGCAAGGAGTTTCTGCTGAGTCCTGTAAGTAATCGGTGTGTCGTTATACAAGAGTCGAGTCCAATTTAATACTCACCAATTTTGCAACAGACGCACGAAGAGGCAGTGACCGCCATGCTGGCCTCAACAGCGCCCATATCTTATCGTCAACTGCCGCTGCGGCTGTACCAAATTGGGCCCAAATTTCGCGATGAGTTGAAAGCTCGCTTCGGTCTACTGCGCGCCAAAGAGTTTTTCATGAAGGACTTGTACACGTTTGATCGCAGCATTGCAGAGGCGAAAAACACCTACGAGCAGCTTTGTGGCGCTTACGAGACGTTTTTCAAACAGCTGGAGGTGCCCTTTGCCAAAGGTGTATTTGCACTGCATTTCGTTGCGCTTGAACGAATACCAACTTTATACATTTATAGTGGAAGCTTGTGCAGGGATGATGGGTGGTAGCGTAACGCATGAGTTTCACTATCTCTCCACAAGCGGCGAGGATCAGTTGCTTTGTTGTAACAATTGTGGACATGCAGCCAATGCAGAAGTTATGAAAGAGGAAGCCAGCAATGCGCATGCAAGTTGTCCGGTGTGCAAGTCTCGCAATGTGCGACAAGTTCGTGGCATTGAGGTGGCGCACACATTTCTGTTGGGCGACAAATATTCGCGGCCGCTGGGTGCTACCTTTTTGCAGGAGAATGGCAAACCAGAGCCGCTCGTTATGGGCTGCTATGGCATTGGCATTAGTCGGCTGGTGGCAGCGGCGCTGGAAGTACTTTCCACAGAGACAGACCTACGTTGGCCCACTTTGCTGGCGCCGTACGATGTCTGCGTCATTGGTCCGAAGCAGGGCAGCAAGGAACAGCAGGTAGCGGATGTCATTGAGCAGGATTTGTGTCGTGCGCTGCCTGAAGTCTGCGACATTGATCAGCTGCTGCAGGATGATCGCAAATTCTTGACCATAGGAAAACGACTCGTGGATGCCAAGCGGTAAGTAAATTAAAGTGGAGATAGCGATTTAATTAAAAACTTAATTTTGGCCATAGTATGGGCTATCCGCTTATAGTGGTGGTGGGCGCCAAAGCGGCGCAACCAGTGCCCAAAGTGGAGCTGCACATGGGCGCAACAAAAATGGAAATAGAGCCGGCGGAACTGTTGAAAGAAGTAGCCAACTACACAGACAGAAAACAGCAACTTTTGTCAATGGTTTGTGTTAACTTTGTTTTAAGCGAACTGAAAGTGTGACCGCATTTCTATATAACAGAAAGACGAACCTGCATTTAAGGCTGGAGATGAAGCGCCAGCAGAGCGAAAACGTGATTCAATCGTAAACTGAGTACTTTTTAGAAATCAAATCTAAGAGATAAGTCAAACAATTCATGTGGCATTCATTCATTTCCTTGTTATTTTTAATGAGATATAAAAATTATAACTACTTAAATATTTTTACATGTTAAATCAACATTTCTAGAGAAGCGGCAAGTTAGCTTTTAGCGCACTAAACTCCTTGCGGTCCAACGCTTTAATATTTGTGCCTGAATAGGGCGAAAAGTGCTCCAGATCTCGATGTTTGTTCACCAAAATTTTCTGATCCGATGTGAGGATATTTATTTCGCGTTCAATTTGCATTTGATCTGCGCAAAAGAAAGAATTAATACGTCGTGAACGTTCAGAACTGCAAATACGCCTAAATCAGCTACCATTCTTGAGCAGTTTAAGAGCCTTGTCTCGCTCCAGCTTCACCAGCATGCTGCCAATAGTAATCCACACCTTCTTCTCATCGGCGCTGCTCTTCTCTAGCTCGCGCATAGCTTCACGAGTTTGCTGCCGTCGCTTATCGAGCTCGACTAGCTCTTGCTTGTTGACCAAAATTTTGTCCGCCACTTCTTCAGTGGAGCGAAGGATCTCCAGAGTTTTCTGCGTATCGCTTTTGGACATCTTTGGCGCGCTGGTTTCTAGGACAGTAAATAGTGACAGTATTATATGCATGTGTACTTTGTCAATGAAACGACTGGAGCAGCTTAGAAACTCCCAACCGCCGTTGCGTCTTAGCTCAATTCATTACGCAGACGCCGCTCGCGTTTCCATTCGCGCTGCCTTTGGCGCCGAATGTCGTTGCGACTGCGCGTCTTTTTGCCCGTCCAATAAGCACCTTGACGCTGTGTGGCACGCAAGTCGAAGGCCTCGAAATGCGTAACACGCGCCGGTGGCTGATCAATGCCCAGACCTGTGCGCTGCTTGCGTATGACTGTCTTCACGGGATATAGTCGGCCACTTTGTGTAGGTCCCAGACCACTTTCTTTATCCCAGCCCTGCTTCACCATGAGTTGCAATCCGCGATTTCTGCTGGGTATGTTGAACTTCTGTAGCTTATTTGCGGATAAATCGGATTTGAGATTGAACTGATGCACAGTAGAGGTTTGATGCTGGAGGAATGTAGCTTCGGTGAAGGTGCGCTGACAGGTGGAACAGTAAAAGGGCTTGTGCGATTCAGCATTGTCTGTTGTCTCTGCATTATTTTCTTCAGCAAATGAATATTTTTCAACCATTGCTGCAATGTGCCGGTGTCCCTTGGCACTCGCCAGAGTAAGAGCAGTGTTGCCGCGCCTGTCTTTCGTCGTCCTGTTAGCGCCCAATTGCAGCAGATACTCCACTGCCTCCGAAGCACCGGCACAAGCGGCCATCATCAGGGCAGTCCAGCCGAAAGTATCGCGCACGTTCACATCTTCCCCGTGGTAGTCAAACTTGCGCATTTCATCCACCTCATTGTTCGTAGCATAACGAAATAATTTTTGTGCCTCGAACGGTACACGGCGCTCCTGACTGGCAGTAGTAGTGATGGTTTTTTGCACTTGTGAACGCTTTGTTTTTTCACAACTGGCAGTTGATGAAATTTTAATCATTTCTTCGTAAAACTGCCGCACCTCCGCGCCGCTTAATCCTTGTATTTCATGCTTCTTCGCCTGCACGTTGCTGTCTGCTTCCACTGCGCCCAGTCTGCCGCTCTGCACAAAACGCTTCAGCGGGTAATGAATTGTCGTAAGCGCACGCCAGTTGGGATGCAACTGCTCGCCGCTCAAATCCATGGCCAAGTTTCCAAAATTATTACCAATTTATTAGCGAATAATTTGTCGCAATACAACGACCCACAAAAAACGCGAATGTCAGTTTAACATCTGCTCTCAGAGTTGCCCACGTTGCAAATTAATGCCACAGAATGTAATAGATCAGTGATTTGTTTGCATACATTTTTCGATGTGGCAGCACCGACACCACCTGACAGCGTAGCGAATACGCAAAGAAAATTGCTTTGATGGCCGTTTCAGACGCAAAAGCATTCTTGGACGGTTAAAACGTTAAAACTATACGCAGAGAATTGAAACAAATTCTAATAGAAATGCACTAAAATTGGCGAGTATTTTGGCAAGAAATACTACCGAATTTCAAGTAAAACACAACGAGCGAACGAATAAAACTGTGCAAAGCAAGTGCGGATCCAAGCAAACAAGCCGAAAATGTGTGCGACCGATTTCTTCAGATGCGCTACGGGACTGCTATTCTTTGTGGCGCTGTGTATCATCGAATCGGCGACCGATGAGGTAAGCGAGAGCTGAAAGCGCGACTTAGCGGAAGTGGCCAAAAACAGCAGCCAGAAACGGTACTCGAGCTAGAACATTGCTAACATATGTTGGCCATAAGCAACGGTTTGTCGCATTGGTGTGTGTGTTGCTGTTCTTGCAGCTGTGGCTGTGGTGTGGCGTTGAAAATGGTCGGGAAAGTGCGGGGTGCAACGTAGTGGTCCTGTTGCTTTGTTTATCGATTTGTTTGTGACGTAGGCGTCTGAGCCTCCACCAGCCAGCCAGCCAGCGAGCAATTGAGCCGCCAGCGCGCATCTGACGTGTGGTGTCGCGTTATTGGTCAACGCTAATCCTTTGGCGTTAAGTGTGGGAGAGAACAGCAAATCCGTGTGAGCTGAACATCCGCATTGCGAAAATTTGTATACATTTTTGTATGGAAGTGAAGAGAAGTGCGCTGGCATGCAATGCATTTTTCTTTGGAATGTAGTTACTAATATACAAACAAAGGAGCACTTGTTTCCGCTGATAGCCGACATATCGAATGCCATTAGTGTTAATTCCTATACTTATGCAATTCGCATTCTTTCGACATTCCAGAATCTCTCGCTGCAGCGCTTTCTACCTCTGCCCGCCGATGAGCAGCTGCTGAGCACCAACAAACGTTTTCAGCAAATCATGCAGGGCGGCAATGCCGCCGATGTGGGGTGGCCGCAGCCGGCAAAGCTGAAAAGCGAGAAATTGGATGTTAAAGCGGAAATTGCAAAACTGAACTCAAGTAATTTTCTGCTTCTTTTGTGAGCTTTCAATTTTTGTCTATTGATTTGCATGATACAATTTTAAAATGGCGCTAATACGTTTTACTTTTACAGCTTACGTCTACCAAGGCACCTGGCCGGATGCAGAGCTGAAGCTGGGCTCCGTGACTGCTGTCAGCTTCGACACGGCGGGCAATGTGGTCATCTTTCATCGGGTCGATCGCATCTGGGACGCAAACACATTCACTAATGCCAATGTTTTTCGACAGACCAAGAAGGGACCCATACGCGCCAACACGGTGTTGGCGCTAGATCGAAAGAGCGGCAAAGTGGTGTACGGCTGGGGCAAAAATTTGTAAGTAGACGAGCTATTAAAAGGTTGCTAGACTAGCTAGACTTCCTACAGTAGCCCAATGCTAAAAATATGAGTTTAATCTTGCAGATTCTACATGCCACATGGCTTGACAGTCGATCATGAAGACAATGTGTGGATCACCGATGTGGCGTTGCATCAGGTTTTCAAATTTGGGCCGCGCGGCTCTAATGACAAGCCCCTCATGACACTGGGCACTGCATTTACGCCTGGCGCCGGCGAGTCAAAGTTCTGCAAGCCTACGTCAGTGGCTGTATTAAAGAACGGAGATTTCTTTGTTGCGGACGGCTATTGCAATGCGCGCATACTGAAATATTCCAAAAAAGGCGAGAAAATATTATCCTGGGGACAGAATTCGTTTGCTGGTGCGTGGCTCATTATTGTTTATTTAAAAAAATATTGATAACTAAATTTCATTCAATTTTACTCTCGCAGGTGTTTCGTACGATGTGGCGCCGCGCAATTTCTTTGCCGTACCGCATGCTCTGACACTGGTGCCCGAGCAGGAGTTGATCTGCGCCGCCGATCGCGAGAACGGCCGTGTGCAATGCTTCTATTGGGGCAATGGAACATTCCACTCGCAGTACCACAGCCCTATCATAGGCGATCGCCTATTCAGCATGGACTATACACCAGCTGCGGGTAAGAGTTGCTACTTTCTGCTTTCGGCAAATTTCATGTTAATTGAATTGTTTGTGTTGCCGCCAGGTGGTCAGCTGGTGATTGTCAACGGTCCCACCGCTGAGATGGGCTTCAAGCCCGAGCACTATAACGAGGTGCGCGGCTACATTGTCGACATGCGCACCAAGCAGGTCGTCTCCAAGTTTGGCCCCAACAATTTGCAATTCGAGAATCCTCACGACGTGGCCGTGACTAGCGATGGCAATGAGATCTATGTGGCTGAGCTGGATCCGACGCGCATACACAAGTTTTTGCACAAAACCGTGGCCAAGTCGCTGCCACTATCCGCTGCCAAAACAAACACGAATCTTGCCAGTCGCACCGGGCCCGAGTATGAGGTGGCCAGCGCTGTGGTGGCGGCTAAAACGAACGACAGCAGCGTGCCGAATTCGCTGGAAGCCGAGTTGAACGACGAAGCGGACAGTGCGGCGGCAGCGCAAGGTGCCGGGCAGAGGCGTGCGCATCATCCTGGCGGCACTGCCATTTTGGTCGCCTCGCTGATGTTGCTCTTTGCACTGCTCACGTTCGCCATGGCGCTGCTGATAGCGCGCCGACGCAAACGAGGTAATGCTGCGCTCAGCGTTGGACCGCCAAGCGAGCTGGTGTATCGCAAGCTAGTGGCCTCCAGCCAGAATGTTTGTGAAGAATGTCCCTAAACGGACAAGACGCACGCTCAGCAATGCATTTTCATTCTCTAATCCAAATGTTTTCGCTATATTTTCTTTTTCAATTATTGTTCAATATTTGTATACTTAAAAGTTTCCCTTTGGTCGCAATTGGTTTTGCTACTTAGAACTTATTGTTTATTTTGTAAAATATTCGAAATCGCCTAAAATTATGTGTGCTGTTAAATTTAAGCAAATTTTAATTTTGATTATGTTTTGCTACCAACTGCACTCTTTCATTATTGACAATTTTTCTAGTTAGCAACAATTTAGAATAAGTGATTTATTTCGGGAGGCACACACACACACACACACACACACACGCCATGTGCGGCAGCTTGAGTGTGCATTGGAAATCTTATATGAGAAATCCTACACGTTTGTCAAGTGCAGTTAGCTGGTCGATGTGTGCGCGTGCGTGTGCCGTGAAAACTAATCTCATTTACATATGTCAGCATTTATCTTGTAAGCAGCCCAGATGCATAGTCCAATGTATTTTATTGATATTTTTGTGAGTGTGTGCTGAAACACGACTGATCCAAGTGTTTTGCAATGTTTACTTAATTTTTTTTGTTTACTAATTATAATTTTCTGTGTATACATTTTTTAGGCCTAAAGCGTTCGTTGTGCACCTGCAGGTCGCATTTGTTTTGTACAAGAATAAATTGACTTTTTTCCTAAATTCCTTTGCTTACTTTTATTGTTTCGCTTACACAATGTGCAACACTGTGCAATGTTGTTGAGTTTAATTTCCTTTTATCTTTTTATTACGTTTTGTTGCAGCCTCCACTTTACAGTTGGATACAAAACTGTAATCCTCTGTGTTGACACACACACGCATGTTGTTGTTGTACCACTTTGTTATTTGTACTTTAACATTGAATACAGTTACAATGCCTACCGTTCATTTGTCAGGTTGCTTGCCGTTCGGCGCCAAGAATCGCCGCCACGCATGGGATTTCCCCTCCAAACCGGAAGGCTTCAAGCTGGGCGGTCTGCTGATGGATCGCGGCAAGCGCAGCGGCTTCGAGAAGCTCGACCAAAACGCCAGCGACGAAGAGAGCGAGGCCAGCGTCAACATGCTGGCCAACGCGCCATTTGCTTAGAACAAAATCGGAAGGTGCACTCAGGCAAATTCCAAAATGCAAAATTGAATCGAAACGACCAGCAACAACAAATTACAAAAGACAAAAACGAAAGCATTTACGTCAATATTCCAAATCATGAATTGTAGGCTAAGCGCAACAACGTTTTACGCATCGGTGAATGTGTGCGGTCACCTTAACGAACACGTGCTGCATTCGTAGACCGCACAAGTACCAGGCGAACATGAATCGAAGTATGTGGCCGCGACTCAGCAAGCATTCCTATATATTTCTCACATGTGTGTGTGTGCGGCCGCCTCAAACTCGCCGGAACGAACACGTGCTGCATTCGAATACTAAACAAGCACCAGGCGAACATAAATTGAAGTATGTGCAGCCGAGACTCAGCAAGCATTTCTATTTTCTACCTGTGTGATCCTAACGGCTAAATCGCTCATAGTCCATAAGCGTAGACTACTTTCGGTGTAATCTGTGGGTTTTCCTAATATTTGTGATATTTGTTCGATATACTTTTGTGGGGTTTCGAGTTTCCGTTTAAAATGATTTTTCGAATTTATACAAATATGTAGTTTAATGCTTGTGGCCAAATTTTATGTAGAACCGTAGTTCCAGTTAAGTTTATTTTATAACTGTCAACACACATATTTGATTTCGGTAAATAAAGAAGCACCCAAACTCAAGTCAGCACAAATTTTAGAGTTGACAATCCTAAACAATCTAAAGTTTCATCTCTTTTATACAAATTCGACTTTGAATAATAAACAATTTGAGCGCAAAAGTATGAATGAAATGCATGGCTTAAAAAATTATGGATATTTATTTACAAGTGAAAAACATTTGCAATAACAATGTAATAGTGTTTTATCAAAATATTTGCAAAAACAATTTCAAAATGTAAGCGTAACAAATTAAAAGACCGCGAAAATACTTGAATTTTTCAGTAAAGCATTACCCCAAACATTAATTATGAACAATGTAATAGTTAAAACGCCAATAATTGCTAATAAGAATATCTACAAATAACAAAAATCGTGCTAGCGCATTGATATGCAGAGTCCACAGTTACAGCTTGGCTGTCATGAAGGGCTTCAAATACTGATGGAATGTTTTGTTGACCGGCTCGCGATTCATGGGACTCTTTTTGGCCGATTCGAAGATGCGCTCGTACACATTGCCATCGTAGGCGCCCAACGCCGAGTCCAGCACGCGATCGTGCACATCAAAACTGTCCACAATGGCCACAGCATTGGGGCGCATGCGCTTCAAGCACTCGGCCAGACGCAGTTCCAGAGTGCTCACATCACGATCGGTTAAATTGATGAACTGGAATCGAAAATATTACAAATAAATAAATTGATTTAGTTAGGGAAGCTGGCAATTGTTAGTGATTTTAGTATTCAAAATATGCTGACTTACTCTCAAAAAGTCGCCAATTCGGTTGAGGCAAGCATCGATCAAATATAGCTCCAAAACGTTTCTCAGCACATCGCCCAGGGCTTGCGATACTTGAGCTATTAGAGCATTGATTTCGATGAAGGCCGATTGCGCAAGGAAAGCGCGTCCATGCAACTGAAGTAAGGGAAGAAATGTGGTGAAAATGTAATGCCTCAAATTTAAAGAGTTTGTCAACTTACATCTGCCGCCTGTGTTAGCTCAATGCCGCACATGTTGGCCGCCACCTCAGGGCCATGGCCCTGCTTTCGACGCTGCTCCGTGCGCTCGTAGGCAATGCGCACTTTGCTATCAATGAGAACCAATAAGATTTATTGTAAATTAATATCATTGAAAGTAGTAAAATAATGCAAAGTGCGAGTTATTCAAATGAAGTGACTAAACCAAAACTTGAACAGATATAAAAATAACTTAAAATAATTAAAATAAATAAGAATTAAACATTAGAAACGTAACCATTAACATAATCTTCAACAAAAACAATAACTAATTAAAAAGTTCACACAAGTAAAGTGAAATGAAACACTTTTACAATGTGTCCACTTACTTGGCCGCCACAAATTGGAATGCCTGCACAATGCCCGCCAACGAGCCATCGAAATTCACAAACTCCTTCGTACGAATGGCCTCCTTCATGTACTCGACAGTGGGCACCAGCTTCTCGTCGTGCAGCGCCTGCTCGTAAACCTTCACCAGGTAGCGTGCAGTCTGCAGCAGCATCACCGTATTCTCACCCTCGTATGTGCAGACGGCCGTGGCCATGCCGTAGATGGTTGGAAAGTTGGAGCAGTCCATGAAGCCGTGACCGCCACACGCGAGACGACACACCTCCACGCCAGCGGCACTGTCAGCGCTGCAGATGGCCTTCAGACAGCACGACAGTGCATGCATCTCGGGCAGACGTGCCAAATTGCCCTGCTCCAGTTCGCCGCTCACATTGTTGTACATGTTCCAGATGTGCTCGCCCGCCGTCTTGAACACAATGGCCTTGGCAATGTACGGAAACAGTTTCAGCTGTTGCGTCGTATGATCCATGATTTGCGGCTCCGGTTGGCTGAACTCAAACAAACAACACAAACACGTTACATAAAGCGACAATTTGTGACAACTTTCACTTGCCTCGGATCAATGGGACTTTGGCGCCGCACTGCCGAATAACGCGTTGCAATGGTGGTGGCCTTGGCCAGTGTCTGCGCGGTATCGCGTATCAGTGCGCAGCGCACAAACATCATTGTGCCGTAGGTGAGCACCTGCGTCTTGGGCGCCACATAGGTGCCGTCGGGCAGCACCTGTTGGTTCTTCATCAGCATATTGTTGAGCGGCACGCGCACATTCCTCATGCCCAGATAGCCATTGTTCACCGATTTCATGCCCAGCTTGGTGCCAATGTCGCCAATGTCAATGCCCGGCATGGGCATGTGCGTCTCCAGATCGCGCAGCTGCACAATGAACGGCGCCAGACCGCGAAATTCGTCCTTCGTGTAGAGTTGCGCCACCACAATTGCATGGTTGGCCGTGTGGCCCACTAAAAGTTTAGCAAATAGCTAAATAAAAAAACTTGCCTAAACAAATAAGTTGTGAGGGTTTACTCACAGCCGCCAGGCCACCACTTGTAGGAGCTGATGGTGGGCGTATTGATTACAAACTCCTGCGTGCGCTCGTCGTAGTCGGCGCGCGTTTCCAGGCCGCGCAGGAAGGTGCCATGGCCCAGCTCCGTTTGGGCATAAGTGCCAATGATGGTGCAGTCCCAGGCCTTGGTCAGCCACTCAATTTGCTGCTCCATGGTGCCTTGACCCATGATCGTTGGCACGAACATGACAAAGTGCAGCGTCATCGGGTTGCCCTCCTTGATCAGCGCCGAACCCAGACTGCCGCCCAGCAGAGCGCTTTAGAAAAATGTACATATATGCGTAATTTAGATTTAATTTGAACCGAAAGATATTGCATGATGCTTACGTGTAGGTGTCCACGCTGTCCTCACCCTCTTCGCGTATTTTGCGCAACTTTTGAGCGATTATTATGGCTTTGCGTATGCTGTGCTCGTAGAGCTCCTTGTGCGACATGTACGAAATGGGCAGATCATCCTGCAGTTCGGGATCGTCCAGGAAGCTTTTCTCTGCAATGCATGGAACATTTACGTTATTACATTCGATATATTTTTAATAATACGGCACGCTAGCAAAAGTTTATTGGACAAAGAAAGGGACATTTGATTGAAGAGTTGTGACATAACATTTCTGACTTTAAATTCTTTCGCAATTTTAAAACTTCTGCTTCATCCATTTAGAAATACTGAGAAACCTATTCACTGGTTAAGTTTTAAGCCAGTTGAAATAGCGTTAGGTTAAGTTAGGTAAGGATTGGTTAGGTTAGCAGAGGTTAGGTTATGAAATGTTGTGTTAAGTGAGGTTATGTTACGGTTAGGTTATTTAACAGCTAAATGTGCATTTGAACTTACTAACTAAAAGAGATAATAATAATAAAGAAACTATGTGATAGATCTTATTTCGAAGATCCTATTTAGAAGATTTTCTTTAGGCTGAGCAATGTCGAAATCTATGTGTAGCTACGAGAGCGCTTGCAGGAGAGCAGTCTGTCGAGCATAGTTCGACATGCAAAAACTAATAAAAAAGTGTTCACATGCCATTACGGATGGGATCATTAAATCTAACCTTAACTAGAAAAGCAGGACAATAAATTTACCCAGAGAGTTGGTTTAGTGCCTCGAGTGCAACGACTTTAGATTCAGCAACAGACAGTGACTCATGTGACGGCCTTGGCTCTGTGAAATTTAAAGACCGCAGTGAAAATCTACTAAAGACCTTTTGTGACTAATCATTTTGTGATTTAATCATTTGATACACAATAATCGATTTTTATCTTTCAATTCACGATTTAATTGTATCGAAAAATGGGTTTCGATTAACCGAAACGTTAATCGATTTGACGCTAAAATAATCGAAAGAAAACGTATCACTACATTTGTTTCGCTCACAATAAAAGCTTTGATGCGATGTTGAATTTGATTTATGGGCCCACCACAAGTCGCTGGCTCACAAATGTCGCAAAAAAGACAACGACCTAACCCAAGTTCAGGACGAGCTTAGCTTTTTTGAATGCTCCCGTTTCTAGTAATGCGAACGGTGTACCCTAAGCTTTATATAATAACTCGTCGGTACGGTTATCTTTTAGGAACTTCGGTACCAGCAGAGCGCCTCAAACAAAACTCAGCATGACAATTTGATTTAGCGAGGGCATTGTCCCTACCCATTATCATTACATTGATTTAGCGATAATGAAGACAATATTAGTTGAGAAACTAAGTTTTTTGAAACTAAGAACTAACTAAGAAAACATCCAATTCCTTAATGGTCTAGAAGTCTAGAAATTCGAAAAAAATGATTTTTTAAATTTCATGTTGTCAAAGTTTAGACCTTTAAGAATAAACCCTTAAGAGGATTTACGAAAATTCGAATTATTTTCGGAGTTATAGTTAATTTTGTGACGCACCACTCAGACTGCCCGAACTGAGACTGTAAATTTTAAACACGTTTTTTTCGAAACTACTTTTTTCGATACGGTTGACATGATATCTCAAGTTCTAATGCACCGATTTACTCGAAATTTGTAACACACTTTTTTAGTACTATTAAAATTGGTGCGACGAAGGGGTTTGTTTTTTTTTACTATGTTTAAAAAATTACCAAAGTTGAAAAAAGGAGGCAAAAAACGACCTTTATTTTCAGAAAGACGCCATTTTCTGCAAAATTTTTTTTTTCAAATCGGCTACGTCCAGATAATTTTACATTCTTGTTTAATAAGATTTAACCTTATTTTTATGTTTCAAATCACCAGGAAGATTAGAATCACTTCAACCAGGAGGCACCTTTTTTTGCAAGCCTCTACCGACTTCAATTTTGACTTTTTTTCAACTATTATATATTTTTATACTTTTCAAGTATCAATAAAAAACTGATAAAAACATGGGTGGACTATTTTTTTATTACGCCCATAAAATCACCACAAAATCGAGCCTCTAGACTAGAATACGCCCTTTATTTTATTAACTGTTTGCCGCAAAGAATTAGATGTGAAATAAAAAAATCGAGGTTGAGCTTTCCAATGTAAGTTATATACACAAACTTATCCTTCTTAGGTTAAGTTTGGTTAGGGAGTGTATAATATTTATACAGACATTCAGATATTTACAGACGACCCTGGGTCATTGTCGTAAATTCTTTGTAAATTAGTTTTAAGGATATTTTTTGTTAACAGAAAATTTTTAATTAAATAAAAGAATCTATCTATCTACATATCTATCTATCTATCTATCTATCTATAAAAGCTGTGCAAAGACTTAACACTCGAATGCATAGATCCGAGTGGGGAAATATGATCATTTCTTCAAATGAAACCTCGATATAAATTTTAGATTTGAGAACTAAGTCTAAAGCGTTTTTGATAGACATTTTCTTTAAAGTGACTTGCATTCAAAGGACCAAAACGTTTTAATCAATTTGTGCTAAGTCTGTCATTGTTGGCCCATTGAATATTTCTTAAACCTGTTCCAAACATCCATTGAACTTTGATGTGCAGCGTAAGAGCGCAACTGTTGTCTTTAAGCACGTTCACCATTTGCCATAAATTCCCATTAAAATTGAAGGACTATAATGTTTCTACAAATCCGCCTATAAACTATAATAAAAATAGCTTAGATAGACAGCTTAGTTGCAGGCATTTCAAAACCTTAACACATTGAAATCTAATCGCTTGCGCCAATCGTAGTTTACGATGGCCTCAGCTACCCCTCAGTGCATGTGTACGTGTTAACACGCCGCGCCGTCGATCATTAATCTTGTTTGGCATATACCAAACATAGGCGGCTGGCTACACAAATACAAAATTCGTTTGGAAATATAATAGAATCCGCATTACTTCGTCAGCGAAAGTATAAAGTTCAACAAGATAACTAAAAATATACTTTTTTTGTTCTAATAATTCAAAGAAACAAGTTCCGAGTTTTTATCATAACTTAATTATGCAAAAAAAAAAACAATATGTATAAATATAAATAGATATGTAGAAATTAGATTAAAAAAATGTTTAATCGAATAACTGCTGCAGACAAACACTGACACAAACACAACTTAAGTTTTGAATTCATACACATGTACACATGTATATACAATATTGTATGTGTACAGCTTAAGCGTCGCTTTGTTTGCGCTTGGCTTGCTCCCTCAACGATGAGTCAATCGATAGTGAATCTGCGAATAGTACAATGCATAGAGTAGCGATGGGTACAAAGTTTAGCCGGGAGTTGACGACGCCGCTACGTAAGTGGCTATCAGAATATATATAGAATACAATGTTCATTTTGTATAATAGCGCTTAAAATAGGCGAACAACTTTAGGCAACGCATTCCCACAAACGCGTTTCGTGCATAATTACTCAGCATTTTTGTAAGACGCGTTTTGGTTTTGACCCGTTTAATTGTTTTTTGGGCAATATAATTTTTTATTAATGTTAAAATCTAAGTACAACAATTTGCAGTATTAATGTTCTGGTTCAAGGCAGAGGAGTACTGTGACCCAACGAGAGATAAAGCGGTGAGGTAATACTACAGTGAAACTTAGATACTGGTTGGAGCTGATAATAGACAGTAAGGGGCCTGTTAAAGCTGGCCCCTTAATTTCAGTATTTTTACATAGACAGTTGTCTCTACAAACGAAAGAAAGGTTTAAAATCTGTTAACCCTTTCGCTACAGGTTTTTACTGGGGAAAGTTAAAATTTTAAATCTTAGGCTTCTATGTGGTTATATTAGCAACATTCCATAAGAAATTTTTTAATTTTTATACTCGGATCCTGTACTTTAGAGTGGGTTTTCTATGAGAGCAACCACATCGTTGTGGCTGTAATAATTACTTAAACATACAACTTTTTATGCATAACGAAAATTTTAATATTTCTTCATTTACTTCAGCCAAATTAAAAAAAAAAAGTATCTACATTGAAAGAAAACGGCAAATCTAAATTTTTCTACTTCTTCTTCCTTTACTATGTCAGGATATACCATAAAAAAGGTGTATACTTCTCTTCTTTAAACTTAAATATTCAGTTTATTAATTTCTTATTTTTCCTAAGATTTCAAACTATTCTAGAGACCAACAAAAAAATGTATTCTTCCAACCATAGAGGATGCAGACGTCCACCAAGTAGCATGTTGCCATATGGCAACAAAATAGCGAAAGGGTTAAGTACAGGTCTCCCTCGTATAACGCGGTGGTTACGTTCCAGGAAAATTCCGCGTTATGTGATTCGCGTTATAGAAGACTTAACTTTCATGTAAATTTTAGGGTTATGTTCCAATAAGCTTTTTCCAAAATAAAATAGGTACTAAATTAAAGATGTATGTACATTCCAACTCAAAATCAGAATGCATTCTTTATTTAAAAAATTAAAAAACATAATGAAAAAAACTGTTTTTTTTTAAATCGCGTTATATCGAAAACGCGTTGTAGAAGTACCGCGCTATACGAGGGAGACCTGTATTAGTAAGTTAGTTAGTGGAATCTATCTTGAGTAATTTTGAATTTTGTTATTTTTTAGGCCTTCATGGCCTAAGTGGGTTCCGCCTTGTGGCAGCCACTTCTACCTACTGACCAGTCTTTTTAAAAATAATATAGGTACGGTTTGAGATTCTTTTTTAAAAAAAGTTTCTACACTGAAACACATACAAGTTTTACAGTTGTGCTTATTCTACTTATTGAATAAAAAAATTGAAATATCAAGAAATTTTTCTTCAAAAAACCAGTCGAATATAATTATTAACAAAAGCGCTCCAACTGAAAGTTCGTCACTTAAGTCTTATAAGATAATTAATTGATTTAGTTTTTGGAATAGTTTTTGAATAATTTCTTATGATGATTTAATTAAAATATGCCATTAGAAAGATTGAGGGAAATTCATTTCACAATTATCATTTGATTTAAAACCAATTCACAACCGCTTTTTCAAAAAAAATCTTAGTCACCTCTTCTCAACTTCAAATATTGCCCACTTATTAATGAAAGTAGCAGAATTAGCTCTACAAAACTCATACTTTTTCTTTCTACAATCTCCATAAAGCCCACTTACGCTTTCAAATTTTAAATTTTCACTTGAATCTTTTAATATTGCAATGTTCATCACGCTACTGCTTCAATGTACTTGAAGCTGAGATTACGTACAACCAGCGGTTACGCTAATCGCTAATCCAGCTGACCACAACCAGCAATCACACACACACAGCAAACATACAGACGTTTGTTTTGGCTATGTTGGCCTAATTTAAGCATTGACGTGGACGCAGCAACAACAAAAAGCATTAAAAGATAATGATTTCAAGCAGCAACGTTATTTCAATCCAACTACTTAATTGTACATAAATGCCATTCAATAAGCTTTGAGCACAAATAGATTTGGTTGGTGTTAGACGTCAGCAGTTCTTGGACTCACCCAGTGCCTTCTTGTCCTCGTACTTCTTCTTGCCGCCCACCCACCAGTAGACAAACTCCTGCGTATTGAAAGTGGCAGTGTTGCGTTCCTTCTCCAAGTCGGGATTTATTGTGGTCGCTGTCATTTTGAAATCTCGTATTTCTTGTTATTGCTTATTTCAACACCCGTTGTCGCCCGAGTCTGTACAGCTGTCGAAGCGTTATTGCGCTGACTGTGTAATTATCACTTTGTTGTAGCTTTCGTTGTTGTTGTGGTTAAATGCGCATAATAATTAGCAGTTTTGTGTTTAAGGCTTAAGAATTTTGAAATTGTTGCGACTGTTTACGCCGCGCTCCGCACGAATACTAAACGCCACAATCGCTACGCAGACGGGATAAGTACAGCAGCTATGCGGCCGTGTGTACAGTGCAATTGGCTTTGGCAGCAACTTCTGCAGGGCACAATCAAGTATTAGTTTTATGATGATCGCTTTTTCTAATCGCACCGATTAGCTTTACCTTTGTGTGGCGTTGGCGTTTGTTGGTGTGCGTCCTTGTTGAACTTTGACTGTGAAATTGCAATTAATGGTTGTTGCTGCCCCCAACTCTGTCGCCACTAAAGTGGCCACTGGCTGGACGTGCCACAGCTTATCGCACACTTTAACACAGAACAGAACTGTTTGTCACTTTTACATTGCGCCCTCACTTTGCTTGACATTTATTGTGCAAATATTTTCAATTTACTTCGTTTTGTGCTCGTTCAACTCGTAGTTGTATGTAAGTGAACAATTTTGAGCGACGATGAATGCAAGTCTGGAGGCTTTTAACTGGTTTGAATTGCGTTAGTTTGGCGTTGTTGTTATTGCGCTGCTTCATTCACTTTCTGCGCTTCGACTTTGTATTCAATTAAAACAAAACTGGTTTTTAATAATAAAAAATTACAATGCTGAAGAAGAGATTATTAATTGCACTACACGCTCAAGTCGACGACGCTGCTGTTGCTGCGTTTGTTTTGTTTTGATTCCACTAGCGAAGTGCTAATAGAAAGTAAATGTCAAAAACAGCTGTGGTTGTATTTTGGCCGCAGGGCAAGGCGGACTGTAGTAAATGAAATTGAAAGGAACGGCAGCTTTTGTCAAACTTTACTACGAGTGCTGCCCATTTAGTTATTAAAGTTATTAAAGTAAGATTTAAAGTAAGATTAATTTATTAAAAGTTATGACAATTTTGAAATCATTCAGCGAACGAACTTTGACATTATGAAATTTTGTTTTAAGATATATTACTTACATTCTTTAGCTTTGGCTCAACAATAAAGAATTTTGCGCAGCATTTGGTAACAACAAATTTTTTCCAGACATACATTTACGGTGCAAAATCTTAAGAAAAAGTCGTATTTATCAGAAAGTGATACAAGTGACACAACTATAAGGTGTGTTTTTCTAAACAAACAGAATATAGTTAATAATATTCATTTTCTGTTCAATAGGTTTTGGGGTTTTCTTGCACATGAATTAACATACGTAAAGTTCATAACATCGTCTTTATTTGCAGGCCAAGCGTTTAATGTCAGTTTTCGTAAAAATAAACTGATGCTAGGAGAGAAATAAGAGGGCACAACTCTTTTAAAAGAAATGTGTATCAATTTACCGAATAAATTCGTTTTGTGAAAACCGTTTAAATTGTTTCCATATTCTTTTAACTTTTTCCTTTTCTACTCTTTTCCCCTTACAATTGTTTGCCATTTTATATAGTTGACTAATCATTCAAACTATACTATAATAGGAGCGCCGTAAAAATCCCCAAGCTGGCAGCACCGGCACCAATAAGCAACCAAAAACTGAAACAGCTGATTTCTGTTTACATTCATAAACAGCATATTTTTTGTACACATTTCCCTGACAAATGGACAAAAATGTTTCAGTACAACAATTGCAAGCAATACTACAAAAATCACTAAAAATAATAAACAAATATGATTGGCTTATAAATGCATATATTTTGGTAAGCGGTACAAATGGCCGAATGGAATAAAATTTGGCAAAATGTGATTGTATACGTTTGCAGGACTTTTATGTGGATGACCACTGGGCGAAGTTGCCTGATGCGTGGCGCGAACTTTTGGAAGCACTACCAACCGAAAGACTACACCAGCTGTTAGATTGCAATGTTGCTTTTACCGAGAAAGTGTTTCCGTTGGAGCTGCTGGCGCTGCGACAGCTGCTACGCGATTTGTGCATTTCCAGGCAACGCGCAATGAAAGATGAGGTTTACCATCAAATATAAGTTTTTCACTCATTATTAGTAGCAGTAAATTTATATTTTGTTTCGCATAAAGCACACCATGCTGCACAGCACTTTGTTGTCGCATCCGAAGCTAAAGCACATTTTCAAAAAATGTGTCAAGCCAAAAAAACTGCACGAAATCCAGTACATGGCTGCAATTTGCAAGCGCAGCTGCCTGCAAATACCAGTTGACTTTGTTGTAGACTTTGGCGCTGGTCTCGGCCATCTGGCACGCATACTGGGCTATGGTTTTGGCATACGTGTTTGCTGTCTGGAAATGCAGCAGGCGTTCAATGAGCAGGCAAGGTGAGCGAAATGAAAAGCAGTTTCCTTTGTTCAAGTACTTAAATCAAAGCTTATTTGCAGCATCATCGATTTGCAGCTAGAGAGTGTCGCCAAAAAGCGTTTATCCGTTCAAGAGACTGCCAGCTTCCAGCGTCCAACGCATGTTACACTAAAACTAACCACCGAAATGCAGCCACACGAATTTGTGGCCACCATTAGTGCAGCGCTACAGTTGCCTGATAGCAATTTTCGTTTTGGCATTGTTGGACTGCATCCGTGTGGAGACTTGGCAGCCATACTGATGCGTTTGTTTCTCAGTTGCGTGCAAGCCAAGTTTCTCAACTTTGTTAGTTGCTGTTACATGAAGCTGAGCACCAGCGAAACGTCTAGCAATACAAGCAAGCTTGGCTATCCTTTGAGCGCTCATATGCAGCAGATGGGTCAGCGATCGGCTTTGCGCTATGAGTCGCGCGAAATTTCCTGCCATGCTGCGGAGGTGTACTGCGATCGCTTGGCCATGGGTGATTATGAGCATCTGAAGGTGCATTCATTTCGTGCGGCTACGGAGCGCATACTAATAAAACATTGGCCCGAGCTGCGACATTGCGGAGTAAGGAACGTTAAGCATGTGCCGGGCATGCAGTTCGAAGAGTACGTTACGCACTTGCAAGAAGTTACTTAATTGTTTCCCCTAAGCACATTTTTGTTTGCACACATTTTGTTTGCAGCTATTTCTATAAAGCTGTGCAGGGCTTGGAGGCAATTCACCTTCCCGCAGAAGCGCTGCGGACCACACCAACTGCCACGGACTTGCGGCACTGGAAACGCATTGTTATCTTCTACACGTTGCGACTAATGTTTGCGCCACTAGTGGAAAGTGTCATATTGTACGATCGAGCGCTGTTTTTGCGAGAGCAACGTGAGTATCACCTTTCGCTTCCAGTTGCATTTACGCTTAAAATGTAATTTACACCTTTGCAGAGTGTCATGTGGAAATTAGTGCCATATTTGATCCACGTTTGTCGCCACGCAATCACATTACAAGCGCCACAAAACGCAGCTGATATTTGGTCGTGCTGCATTTCATGTATGTGCGTGTGTGTGTGTGATCTAGATAAGATTTTATTAACGTGAATATGCAATTTGAAATTATCTGCTTTGCTTAGTTGGAGGGTACTAGGAATGCTCGGTGTAAGGTTAATAAATGGATTTGAAAACTAAATAAACTCATAACTCATCGCTCAAACGTTTTAGCAATTTAAAAATGCTTGAATATGAGAAAAACTATGTAGAATTTCTTTTTTTATTTATACCTACTTGTTTTTCAAGGCATATACACCTTGATTGTTTGTTAGTTGTGGTACATAAATGTGCCAAGCACATAGAGCTACTAATTCAACTAATTAGAAATGTGAGGTGTTTACGGACAGTAAAATTAGCAGTATAGCAAATCATAAATATGGCCACAATTCACTTAAAGTATCCCTTTTGCGTGGCAGCTTCAACTATAGTCCTTATGGCAGCAAAGGCTTCTTGTGCAGTTGGAGTTATTTCCGCCGCCGGCAGTATGAACAAATCCTCGCTATCTGGCGGCCCACGTAACTCGAATGTATACGCAATCGGTATCTTCGCCGCGCCGTACGCCCAGTCCATGCTATCGCCGCTGGATGGATAGATGGTCTCAATGAGGCTGCCGCTAGTGTAGCTTCTGCCGCTCAACTCTTTAATGCAGCCCACCGCCCTGCGGCCAAACTCCTGCAAATCATCATAGTTGGAAATGTGCTCCTTCTTGTAGCCGTACGGAAACATGATCATCTGCGAATACGAGTGCAGCGCTATGTATGCTTTGATCTGCTCCTTGGCCACATGTTGTGTTACAAACTCTACGACGCGCTTTGTTTCCATTTCGCTAGCGGCACTCGGACCCGAGTAGTCGTAGCGACAGGGATCGCCACTGCAACCTGTGGTATTCCAATGGTCCGGATAGTTGCGATTCAAGTCCACGCCACGACAGGTGCCGAACAGTTGGCGATTTTTGCGCCACATGCGATCGTGCTCGAAGGTGTACTTGTAGCCGTCCGGATTGACGCACGGAAATACAATCCAGTTGTAATTGTTGGCCATATGCTGTATGGGCTCCTGGGTGTCTGTGAGCAGCCTATTTATAATGTAGGTGGCAGTGGCGGGCGCAATCCATTCGCGCGCGTGTATGCCGCTCTCAATGAAGATGGCCTTATTTGTGGCGTTGCGGGACAGCTTCAAGCCTTTGATGGGTACACCCTGTGTGCTGGTGCCCATATCCAGCAGTGTCAGATCTTTGGGATACTGCTCCACCATGTGCTGCATCCAAGCGTAGATGGTGTCCAGATGAAAGTAATGTTGCCAATCGAATTTGGTGACATTTGTGCCAATGGGCAACACCTCAGCCATGTTCCTGTCGATCTTCTCCTGGAAGTTGTACGTCTGCAAACGAGCCAATGCGCTGATAAACTACAACTGACACACACAACAACTACTGTGCACACTCACCAGGATGCGATGCTTAATCTTATACGTTGCCAACAAGTCGGCAAAGTCGGCTACACGGTGTGCTGCCACCAGCACGGACAGCTTCTGGCCCACCTCGCGCGCATGTCCAATGAACGTCAAACTGTCGCTCTGCTGCTCCAGCTGCTGCAGTAGATCGATATGCTGTTGCGTTTCCAGTTCCACATTGTAGATGCGATAGTGATCATAGCGTGCCTGATCCTCGGGCGGCGCATCGCCACACTGGCGCTCCTGCTTGGTGCAGTAGGCGTGTGCTGTATCGTCGTCCGCAGTACTGTTCGCCGACATGGTGCCGAGTGTAATAAGCAGCGCCGCCAGCCACACACAGCACGATGACTGCGGCATTCTTGTGCCAACACTTTTTCTGCTTATCAACTTGTTTGTATTTGTAGAGCTACGCTATGGAGCGCTGTGTTTTTGACGTTGCTGTTAGCTGGTTTAGCTGGTTGATGCCGCGTATATATCATATACAGTGGAAAACCATAAATTGTTTGCTCTTTTCTGTTGTGTATTAGTTTTTGTACAGGGCGGCGACTTGTTGAGCGGCGATATCTGATGGCAGCGGGTGGCTATGGCGCTCAAACAGCTGACCTCCTACTTTTTTCGTTACCGCTGTCAGGCGTTCTATGTTTCATTTTGTGCCATTTTGTGCTGTGTAGATTACGTTCTCAAAAATTCTCACCACAAATCCAGTTCAGGTTATCGCAATATGAATGTACACTTTGAAAAATTATTGTCATAAAATTGAGGATATTTTGTAGCTTATTTCAGTTTAGAATGGAAAATTTAAAAATTTATAAGATTAACATAATCACCGCACTGTTTTTCATCACCACAACTGCGAAAACACTTTTTTTAAATTAAAGTTTTAAGGTTATAAAGAAGGCAGTCACTTAAGTTCTAGCATCCCAGCATAATCTGAAATAGGCCCATTTACTTGATGAAGTTATCGTTTGTCCAAAATTGAAAAAAACATAAAACTTATGGCGGTGGTATTGTTGGCCTTTTAAAACATTTTCACCAATTTACAGCAAGTCAAGAAATCAGTTATGCTTGAAATAGTACAAATGTAGCGCCTCTAGTTTTAAGCCGAAAGTTCGATCTTCACACTTGTATACAGCAGAGCATAAAAACACTTCCACAAATGAGCAATAAAGCTTTCATAAAAAGTTTCTCACATCGTTTAAGTACACGTTTACCGCTTTATTAAAGAGCTAACTTTGCTCTTGATTTCATATTGCAAATTTTTTAAGTTACTAAACTGCCAAAAAGCGCTTTTCGGCAATATTATGAATGTTTTTTACTTAAAGCTTTTTTAATAGCTTAACCTCAAAACTCAGTTCAGTTCCTTAACGTGCGATCAACAAAGCAGACGTTGATGGCGCTTGCCGCCAAAAAATGACAACATACGTATTAATTTTTCTAAATTTGCTATAGGATCGCAAAAAGACACCACAAGAATGTCAACACAAAGTGTTGTATCGACCACTGTCAATCTCGATTTGAAAAAGGAGCACAGTGCTGCCAGCCTCAGTGTGGACAAGTTTGCCGGCATTTTGTGGCATGGCCTTGGTCCCTTTGGACCTTTTTATTTCACTTGGGCCTTTGGGCCGCTTTTGTGTAATTAGGGACTTTATTATAAAAAAGTGTATAAGCAAAAAAAAGAAGGAATAACGATTTGAGGACCATCAGTGAAAATTTCGATATAAAAGTCATGCTTTGCAAATTTACATAAAATGGCCCTTTCGTTGCCACTTTGGGCCTTCTTTGGAAAAAATTTGGTACACAAAATTTTAGTTGAGTGGCAACCGAGGGCATGGCGGCGCTGAGCAGTTGAAATTCAAATGCGAGTTGGGTACGTGAAGTATAAATAACGAGCTCCAAGTAATGTACTGTTAAGGCGACCAAGTTATTTCGGTTAGGTAACAGTCAGTAAAGGCGACTGCAGATGTCAGAATTGGTTTTGAACTGAAGTCGCATATTTGGTTGCAAAGGCACCTACACACACACACACACACACAACTTTAGCTTAGTCAGAGTAAGAATAATAACTTTTTGATTTTTCTTAGAGCATTTATCAGACTGGAAATTTGGTAATCAAAATGCCTAAAGAGGAAACCAAGTTGGAGCGCGCTTAAACCTTAATTCAGGCCATAATCCATTAGTCATTTTAGATAATTATAAAAAAATCACTTTTCAAAGTGACAAAGCTGTACATTAATTGCTGCTCTAGACCTTTGTACTTTCTTATTGGTGCAATCAAATATGCATTATTTCACTTTTACTTTCATAAACTGATTACATTAGAAGAATATTACGAACAGTGCAACCAGAATGGCCAACAATTATTTGGCAAACATTTAACTAAGAATGTTTCTGCTTTGACTTATTTACAGAGCGTTACATTACATTACGTTACAGGAAACATTCCGTAGGTGTGGCCAACAAGAATGGCAATCCCAGCGAAAATGAGATCTCGCCGTATGTTAATTCATACAGAGTCCTGTCTCGCAGCTCAGCTAACCTATTTTGCTATGTTCACGATGCGCTGCACTGTGGTGCAGAACAACACCTTTGTGCTGGCCATGACTTTCTTTCGCTTTGCAGTGAGTTCGAGCCGCAGATCATGGATCATGTCACCCAGCAGCGGAAACCATGGCTACTTGACTTCGTGCAATATGGGAGAACACGGTGCTGCTGCGGCTGCCGCACTGTGAGTTTTTTGGGCGAGGCAGCAAAGCAGCAGTTGTTCGGTGAGTGGGAGATTGTTGTAAAAGTATGAAAGATTAATAGAATATTTTTTAGTATAATTGAAAAAATGTCTTTTCTTATTATAGTAAAACTCACCTGGCATTTGAGAGCATGTCGCAGCGACAAACTGAAGCAGAAGCGGCCAATAATCCAGGAATTGAGCTCATACAGGCAGCCGAGGTGTGTAATTTTCAATGTCTTAATACAAAAGAATTGCTTAAAAAAATTCAAATTAGCATTCAGTTGCATGGACGCGCTTTTGTTTGTAGCACGTGCTGCAACAAGTATGCGGTGCAGATGCCACAAAACGTACTGCTGCTTTCAATAAGGTGTTGAACAATATGTTGGAACTTTATTTGGTACAAACTACACTGAGGCGTATGAGTAACGTATTAAAAGTAAGTTAAACAAGCTTTTAAAATTCCTATTTGCTTGCTCATTTTATAATTTTTAAAACTTTTACAGATCTACAGTGCACCAGTCTGATCGATGCTGATGTGCGTGCGCTGCAAACTCGCTGGGAAGTGATCTTGAAAAAGTTGCGTTTCTGCTGCTGTGGCCATATGTGATGGTTTCGACTTTCATGATCGTGCTTTATCCTCCAATTTGGCTTTTGTGATGGCAATGTCTCTTCGATATGGCAAAAAAGAATCCATTGAAATAAAAACACGTGCCCAGGTCTTTCGAAGCGCACTTGAAATCGTTTTTAAAGACCAATTTGTAATCAAATGGCTGTGCTAGATTTTCATAAATTGTAAGCAGTGACAATGCAGGATATATGTATGTATGTAGCTCAATTTTATCTACTTGCAATCGCTAAGTCTTAAGTCTTATCAATCAAATGCTTTGATTATTAATTTTTTCGTACCTTTGTATTCACTATTTTGCAATATCATTTTGTACTTTAACGCTAGTGGCGTGCCCAGGGGGGATCAGGGGGATAGATCACCCCTTGGTCTATAAATTCATTTATCCAATTTAATGTAACAATATCGAATTGTGGAAAATTTATTATTTCGTTCATCTCTTCTGTGAACAGCTACTTGAAACCTAATAGTTCAACCTTCCATGATCTGGCCAGACCATGGTGCAAAACAGAGTATAGTCGAGGATTGTTGTTAAGGATATAAAAAAAAAACAGAAAGTATGAACACAATGATTTCTGTTGCTTGCACGCATTTTATTTAAGTAAAACGGTAAAAATATATTTGAATAATTAAATAAATAGCTAGTTTCATCTTCAACTAATTCATTTTGAAATTCACGGATTGAATAAGGAACAAACGAAACAAATTTTAAATAACTGGCAAATTTGTATGAAATGTTTAGAAAGGATCAGTTGAGGATATCATAAAATATGAGCTCCACAGCTTAACTACAACATTAATAAAAGTGAATCCAAAGTTCAATATGGTCTGGCTAGAACCGGGTTAAGAAAAAATTAATACAAAAATCAGTATTGCCTTTGTTCCCACAAAAAGGTTGAATTTTCAGTGTTTCCAAAAGTATCGACTACTACTTACCAAAGTAGTAATCAAGCGCTGACTGATGACAACCCTGCCACAGCTGTTGAAATTTGAAAAAAAGCAGTAAACAAGTTTTATGGACGTCACTTGAATTTTTTGTTTTAAAAATTGTATGTAAGCATGTGTGGCGGTCAAAGCACGACTATGCTTATGACTAGGGCGGCATATTGAGAGGGCCGGCAAAATTTGCGAGAGAAATTAAAAATTTTGTACGTGAAGAAAAAAATATTTTAAATGGGCGCAACATTTCAGAAAAAAACTGTCTTTAAGTTGCTTTCTTACTTGTTCATTATAATTTTGATTATCGATCGATTTGTATGAAAAAACTGGTATATGTATGTACAATTTTATGCAACATGTATGTGAAAACTATACACAAAAATATAAGCATAAAAATTACATTGAAGTGGATTTTTTTTTGCATATCACCCCCTTTGCGAAATCCTGGGAACGCCACTGTTTGACGCACAACGACTGCATTAGTCTACGTGAGTGTCTATGATTCGCTTTAACTTAAACAAAGCCGGCAGAGCTTTTACGCTCTGATCTAAGTAGTTAAATAGTTTGCTAGTAGGTAACTTATGCCACTAATTTAGTTGCTGCACGATCGCTGAGCGGAAAAGTTGCAAACGTGTTTACCGGAAAAAACTTACTTACGATTGAGCAATTAAATTGGCTCAAAGTTTACGTAAAATATTTTTAAATTGATTCAATATTTAGTGAAAAATTTTAAATATGCCTACGAAGAGTAGCATTCCCGCTACTGTTAATTCCGATCTGCAGAAGGAACGCAATGCTGCCAGTTTTAGTTCGGCGGAATTTGCACGCTGGTGGTATGGCGGATCGGAGAAGCTTAAGTTCAAGAGAGAGTTGGGTACGTGTAAGAGAATTGCAAAGAGTTATCTTATCTTTTTTAGGTATAGATTTGCCAAATTTTCTGTTTGTTTATGTGCGCAAAATGACAGTGCGAAAATTATATCTTGATACGAGTTATCACAATGTGGAGAAAGAGAGAGCAATATTCAGAATGAAACTTTCAAACCGGTATTGATTAAAAATGATGTTTTTAAATTATAAACTATTTTAAAATTGTTTTATAATTGTTTAGTAGACGAATTTAAATATTTCATTTTAGTTGCATTTGCATTTTTGATTCATTTTATATACTCAGGTTTATTAGTTTACGAATACAATTATTCAGAAATATCTCAATCAAATATTTTCAGTCAGTCTTTGTCAGATTTTATGCATTCACGCAAGCAACAATGCCTGAATTGTATTTGACTGGACTTTAAGTGTAAAGTCCTCCAGTACTTTTAATGCTTGTTAGAGAACATTTCCTAGACACATGAACCTAATAAAATTTAGTAAGTCTCTCTAACGTCTAACTCTAACCTCTAACTAACCTCTTCTAAACCCATTGTATGGATGTGTTTTCTGAGCCTGCAGTGCCCAGCTAGAAACCCAGTAATTTGTTTTGGCAAGTCTTTCCTCAATCTGAAGCATTCTTCATTTCATTTGGAGTTGTAACCTGTAACGAAGATTTTCGATTGTATAAGACCCGTGCTTTATACTAATTCTTAATTTACGAATTCCCATTTACTTATATTTTTTTCTCTCGCACCCCTTCCAGAGCATTACATGTTCGATGATATGCAGGAGCACAACACCCTCATACACTACAAATCGCACGAGGAAATCTGTGAGCTGGGCGTCAAGCAGGCCATTGAGGTCGCCAAGAAGCTGCGCAAACTGCAGCAAGAACGTAATCCCGGCGGCAATGATATCTGGCCGTAAGTTTATCATGCTCTCTATACTATCCAACAAAATGTTAATCTCAAAATATGTTACTTCTTACCTGTCACTTCAGAGATCTGTACTCGTCTTCGTTGATATGGGGTTCCATGCCTGCTGGCAATCCTTTTGGCGTGCAATTCGTAATGATGGTGAAGGCGCTGGAAAGCCAGTCCACCGATGAGCAGTTTGAGCAATTTGGCAAGCGCACTAAGAATTTCGAAATTACCGGCGCCTATGCACAGACCGAGCTGGGTCACGGCACTTTCGTGCGCGGCCTGCAGACGCGTGCCGACTACGATCGCAAAACCGATGAATTCGTGCTGAACACGCCCACAATATCAGCCTACAAATGGTGGCCCGGTGGCTGTAAGTCATGCAATTTCATTTTAGTGTTAAAGGAATGTCTAATAAAATGTTTTTCAGTGGGCCACATGGCCAACTATTGCATTCTGGTGGCGCAGCTTTACATCGACAACGAGCCATTGGGCGTGCAAATGTTTTTCGTGCAGTTGCGCGACGAGGAGACGCACATGCCGCTGCCGGGCATTGACATTGGCGAGATTGGCACCAAAATGGGCTTTTACGGTGTGAACAATGGCTTCCTGGGTCTGAAGGATGTGCGCATACCGCGCACCAACATGCTGATGCGCAACGCCAAAGTGCTGCCCGATGGCCGCTTTGTCAAGAGTCCTGCCTCGGTTTTGACCTACTTTACAATGGTTTATGTGCGCTGTACGATTGCGCAGCACAGTGCTATATTGTTGGCCATGGGCGCTACAATTGCCACTCGTTACTCGGCAGTGCGTCGACAGAGTCCCATCAATCCCAAGTAGGTCGTAAAGTACGCAATCTTTACATAAATGTACTTAATTTAAATGTTCATTTGCAGTGAACCAGAGCCACAGGTCATCGATCATGTTACGCAGCAACTGAAACTTTTCCCAGAAATTGCCACCGCCATTGCTTATCGGATGTCCGCCGACTATCTCTGGTCTCTGTTCGATCATACTTCGGCGGACATTGAACGCGGCGAATATTCGCGTTTGCCCGAAATGCACGCCTTGTCGTGTTCGCTGAAGGCGCTCGGCTCCTACGATTCTAGTCAGGGTTTGGAGCGACTGCGGCTGGCTTGCGGCGGCCATGGCTACTTGACTTCGTCCAATATGGGGCCGCTCTTTGCTTCGGCGACTGCCACCTGCACCTATGAGGGCGAGAACACGGTGCTGCTGCTGCAGGTGGGTCGCTTTCTGATGAAATCGTGGAGCAGCGCTGTGCAGGGCAAAGCGTTGGTGCCCACTGTGAGTTATTTAGGCGAGGCAGTCAAGCAGAAGTCGTTCGGCAAGTGGACAGGACAGTGGGAGAATATTGTTAAGGCACTGCAATATGCGGCAGCCAAGTATGAAAGATAAATAACATAGTTTACAATGTCATAACATAAACAATTATTTGTACCTACTATTTGTTGCAGCAAAACTCGCTTGGGATTCGAGAACATGGCGCAGCGTCTGAAAGCGGGCCAAAGTAAGGAAGAGGCGGCCAACAACACAGGCGTTGAACTGATTCAGGCAGCTGAGGTGCGTTACATGTTGAACCTCATTCTATATGAACTCATCTAATACTAAATGCATTTTTAGTTGCATGGTCGCGCCTTTGTGTGTGCCACATTTCTGCAACAAATTGTCAGCCCAAAGGCAAATAACCATTCCGTGGCTTTGAAGAAGGTGTTGGAGAATTTGCTGGAACTATATTTGGTGCATACTGCACTGCGGCACATAAGTGACATCTTGAGAGTGAGTAGAAAACTTTTTTCTGTAAGTAAATCATACAAATTTATAAATTTTTTATTTTTCTTTTATTATTGCACAGTGCGTCAATATCACCGAAGCAGAATTGCGCGCACTACAAACTCGCCTCGAAACGGCCTTGAGAGAGTTGCGCCCCGATGCGGTGGCTATATGTGATGGTTTCGATTTTCATGATCGCACCCTTAGCTCCACTTTGGGTGCACACGATGGCAATGTCTATGAGCGACTCTTCGATCTGGCCAAGCAGAGCCCATTGAATCGGAAACCGGTGCCGGATTCGTTCGAGAAATATCTGAAACCATTCTTGAAATCAAATTTGTAAAGCAACAATTGTTGAACATGTGTATATACTTAATTGTATTTGTATTTGTACAAGTAAACATTATTAAATAATTTGTATATATCACAATTTTGTACATTAAAAACTAGCAGGACACGCAAGTTTTAAGTCAATGTGCCCAATAAATCAAGTTTATCTTAACCCTTTGTTCGCCCCCTTAGTTTTGTATGACCATCTTAGATTTTCATTTGTGGTACAGAAAAGTCTTTTAGTCTTTTTTTTCCTTACAACTAGGAGTACATAGTACAATACATATGAGGGATTTTACATGTTCTAAACTTAGAGATTAAACTTACCAGAGCAGCCTGAATAAGCTTAACGTTATTGACCGCTTCTGTCTCGGCTTGTTGGTGAAACATTTTTGTAAGATGACATTATTTTCATAATATGAAAAACTTTTCTCTTAATTTATTATAATAACTACTTAATTTATGGACTGTTACTTACTTAACTTAACTCGTTATCGGGTTACGGTCTGCCGCAAAAATTCTCTCCAGGCGGCTCTGCTTTTCGCGCGCCTTTTCCAGCTGGTCACACTAAGAGATGATAGAGCGTCCTCTGCCAGAGAAAGCGTCTCTCTCTTCGCTATCGACCTTCAGCTACCTTCATCGTCGAATGTTTAAACATATCGTTGTTCATTCGTATTCGATAGTCGTTGCCAATACGAACAGGGCCGAAGATTTCGCAGAGCGTAGATTAATGGTATTTTTAAATATATACTGTGCAGAGAAGAACGTCCGTATGTGTTGTAAATATGTTTGAAGATTCTGTTACTGTTCGTTATTTCTGAAGGTGAACCAGCAAATATGACAAATAATCTTTTGAGGAATCAGTAAAGAAATCAATGTATGAAATTATGTTGTTCATATACATAGAAGATGAAGCTTCGATGAAAAGATTTGTTAAAAAAAAAACAACGGTAAAGAAGACCTCTTATCACTTAGCTTAACTACAAACTGATGCTTTGAAAGAAAAGCTGCAGCTGTTTTTGACCCGGTAACTGTTCTTAGGGCCAGCTGACTAAGTATACCAAACCTTAGTTGCAAATTAGGAGATGGCATGGCGGTCATGAATCAATGCAACACAATTGGGACCTCTTTTAATAAGGTTTTATCTGCCACTGGCCTTGATTATTGATATCAAAGCTATAAAAAATAAATCAACGATCAGTTACAATCACGCTCAGTGACCAAATATGCTTAGACAATAATTAGGCAAGTCAAAAGAAGGATTTTGGTGGAACGAGCAACGAGTCCAATTGCAATTAAGTAGTAGTAGTAGCTTGATAAGAAAGCTCTACAGTACAAACGTAATCATTTCTCTTAAAACTTTATTACCAACACCAAAAAGCGCGCACGTTATTCACTCTGGCAGTTGCTCTAAAAGTATCCAACAACCTGAGCGGCGCATCAGTTGGCGTGCATGACCAGTGCCGTGTTGAGTTGACGTTCAAGAGTCTTCCTCAGTTAATTGTGCTAGCTAAAAGAAAGAAGAATTAATTTTTTGAATAATCTTGAATTGATTTTCTTACTGAAATAACAATGCCAGTGCAAAGTAGCATAATACCAACGCGTGTGCAGCCCGATTTGCAGGCCGAACGCAACAAGGCCACCTTCAGTGTTGAAGAGTTCCAGAACTGGTACCATGGTGGTGCTGAGAAACTAAAAGAGAAGCACGAGATCGGTAAGTGACATTTCCATATGACAACCACGCTCGAGAGAGAGCCGAAGAAAGAGAGATGGAAATAGAGAATAGTCAGAGAGTTTGCTTATCATTGCTGATCACAGCTGATTTTGGGCTAAAGTTTTGTTGTTAAGTTTTTGCAATTACTAAGCGAAACCTATTTACTTACTTAGCAACCAATTTGTTTATTGACCTACCTGACCATTGGGTTGCGAACTTACACAGCATCAAGCTTATTTTTTTGCTTTTGATAAACATTTGATTTGGTCTGTACTGAAATCACTGTTATCACTAGTCCACGCATCAAAATCCACTACGGGGATATCAAGTCTTATTAGTTGAGAATACTATGAGTTTGCAATTTGATTGGTTTGTATGATTACCTCTCGTGCAATGATTAGCAATAATATAATACAATTTACTCGTTTATAAGGCAAGAGCGAGCAAGCGAGCAAAAGTCTAAAATACAAAGAGTGAAAGTGTTGGAGATCAGTCGTTGTTTTGTTTAAGTAATTATTGCAGCAAAATAAGCAAAAATGAGAATAACAACCGCTTTTGCGACGCTTTAGGTGGACATTGCCGGTTAGGTTAGGGCTGCTAGATATGCGTATTGCAAAACCAAGACACTTTGGTGAAATTATTGTAAAACACATCCAACAGAAAAAACATGTTAATAAAAACTAGTGTCGAATATTCGGTTTCGGTTTCGGCCCAAATAAGTGGTTTCGGTTTCAGTTTCGGCCAAAAAATGGCCGAACGGCCGATACCGAAACTTTCTAGAATATTTTTTACATTTTATTGTGTAGCAGATATAAGTGGGTGGTCCGATAAGTACTTAGCCTACAAAAGAAAAACGAAAATGTTGGAAAAGTGGCGATTTATTTCTCAACGTAGTCTCCTTTCAACTCGATACACTTGACCGAGCGATGCTCCAACTTCTTTAACCCGTCTGAAAAATACGTTTTCTGGAGGCCTCCGTGGCGGCGATAACCTCCTCATTCGACTAAAATTTCTGCCCGGCGAGTGGCTTTTTCAAGTTTGGAAACAAAAAGAAGTCATACGGGGCCAAATCTGGAGAATACGGTGGATGGGGCAGCTGTTCGTAGCCTAATACGACCCATTTGGCGAATCACCGACCGATATTGCTTTTTTTCCATTTTTCTAAAATCCGCGGACACAAATCCAATATGGCTGAAATTTTGACAGTAGCCGTCTACGATAGTAAATTTCTCTTACGATAGTGGCACCATCGGGCGGTGGGCTAAGTACTTATCGGACTGCCCACGTATAGTGAAAGGAGGAGTAATTTGGATGCCACCAATGTAAATAAACTTTTTTTTAGCATATACTTAATATTAAATTATTTAATTTTGAATATTAGCGAGTAAGGTACGAAAGGGTGATTTTTTCAAGTTTATGTTTTTAAAAAATGAATACATTGTTTTTATTGATAAGTATTTATTTATTTATGTTATGTTTGTTTGTTTGTTCTTTATTTACTTAGTGTAAAATTCTTTTGTTGAAACAAAATGCTTGTTATGGCGATTTGTATTTCAACTAGAATGTTTCGGTTTCGGTCGAATATTAAAAAAACCGAAATTCGGTTTCGGCCCAAAAAGGATGTTTCGGTCGGACACTAATACAAACAAACATTTAAAATGTATTTTCACATATCTTTTTTTTTCATAAAAAAACACATTGCTATCATTGCTAGCGAAAAGCTAAATTTTCTGATGATGTAACTATTTCACAATTAAAAACTAGTAGAAAATTTTGAAATTTTATTTTTGCAAATTTTTTTGCAATCAAATCTTTAAATTGGGATGTTTAAGGGAAACCCGGGACACAGTCTAAAACCAGGACATGTCCGGTAAAACCGGGATGTCTGGCAACCCTAGGTTAGGTACCACTTTACCACTTTAAGTTAATAACGTTTAACTTAATACTGAACTTTGAACTCTATGAGAGTGGAACCAAAGATCGTTGAGTTTGGAACGTTGTGTCAGAGATTAATTTATCTCTGGTTGTGTGTTGCTTGATTTTTGGTTAGTTTTACTGCTGCAATTATAATTGTAATTTAGAGATTTTATTGTTGTTTTTGACGATGATTGATGATTTTGTTGAATGTTATTGTTGTCGTAAAGTTGAGGACGGTGTCTCAAAGATAGAGAAAAATGTGCGACGTATTTTCAGGCCATGTTTGAATGTCAGTTACAGACAGACACTAGACAACAGACAGATACTAGACAAATCTATGTGCAAAAAATTGACAGAATTGAATTGAATTCTGTCTATTGGCCTCTTCTCAGTTGTCGCTAGATAATCTGATAACTGTGAAAAGGACTCATATGAAACAACTGTATTATCAGTACTCACTCATATTCTAGAAACAAGACGTATAACCATTTGCATTTGACTTTCTCTTACAGAAAAGGAACTTTATAAAGATTTGGGCGATGGTCGTTACCATGATTACCTTTCACATGAAGATCTCTACAACTTGGCGGTGAAACATGTTACTGAAGCTGTTAGGAAACTCAAAAGCCTACAACAAAAACGCAATCCTGGTGGCGACGAAATATGGCCGTAAGTTTATGTAAATTTTTGAATTTTTTCACAAATAAAGTAATTCTAAGGTAATTTTCGGGAACTAAAAAAGAATTTTAAACTCATTTGTCGATTGCATGTCAGCGAGAAAGCAGTGGACAAGATGGCAGGAAAGGAAGTTGCTTTGTCCACCAGCGAAGTAGGTGCTTTCTCCGATATCTGCCTGTGCATGTATGCATGTATGACAGGTTGAGCAAAAAAGACTATTGAAATCTAAGTGGGGTTTTCGCATTAAGCAAAACAGTTTTCTGGGTCGTCCAGGAGATACTTTCAAATCAATTCGCCCTTCAATACGCGAACCAAATAGACATTACTTTGATATTATATGAGAGTGAAATATTCAATTAATCTATATTTTTCAAATAATTTCAAAATATTGCAATTTCTGTTATATTATAAGCTTTTCAAAATAAATTTCTACCTTCTTTAAATTTGCAAACATTTACTTAACAAACTGTATAAGGTGAACTACTAATTAACTATTCACGAATAATGGAAATATTTCACACAGGGACCGCAACAGTTATAAGTTTTATTATAAAAATCAATGTTTAAGAGTTATTTTTTGACTTTTATTTAATGACAAATAAAAGTTATTTTTCATTTATATTTAAAAAATCCTATAATAAAAATTATTTTTGATTTTTTTTCTTATTAGTCCACAAATAAGAGTTTTTTTCGATTTTTATTTTAGTTGTCCTATGATAACAATTATACGTGACTTCTATTTAAAAAAGTCATCAATAAAAATTGAATGATTTTTATTGATGATTTAAAAAATAAAAGTCATTGAATGATGAAATAAAAGTCACCAATAATTGTTATTATAGGACAACTACTGTTATTTGTGGACTAATATGAAAAAAATCAAAAATAATTGTTATTAAAGGATTTTAAAAATATAAATAAAAAATAATTCTTTTAAAAAATATTTTTTTTTAATTTTTCCGTAAATATTACAAAACAAAAGTTTATTGCCAAGTTTGATTCTCCGTGCGAAAAGAAATGTATTGGTATATTTAATTTATTTGCATGATTTTTCCTTCATAGTAAAATGTTCAATTATAGTTTTCATAAATAACTGTTATTTCCGGTCCCTGATTTCACAACATAAATGTTCACGTTTCATGATTTCTATTTCTAATTAACTATTAAAAAACGGGTGAAATATGTGGTATCACAATGGGCCTCACAATAGGCCTCCGAGTGTGTGTCTCTTATAGAGCCAGCCACCACAACCTAACCTAACTATTCATGAATCAGTTTTCATACATTAAAGTTAAACTTATTACTGAATAATATTAACAAATTTTATATTTGCAGCGCCATGATGTACGGCACGGCTAGTCAGGCACTGATGCCCGGCAATCATCCCTTCGCCACACACATGACCATGTTCATCGACGTGATTAGGGGTCAGGGCACGCCGGAGCAGATCGAGAAATTCGGCAAGCCGGCTGCCAATTACAGCATTATCGGCACTTATGCGCAGACCGAACTGGCGCATGGCACCAATGTGCGCGGCATTCAGACGCGCGCCGACTATGATCGCGCAACCGATGAATTCGTGCTGAACACGCCCAATCTGGAGGCGTACAAATGGTGGCCGGGCGGGTGTGCGTCTTCGAGCAAAATCAATCATAAATGTTACTTGGCTAAACACTTTCTCTCTCTGCTCCTTTCTTCCTGCAGTGGGTCACACCTGCAACTATGCAATGGTGGTGGCGCAGCTCTACATCGACAACGTGCACAAAGGTATACAGATGTTCATTGTGCCGCTGCGCGACACGGAGACGCATATGCCGCTGCCGGGCATTGACGTTGGCGAGGTTGGCAAGAAGCTGGGCATGCTGGCCGTGAATCAGGGCTTCCTCGGGCTCAAGAATGTGCGCATACCGCGCACGAACATGCTGATGAAGAACGCCAAAGTGCTGCCCGATGGCACCTTCGTCAAGAGTCCCGCCTCGAAACTCAACTACCTCACAATGGTCTTTACCCGCTGCTTCATAGTCTATCAGATTCCGACGCAGTTGCTGCAGGCAGCGACCATAGCGACGCGCTATGCAGCCGTGCGCCGCCAGAGTCAGATCAATCCAAAGTTAGTGCATGCAATGCTGTAAATATTTGAGCAATTTAGTAAAATTGCATATTTCTCATAAAACTGCATAGCGAACCTGAAGTGCAGATCATGGATCACGTAACGCAACAGTTCAAATTGCTGCCGGAGATGGCCACCGGCATTGCTTACCATCTATCCGCCAAGTACATGTGGGAGATGTATGCGCGCACGCTGAAGGAGGTCGCCGGCGGCGAATACTCGCTGATGCTGCCCATGCATGTGCTGTCGTCCGCACTGAAGGCGCTCTGCACCACCGACGGCTCCGAGGGCATTGAGCGGCTGCGACTGGCGTGCGGCGGTCACGGCTACATGACTGCGGCCAATTTCAGCACCATCTATGGCAATGCCGTCGCGGCAAACACCTACGAGGGCGAGAACACGGTGCTGCTGCTGCAGGTCGGCCGCTATCTGATCAAGGCATGGATGCAGCTGGGCCAGGCCAAGCAGCCAGCACAGCTGGTCGAGTACTTTGATGAGGTGCAGCGCATGCGCCAGCCGCCGCAGTGGAACAACACGAGGCAGTGCATCGTCAAGGTGCTGCAGTATGTGGCGGCCAAGTAAGTCGAACAATTCGAGAAAGAATATTTTGGATTGTGTCAAGTACAATGGGAATGTGTGTGTTTTTTTCGTGCACACAGCAAAACTCGTGTGGCTTTTGAGAATCTGTCGCGACGTGTGGGCGAAGGACAAACGCAGGAGGAGGCGTCCAATAACACCGGCATCGAGCTGGTACAAGCGGCCGTGGTAAGTTATGTGCACTTGTTTATTTTTGTTAAGACTTACACGACTATGAGGCATCTGTGGTCCATGTGAACTTTTGACTTTCAAGATGGGAAGACAGATGAGTAAAGATGGGTGGTAGGAACCCGGGAGAAACGAATGAATAATTAGCTTCGAAGGGGTGAATGATGAGACAAATATTTCAGCAAAATTCTTTTATGGCTCTAAAAATTCCATAAATTCCAGACAGATTGCAACTATTTTGAAAAGCAAAAAGTTCTTATAAGACAGATATACACTTTTACATTCATAATTTTGATCGATCATAGTTGAAAATGAAATTTAAATTGAATTTAAAATCGTAGCTACATGGACGTCAATTCGTTGCTGCCACATTCCTCGAGCACGTAACCGGCACAGAGGCCGCCAAACGCTCGGCTGCATTAAATGCTGTGTTGGAGAATATACTGGAGTTGTATTTGGTGCACACTGCACTACGTCATATGAACGATATAATGCATGTAAGTTGTAAGATAAAACATATTTTCAAATCAAACGATTTGTTATCAAAACTTGTATACAAGATACGGTTCAAAGTAACTTTTGAATCAGGACATTTGAAACATGGCATTTTTGGTGGCGCTACATACGAGACTTATTGCTTAGGAAAGGCACATCTTTTCTCGATTTCTAGTACGAATTTCATGACCTCTGGTTCATTGAAAGCAGAGTTACAGCGTCTGAAGTGAAAGTATGTTCGTGTTGATTGCTTTTGCCATGGCTGAGTTCATGAGTGGTAAAACATGATTTAAAAACGGTTGTGAGTACATAAATGATGACCAACATGTTGATCTAACGAAGTTCGAGATCACTGCAGAACAGCCAAAATTTTCATTGAAGTTCTCGCCATTGAATGCAAGCACTTTTAAGCGATTTGTTTAACTGAAAATCGCCTTGAAATAGAAAATTTGTTTAGTCAGTCGAAAATGTGCCAACAATTTTTTAAACATTTTACTATATTAATATTTTTTTACTATGTTTTCCATTCAAAACTAATAACTCACCGATTATTGAAAATTTTATAAAATTTATTTGAATTGTTGTTGTAAATTTTGATAAATGAATTATTAATTACATTTTTAAATGTTTTCTTCTTTTAATTTTAAATAAATTTTTTGCAGCACAGTTTGTGCCACTCACCGATACTGAATTGCGCTCGTTGCAACAACGTCTGGAGTCGGTACTGAAACGACTGCGTCCCGATGCGGTAGCCATTTGCGATGGCTTCGACTTTCACGATCGTGAGCTGAACTCGGTTTTGGGCTGTTACGATGGCAATGTGTACGAGCGGATTTTCGATGCGGCCAAGAAGAGTCCGTTGAATCAGAAACCGGTGCCGGACTCGTTTGAGAAATATTTGAAGCCCTTCTTGAAAGCAAATTTGTAAATGACTTATGGCAGAATGCATTTTGTCGAGTCTAAAATATTTTTGTATATTTTCCTATTGTATTTTTTACATGTACATACAATTTTGTATATAAAAACTGAAATAAACATAAAAACTTAATTGCAAAAATCAGAGAATTGATTTTGTCTCTATTTAAGCATTTAAACTTCAACTAATTGCATGGAGATTTTGATTAAAACATCAGAAATCGTTTTATAAGCTGTTGTGTTTCTTTAAAATTTTCAACAATTTATACTATGCTCGACAATTGGTCTTTTGAGTCGAACACAAATTTCTAAAATTATCAAATATTTTCTAATCAAAGTCTTTTTTTGGCTGTGCCTAGGTCAATGTATTCGCTCATTTGAATATCGAAAAGTGCGACTTGAAAAACTTTGTTCTGTTCGGTTTGCCTGCTAGTAAGACATCGAAAGCTGCGTACGGATGCACAAAAAGTCAACAAAGTCAATTAAATTAGATGCAAGGAAACTTGAAAATAATTTAAGCGCTTGGAGTTCTATCTTTGTATTAAATTGTGGATGAATGCGAATATGTGGTCGATAATCATTGATATTTGAATGACAATTTTCGACCTTAACCCGGATATGCATTTTATATTTTTGGGTATCGGTTAGCAAATTTAAAGCACAGTTAATGCAGTACTACTTGTAGTGCGATCGACATATGGGGCATTCCACGCGAAGCGGACAGGTAAAAAAACTCGATGTTTCCGATTTCAGTAATATATAATGACTAGTTAAAGAGTTATGGGACTTTGAAGTTTTCGACAACCGGTTGGCATGCAGTACTTCAAAGCCGATTATGGAGTCATACAATTATATATTAAAATAATTAAACCACTGGATTTTTTACTTCATTTACTGAGCTTTTTAGGTGAGGAAATTGTGAAGGTCAGAAATCTGTGCATCAGCTTTCTCTGCGTGTCTATCAAAGAACTTGACCCTAAGGGGCTAGAGTTGACGTTCCTTAACCCTTTCGCTATTTTGTTGCCATATGGCAACATGCTACTTTGTGGACGTCTGCATCCTCTATGGTTTCAAGAATACATTTTTTGTTGGTCCTTAGAATAGTTTGAAGTCTTAGAAAAAATACGAAATTATTATACTGAATATTAAAGTTTAAAGAAGAGAATTATACACGTTTTTTTTAATGGTATATTTTGACATAGTAAAGGAAAAAGAAGCAGACAACTTTAGATAACTTTTTAATTGCACGTTTTCTTTCAATTTCTATACTTTTTTTTTTAGTTTTGGCTGAAGTAAATGAAGAAATATTCAAATTTTCGTTATGCGTAAAAAGTTTTATGTTTAAGTAATTATAACAGCCACTAAAATACTCCACTAAAATACTCTAAACAAATTTCTTATGGAATGTTGCTAATAGAATTTAAAATTAAAAATTTTAACTTTCCCCAGTAAAAACCTGTAGCGAAAGGGTTAAGTGATGGACAGTGACATAGCAGATGCTTGACTGATTCTACTGCATCCTCATCAAGCTCAAACTAAATTTAACTTGATTGAGCTCAATGCCAGAGCTATGACTGAGTTTAATTTTATCGGCCATATTAGTCTATCGATGTGTCTTTTGGTCCTTCAGATTAAAGGAATCTTTGCTTGTTATTGATAAGTATACTACTTAATCTCTAGTCTGAGAGCGTATATGAAATTAAGTCAAAATAAAAATATTTCTTCAAATCAATTTCAATTTCAACTTCAATTTCTTCTTCAGGTTAGGTTCGTATCTCGGTTATAGTGGTCGCCTCTGTATGAGACACATTTGGACCTATTTATGGCTTATTGTGATCCTACAAATTCCACTCATTTGAAATGTGTATGCTACATTGTTTTTTCAACATGTCTTAGAACACAATTGCAACGGATGCATTCGTTGGGATCTGTTGGATTCATCCGGATGGGAGAAGAGAGAGAGAACCTATCGTTTAACGTTGAATTGGAAAGGCGGTTGGTAGTTTTCCTTCCTTACATGGAGCTTTTGCCATTACCTGCCAAGAGCTCACTTGTACATTTCTTATAATTCTCAATTACTTCTTGCGGATAACGAGGCTTTTGTAAGAAAAGCACTACCGGCTCTAAGGCCTCAAAATATGCAAAGGTTTTAATTTTTTTGGTTTCGAGCAATTCAAATTTTTTTTTGTTTTTTGCTTGTATTTCAGACTATAAATGGAACATGTAAAAAGCATATTTTGAGGCACCTACTTTTTTAAGAAAAAAGTATGAAAAATTATGAAAATGGCTATGGTACATTTTTGTTATTATTTCGATGCGAATGTGCATTCCGCCAAATAATTTGGCTGTTTTGTAATGCTTGATGTGTCGGCTTTCATTATACACCTAACTCATTAATTGATTTACGACAATTGTGTATGTTTTTGACCATCAAAGAAAACACCTTAAAATTCAATTTTTTCCGACTTTGAGGTCCAATTACCGCGGCATTTTAAAACTTATAAAAATATGTTGCATCGGAAAAGAAGCCGTGCGGTGTTGTTAACACTAGAATGCCCGACAATCTGACATACCTAAAATGCCCATATGTAGTAATTTTGACTACATTATTGTTTACTGACTTTTTTTTTTTAAATTTTATTGGTTTTTAAGTAGCAAATATGAATATATGTACACGAGATTAAACTAAAATAAGCATTTAGTTTTTGTTTTTTTATGGTTTACGAAGTAAATTCATTTAAATAAAATTGCGTACTTTACCCACAAATGGGATGAAATGGAATGAAATTTGGAATTTGTGAATGAATTTTATGAGTAAGTTTTGAATTGAAAAACTTGGGAATTGTCACAGTCTACTATATTATTTTTTTGAAATGTTTGCAATTATTTGAAATTTTCATATTTCGCAATTGAAAAGCATATTTTTCTATTTATCAGTAAGATTTGCTGAAAATTTTATATACAAGTAGGTAGTCAAAATGACTACTTTTGGGCATTTTAAGTAAATTTTGCAAAATTGGTGTAAACAATTTTTGTACAATATTTTTAATTTATTTATTCCATTTAGCTTTAAAAATTAATAAAAGTCACGTAAGATATTTTTTTAGAAAGCGATGCAACAAAAGTTATTTACAATAAAAGACCTCAATGTAGTCAAAATGACTACCTTGGGCATTCTAGTGTTAATGCGATAAGGTGAAAATCATGTCTATCGGTTTTTTGGTTTAGAAATTACAATTACAAAAAATATGGAAAAAGTAGAGGAAAAACTGAAAAAATGACACGGTACCTATATCTAACAAACTAGAGCTGCTAGAAAAAATCTGAGGATAGATTCGAAATCAGCGCACCCAAATTAGTAAGAAACAGTAGAAAAACTCCATGCAACAGAAAACAAGTGTTTTTTTGTTGTGCTGTGTTATCAATTCATTGCTTCAATACTGAACATTTTGTAAACAAAATAACTCTCAGAAATACAAAAACAAAGTTAAAAACATTAAAAAAATAAAATAATTAAAAATTAATGATGAGCGCCAATGCTCAGTGATTGCTTGCGAATTAAGCTCGCATTTTCAATACGTTTCTTTTGAGTGATTTGAATGTTCCATTTAAAAGAATCCATTCGAGTTGTTCTGATGGTTTAAATAATTTTTCGGTACTTACAAGTATTTACGTACGAGCCGGCGCATATTTAAATTTTGTTATTTCTTGTCCGCCTATTTTTTTATGGATTTTGATTTGATTTGATTTTCTCTTTACTCGATCGAAAAGCTTTCCTCTTGCATTGCTCTTTGTAGCTCTTCGAAAAGCTTCAGCCAGCCACTGTAGACACTTGTCAGACGGCGCTGTTGTCTCCTCTGGCTACAAAGGCAGCTATTGAGTCACAGCAGTCGCACACAGCTGCTGGTCGCGAGTGGTTGCGCTGAAAAAAAAAATTAAAAAAAAAAACATTATCAATATTAATCAAAACAACTTATCAGATAAGTAAAATATATATAATTACAGCGGCAAAGTGAGGTCAGCGTGAGCTTGTCCAAAGCACAAATCCATCTCGGCTACAATGTCGTTTGCGGTGCCGAAGCGCGTTAATCCCGATCTGGTCAAAGAGCGCCAGAATGCCACCGTCGATGTGGACGAGTTTGCGACGTGGTACTTTGGCGATCCCAATTGGCTGCGGATGAAGCGTCTAGTCGGTGAGTTGATGGCCGCTGCCGAGCGAAAGTGGTCGGCGCGATCCAAGCGACTGTGAGTGTCTTACAAGCGTCCTGGTTCAATGATCTTCCGCAACTTCCACACCAGTAGCGACAATTTGCATTACATATAAGTATGTATGTACGAGCACTGTTCAGGGGCACCGTCGGGCGGTGTTGCAACTAATCGTAAAATGTGAATTAAAATTTAAAATCTCATGAATTAAATAAACGATTGCCAACACTGTAATTAAATCGAATAAAAAAAAGGAAATAATGTGTAAATAGAGCACATAAAAAAATGAGAAGAAACCATACAGAAGGTTCAATACGAATCATTTGAATTTTGTTCGCCTTCATCGTCGATTGTTTGTTGCATTCAAACGATTTAAGCGAATACAGCACGTGAATGCATGATTTATTCATTTTCCGTTGCACCGTCCGGCCGGATTTGGGTTGTATTTTTATTGTGTTGCTAAATGCTAAAATAACCCATCAGCGTCTGGAGGCATGTTTTTCAAGAATTTCTGGCATTGTCATTTTCGATAAAAAGTCGAATAACTTTGGAAATCTGCTATAAAAATTTCATTATAATGCGATTTGAAAAAGTTGTACACATATTTATTTGCAAAAAACAGGAAATTTCACTTGAAATTAATATTTTGAATTTTTCCATGAACCTAAAATGTCGGAAAATTACACAATTTTAAAAACTCTTTGGCTTAGTGTTTTTTATTTTATAATTTTTTTTTAGGATTTAAAAATAAAATTGAAAATTGTATACACACATTTATTTACAAAAAAATTTACAATTCCACTTGAAAAAGTTTCCTTTTAATATTTTGATTTTTTCCAAATTGTAAAAAATACCTAAAACTTGGAAATCTATTTCGCAAAATCACAGAATTTTAAAATCGTTTTGTTTAAATTTTTTACGCTTGATTTTGTACTGGGAGATTCGCTGAAAAGGTCTTGAAAAAGTTCATTGAGACGTTAATGTGTTAAACAAATTTTGACCTAAACTTTCTAAATCTGCTATGAACATTTCATAAAAATGCAAATTGAAAAAGTTGCAGCCAGTTATTTTTAATTTTTATTTACTATAATTTTTTATTTACTATTATTTACTTATTAAAAAAAAACAGAATTTTTCACAGGAACACTGCTACTTTAATTTTATTTTAATCGAAATCGAAAAGAATATTTAACTAATTAGTGCATAATTGCGACCTCAATTTCAAAATTTATTTGGAAAAATAAATAAATAATATAATAAACAATTGAAGTCCGTTTTCATAGAGACAAACCACAGTAGACCAGACTTTGAAACGGCTTCATAAATATATAAAAACATGACAAATATCTTGTCACAAAGTTTATCTATGGATTTAACCCAACACCTTTCAGTTTGTTTTTAATCAGTTTTTCGTAGCTTACAATTGTAAGTTACCACGCTGGATACCAAGAAATGCTATATTAGATTTTTTGCTGTCAATAGAACAACAATTTTCTAGAAATTTCACTTCCCCACGTTCGTTTGTTATTCGAATTCGTATTGACAAGGGTCTTAAAAAACCCCCGTTCAGGCGCTAATGGGTTAAAAACTATTTACCAGTGACTCAGTGCTGTGAGTGTGTTGCATACATTAACGCAAATCTATGGATCGAAGTTCAACTTTCGACAAGAATAGACAATTTTTTAATGATATTGTAATACTTAAGTTTCGAGAAGTATGTTGAACTCAATCAAATTTCGATATTGGAAACAATTGTCCCATTTTAAGTGAATTTTTATGAGTCTTGAATATTTGTTTCTATTTACATTTGTAATTTTCACATTTTTAAATGGAGCTTAAATGGTGTTCAATTGAATTTTTGTTTAAATATGTAAATTATGTTTAAATACCTTTTCAATTGTGTTCTTCTCGTACTTTTGTAGAAGAAAAACTGTATGACAACTTGGATGATCCTGTGTGGTTGGACCATTTGTCGTATGAAGACCTCTACAACAGAAGTGTCAAACACGCCGTCGATGCGGCCAAAAAGCTAAGAGCGCTGCAAGAACGTTTAAATCCTGGCGGCACAGAGATCTATCCGTGAGTCATGGTAGCCAGTTGCTAGTTTCAGTACCCATACTTGACGAGTTGTAATTACCCCAAAATAGTTGACTAGTGTTTATTATTAGAAATTCAGTTATGACACAAGATCAACATTTTGGTGCTGAGAAGAGTTGAACTAAATATGATTTGACTAAATAGTTGGTTGAAAATATTAGTTGACGTATTTGGTAACCAACTATAATCAGTTGGTTGGAAATCATAGTTGACTAATTTGGTGAGCAAATAATTGGCAGAACGCGTAGACAAACTAGTAGTTTTTTGACTTCACTAGACTAATTAATTTGTTGGAAATATAAATTGATAAATTAGTTGACTAAATTAATTAGTTAATTGATTAATAAATTAGTTGATTAAATTTTGGGCTGAAAATATTCGATGACTTATTTATTGACCACATAGTATGAGATGACTAACGAGTTAAAAAAAATGTTGGTTGAAATTAATTGGTTGGTTGGGTAATTAATTACTTGGTTGGCTAATTTGTGGCTTGAAAATTTTAGTTAACTGCAATACTTTGTAGACCAAATAGTTAGAAGAAAGTATGAGTTGACTAACCACTTGGCTAAATGGTTGTCTGATAACGTTAGTTGTTTAATTACTTCACTAAATTGTGACTTGAAAATACTAGTTGACCAAAAAAGTTGGAAGAAAGTGAGACTAAATAGTAGGCTTATTACTTTAATTGACCAATTTGTGGGTTAAAACAATAGCTGATTAATTTGTTTACCAATTAGTTGGAAGAAAGTATGAGTCGACTAATTAGTGGACGAAATAATTGGCTAATAATATTAACATAGTTGACTCATTTAATGACCAATGTATTTATACGAGTAGTTGGCGAAAAGTATGAGTTGATTAACAAGTTTAATAAAAAGTTGATGCAAATATAAGTTGTTGAAGTTGTTGAAAATATTAATAGACTAAATTGTTGGAGAAAAGTATGAGTTGACTATTTAGTTGAGTAAATATTTGGCTTAGTCTTGACGAGTAGTGATGTAGTGGCATTGTTGTAATTAGTCATCATATTAGTTGACTAATTTCTTTACCAAATATGAGTTGATTTACTAAATAACTAAACAGTTGGATGATAATATTAGATGGGTAATTTGCTAACCAAATAGTTGGCAGAAAATATTAATTGACTAAAGAGTTGAATGAAAATTTTAGTTGATTATTTAGTTGACTAAGTAGTTAGTAGTAGGTACATGTCGACAAATTATTCATTTAAATATGTTTTATGCAGAAAGTATGAGCCTACTAATTAGTTGACTAAATAGTTGGCTGATAATATTGGCTGACTCATTTGTTAATGATAGTATGAATTGACTAGACAGTTGAATGAAAATGTTAGCTGATTAATCAGTTGATTTAATACATAGTGCGCTGAAAATATTAGGAACTAATTAGATGACTAAATAGTTGGTGGAAAATTGTATCTGACTTATGTTTCGATCGGAAGAAAGTCTCTGCGGACTAACCAGTTGATTAAATAGTGAAGTAAGAGTTGTCTGATAATATTAGTTGACTAAATTGATGACAAAATACTTGGCAGAGTGTAGAAGTTGACTAGCTAGTTGGCTAATTAGTTATAGATAAATATAAGGAATTGGTTATTGAGCAGCAGTTGAATATACTGTTGATTAGAAATAAAAATTAACTAAATGGTTTAATAGTCATTTGAAAAGATAGTTATTTTATTGAAATAGTTGGTTTAGGAAGATGAGTTCTAAAATTAGTTGACTTAATGCTTTGTTAAAAAAGAATAGTCGATCAATTAGTTGAGAAAAATAAGTTAAAGAGTAAATTAAGTATATACAAGGTGCGTCCCAAAGTAAACAGGACTTTTGCAATAGGGACGTTTCTGGTGGCGCCATCTATGTGTGAGGACATGCGTTGGAAAGGTACATCTTTCATTCACATACTGTCTAAATTTCATGACATTTGGTCTAGTAGACGCCGAAATATCCCGCTCAATGTGACAGTATGTTTTTAACTTTGGTACGAGAATGTCGATCGAACAAAGAGCTAATATTAAGTTCTGTTTTAAACTTGGTAAAACTTTTACCGAAACGTTTAAATTGTTAAAGCAAGTTTATGGTGATGATTGTTTATCCCGTGGCCGTGTTAATGAGTGGTTGAATCGATTCAAGAATGGTCGTGAAGACTTGAATGACGACGAACACGTCGGCCAGTCGAAATTTGTGATTACTGACGATGCCATCAAAACTGTGCGTGATTTTATCAAAATGCAGCCAAAATCATCATTGGAATTGATGGAAATGGAATTGAACATCTCCAAAACATCAATTGATCGCATTTTAACCGAACATTTGGGTCTCCGTAAAGTGTGTTCTCGCTTCATTCCGCACACTTTAACCGACGACCAAAAAGCGCAGAGAATTGAGCACGCAAAAGACATCGTTCGGGAAGCCAGACGTGATCCAAATTTCTTGTTCAACATCGTAACCGGTGACGAAACGTGGTGCTTTCAATATGATCCCGAAACAAAGCGTCAAAGTGCCGAATGGAAGCACCCAGATGAGCCAAATCCGAAAAAAACCCGCCGTGAGAAGTCAAAAATCAAAACTCATCTCATTTGTTTCTACGATTCAAAGGGAATAATTCATCGAGAGTTTGTTCCACCGGGAAAAACAATTAACGCTTTGTTTTATGTTGAAGTTTTGAAGCGTTTGGTGCATCGCATTCGTCGTATTCGGCCAGAATATCGCGAGGAAGGAAGTTGGCGTTTATTGCATGATAATGCACCGGCTCACAGAGCCCTAGTTACGACCGATTATTTGACCAAAAATCGCATTTTTACCATCAATCATTCACCGTATTCGCCTGATATGGCTCCCTGTGACTTCTACTTATTCGGTCAGTTGCATTTGCCGATGAAAGGAAACCGTTATAAGGACGTTGAGGACATCCAAAAGGCTTGTACCAACATTCTGAAGGCGATGCCGGCCGATGACCTAAAACACTCATTCCAAATGCTTTTGGACCGTGCAAAACGTTGTATCGAAGCAGAAGGAGAGTATTTTGAATAAATAAAAAGAATTATACAAAAATAATCATCCGTTTTCTTTATTTTATAAAAGTCCTGTTTACTTTGGGTTGCACCTTGTACAGTTGCTTAAGAAAGAATAGTTGACCAAATAGTTGACTAAATAGTCAGCTGAAAGTAAATATTTGCAAATGATTTGTTACACATATAAGTTGTCTGCTAGTTGGAGGAAAATATTGATTAAGTAATTGAAGAACTAGTTGACTAAATATGTGGTTAAAAACAAATAGTTGACCAATTAGTTGAGAAAGATAAGTTAAAGAGTTAATTAACTATATAGCTGATCAAGACAGAATAGTTGACCAATTCGTTGACTGAATAGTCAGTAGAAAGTCAATATTGACAAATTATTTGTTAAAAATATTATTTAAAGGCTAACTAATTTGGCTTGGTTAACTAATTAAAGAATTAGATGATTTATTACTTGGTTAACGAGGTAATTAACTAAATAGCTGATTAAGAAAGAATAGTTGACCTATTAGTTGACTAAATAGTCAGCAGAAAGTAAATATTACTGGTAATTATTAATTGACTACTAGTTGGAGGAAAATACTGGTTAACTAATTAGTTGATGGAATGTAAGAGTTGACTATTTACTACAAAACAGTTGATTGAAAACAATAACAAACTGATAATTTGTCCAATAGTTGACTAGTTAAATAGTTATAAATATCAATTCATTAGCATTAATTACACAGGGCAAGAAATTTCGACTTTGAGGTCCAATTGCCGCGGATTTTTAAAACTTATAAAAATAAATTACATTGGAGAAGAAGCCGTGAGGTGTTGTAAAGGACACAAAGTGAAAATCATGTCAGCTGGTTTATTGGATTAGAAATTACAATCCCAAACGTGAAAAAATCAGGGAAAATCCGAAAAAGTGACACGCCCATTTTTTGCGAAACCGGAAACTAAGTTTTAAAAACGGTTTGCGGATTCGAAATCAGCGGTCCCTAACCCTAGAACTGTTGTCAAAACCAGAAAAGCCATTTTGCTGTTGATCAGCGTGATTAAAGTTATTCCCTTATTTTTTTTTCTTAATTTTCATAATTTTTCAATTGATTGTCTCTTTGCACAGAACTCTAATAAACGGCCCGATAGGCACCGCGCTCATGCCGGCCGGTAGTCCGCTGGCCGTGCACGTGATGATGTTTACCCGAGCGCTGCTGGGCCAAGGCACACCCGAACAGTACGAGAGGTTCGGCAAGCGCGCCGAAAAGTTCGAAATCATCGGCACCTATGCACAGACCGAGCTGGGTCACGGCACGTTTCTGCGCGGCCTGGAAACGCGCGCCGACTACGATCGTCGCAGCGATGAATTCGTGCTGAACACGCCCACGCTGACCTCGTACAAGTGGTGGCCCGGCGGTTGTGAGTACACTCGTTAAACACACCCACACACACACACACATATACATACACAATGCTTCGCTACGAATTACAGTGGGCCAAACGGCCAACTATTGCATCGTTGTGGCGCAGCTCTACATCGACAACGAGCCGAAGGGCGTGCAAATGTTTGTGCTGCAGGTGCGCGACGAGGAGACGCACATGCCGCTGCCGGGCATCGACATCGGCGACATTGGCAAGAAGATCGGGCTGACGGCCGTCAACAACGGCTACATGGGACTGAAGGATGTGCGCATTCCGCGCACCAACATGCTGATGAAGAACGCCAAACTGCTGCCGGACGGCACCTTCGTGAAGAGCCCCGTCTCGCAGCTCGCCTACTTTCCCATGGTGTATGTGCGCTGCATGGTGGCGCTGGGCAACGCGGTGTGGCACGCTCAGGCGGTCACCATAGCCACGCGCTACTCGGCTGTGCGCCGCCAGAGCCCCATCAATCCCGAGTGAGTGCCGTCCTGCCGCAACTTGCGCGAAATTTGCTAATTGCTTTCGTTTTGCGCGACATTGCAGTGAATTCGAGCCGCAGATCATTGACCATGTGACGCAGCAGCTGAAGCTCTTTCCCGAGCTGGCGACAGCCATTGCGTATAGACTGGCAGCGGGCTCGCTGTACAAACTGTACCAGGCCACGGCCAGCGCAATCAATCGCAACGACTACTCGCGGCTGCCGGAGCTGCACGCGCTGGCGTGCACGCTGAAAGCCTCCTGTTCGTACGACTCGGCGTTCGGCATCGAACGGCTGCGGCTGTCGTGTGGCGGTCACGGCTACCTGGCGGCGGCCAATCTGGGCAATTTGTTCACACTGACAACGGCCGCATGCACCTACGAGGGCGAGAACTCGGTGCTGTATCTGCAGGTCGGCAAAATACTCGTGAAAACGTGGGCGGACGTGTTGGCGGGCAAGCAGCTGATGCCCACCATGGCCTATCTGGGCGATTGTGCCGAACTGAAGGAGTTCCCCAAGTGGACGGGCGACTGGCAATGCCTCGTTAAGGCGCTGCAATACGCCGCCACCAAGTAAGAAAAAATACTGCGAAGTGTTGAAAACGAGAATCACAAAGATGGTGTCCACTCAGATCAAATCTAACCTCTTTTTCTTCTTTTTAGTTCTTTAGTGTTCGCATTTGAATTTGTCCATAAATTCTGAAATCTTTTGTTAATTCTTCAATCTTATTTGAACTTTCTTGTGTTGCAGCAAAACACGCATTGCCTTCAACAGTTTCAGTGCGCGCCTGCAGCGTGGACAGACCCAACCCGAGGCGGTTAACTGCACCGGCATTGAACTGACACAAGCGGCCGAGGTGAGTGCATTGTGCATATTTATAGACGCATTATTTAAATTATTTATTTGTTGTGTACTGTAAACAGCTGCACGGACGCGCCTTTGTGGCCAGCACATTTTTGACTGAAGTGACCAGCCGCAAGGCGGCCAAACGATCGCCACAGCTCAACAAAGTGCTGGAGAATCTGCTCGAGTTGTATTTGCTGCACACCGTACAACGACACATGGCCGAAATTTTGAGGGTAAATAACACCTAAACATTACAACAACTTTTCATTATTATAATTCGGAATTATTGAAATATATTCCATTGTTTAGTTAAATAATTTCCAATTGGTTGATTCATTTAAGCTAAAAGCAAAATATATATTTGTTATTATCGATGTACAAACTATATGTGAGTCATTTGAACAAAAAGAAGGTCTTGCATTTAGTATATTTGAGTTGCAAAGCTTGTGAGTTGTACTACAAGAAAGGCATATTTTAGATTAGTAGCTCTTTTGGTTTAGGATCAAAAGGCATATGAATCATTTTCAAAGGATTCCATATAATAGGGTTTCGGAAACTTTAGTCGCATTTTTACAAAGTTAATGAGTTTCACCAGAAGTTAGGAACAGTCTTTCATTATCTCTCTAACTGTCCAGCCTTCGGGCGTACAAAACAACTTTCATTGGGAAAGTCTCACAAATTTGAGTGAACTCTCAAGCATTCAGATACACAAAATATAGTAGACTTATTTCTGAAGAAAATGAAACGAAAACCTTCATTGGGAAGTGCCTCCTCACAAATCTGAGTGAACTGCAAAATATAATTTTTTCTAAAGAACATGAAACGAAAACTTTCATGGGGAAAGCCTCTTCTCACAAATCTGAGCGAACTGCAAAAAATACTTCCTTCTGAAGATAATGAAATGAAAACTTTCATTGGGAAAGTGCCTTCTCACAAATCCGAGTGAACCTCAAGCATTCAGATACTCAAAATAGACTTATTTATTTCTGAAGAAAATGAAATGAAAACTTTCATGGGGAAAGCCTCTTCTCACAAATCTGAGCGAACTGCAAAACAGACTTCCTTCTGAAGAAAATGAAACGAAAACCTTAATTGGGAAAGCCCCTTCTCACAAATCTGACTGAACTCCCAAGCATTTAGATACACAAAATAGACTTATTTCTGAAGAAAATGAAACGAAAACTTTTATGGGGAAAGCCTCTGCTCACAAATCTGAGCGACCTGCAAAATATACTTCTTTGTAAAAAAAATTAAAAGAAAATCTTAATTGGGAAAGCCCCTCACAAATCTGAGTGAACTCTCAAGCATTAAAATACACAAAATATACTTCTTTCTAAAGAAACTGAAACGAAAACTTTTATGGGGAAGTCCCTGCTCACAAATCTGAGTAAACTCTCAAGCAATGAGATACACAAAATAGACTTTTCTTTGAAGAAAACGAAATGAATGAATATAACTCCAGATAATCAGTCTTCTACACCATTTTAAGGTCAACAAAGTTTTAGTGGCATAAAAACTGCGCTAAAGCGGTTATTGTTGTTGGCCGATTCAGTCCATGTTCATCACTTTAACTTACTTACTTATGACCGATTTCTGGCTTCCTTCCGACAACATTTTTTAAGTTAACCTTCAACATTGATAACAGACAATATTAGATTCCCAATAGACCCAATAATTCTCTAAAAATTTAATATTCCACGCTTACAGTTCATCAACTTGACTGACAATGATCTGACTGCATTGCAAGAACGCTTGGAAGTAGTGTTGGCAAAAATCCGCCCAGAAGCAGTGTCCATTTGCGATGGCTTTGACTTTCAAGATCGTGTACTGAGTTCGGTACTGGGCTGCTATGATGGCAACGTCTACGAGCGCATCTTCGAGGCGGCCAAGAAGAGCACATTGAATCAGAAGCCGGTCCCGCAGGCGTTCGAAATGTACTTGAAGCCGTTCATGAAGTCGAACATATAAGTAGTGCACTGATACAATTTTCTAGCGGGTTTTGTGCATATTTGTTGGTTGTCGTTTGTATATAGAGTATGTATTTTGATAATCTCGGTGCAATGTCTTTTGAATTATAGTTAAAATAATAATTTATATTGTATTGAAATAATAAAAATTGAATATAATACAAAATACAAAATAAAAATTAAATATAAATTTAAATAAAAAACTACTTTGCCTACAGTTGAAACATCCCTATTGGAAAAATCATCACTGCCATCTGGTCACTCTTTACCTGTATGCAATATTTTTTAATAACAACTCAGTTCGTTTTTTACATTTTTTTGTTTTATTAATTAAATTAATTTTTTACGTTTTTTTTGTATTTATTTTTGTTTATTTAGCAAATCAAAAACCAATTTCAGTACATTCAGCTTTATTATAAACTAACAAACTAAAGCTCTTATAAAAAAATTTGAAAAGAATTGTAAACGTAGAATTAGTGGGGAGAAAAGAAATCTGTTGTGTGTGTTATGTGTAAAGCGCTGCAATGCGTACAAAAGAACCCAAGGTGTATTTATCGAAATTAAAATATATATATATATATAGATTAGTATAAACATTTCAAAGTTTGAGCGAGCACAATCGATGCTTACATACAGTTGAAATTGCACTCGCTGCTCTGATTTACTTAATTTTTTCGACGCTGATTTGCTGCCTTACTCGTACTTATTAAACTGATGAGAGAAATGGCGCTTAAGTTCGATTTTCGTTTGTTTTTTGTTTTTGTTTATGTTTACATTATCATAGTTTTTTATTTTTTTACAGTGTATAAGTACTGAAACATACAAAACGAGTTCAAGTTTGAGTTCGAGTGGTTGAGTTGCAATTTTATGCAGTCGCAGTTTGCAGTTTGCTTTCTTCGTATGGCATTTTATTATTCGGTTTATGAGCTTTCAAACAAATCTAGCAAGTATGGATATGTATGAAAATGCAAACTAGAGGAGACTAAATATTTAAATACTATTTTGATGATATTGCAAAAAGAGACAAAGGCAAATGAGCAACTGAGCAGTATTGGACTGAAATTTGTTCAGGCAAATCACTACTCAAGTGGCCACTTTGGGCGGGTTTGTATAGAGAAACTTAACAATTGATCGGCACTGTGTTGTTTTGATTAGAAAGAAAAGTGTAATTAAAAAGAGTTTAACGTTTGATTAAATTGACTTTTGATTGGGCTAAACAATTTGATTGCAGAGCTTGTTTATGGGGCTGTGGAGAGACAATTAGCAATTGTGATATGCGTTTTTAAACGTTATGCAAATTTAAAATGGCTAATATTTCAGGCCAGAGCAAAGTAGGCGCTGAAACATGGCTATTGTCAGATGTTCAGAAAATGTAAACCATGTTTTCATGTTGTGTGTGGCCTGTGTGGTTGTGATTACAGGCAGACAGAACATATCATTGGACTTTCTTAGTGCCTGCTAATGTCACTCAAAGAGGTTGAAAAATGCGCATTGCACAGTGTAGGTTTTGGACCATTGAAAAGAGAATTTTTAAGATTATTTCTAGTGGAAAATATTGCAAACAATTGAATTATTTGTAAACCTTGAAGGTTTTAGGAGACAAAGAGAAGTAATACAAAAAAATAATCGACGAAAAAATTATGGAATGGATTGGGAAGAGGTTAAAGAAAGTGAATAGAAAGTGCATAGAAAAAAGACTACAACTTTGGACTGAACAATGGGCCTCAGCAAATTAAGGCGAGAAGTATTTAGAAAAAGGTGTATAAAAATATACAAAAAAGTTGTCATTTAAATTTGTATTGTTTTACTTTGTGTTACAGGCCAATGCATTCGAATGGATGCAAGTCAAATATAAATTTGCGGTAAAAAAGGAGACAACTTTTGACTTTTTAAATGACTTGACTTTTTGAAAAATTATTCTTAAATTGCTTCAAGTTTGGAATTACGTCTAGAAAATTGAACTTTAATTGCAAGAAACATTATAACATTGGAATATTTTCTACTTATGATTGTAACTGGAAGTTGAAACTGTTTTAAGAAATTTAAATATTTTATAACAAAATATGTTAAAATTCTCAATTAAGCTTTGAAATACAAGAGATTGTAATGTTTTTCCAGACATTTAAACTTTATTGCAGGAAAAATTACAACAATGGAATATTGATATTTTGTATAAGAAAATAAATTTTAAATGGTCCCTGAAGGTTTGACATGAATGAGATTCTAGTTTCTTCCAAAAAAACTAAACTTTATTGCAAGAAAAATTACAAATCTGCAATATTTTTCTTTTATGAAAGTTAAAACTGTTTAAAGAAATTGCAATTTCTTATAAGAAAAACATTTTAAATTGGCACTGAAGCTTTGTAATGTTTGTCCAGAAATGTAAACTTTATTGAACTTTACTTTAAAAAAATTTGAATTTTTTATAACAAAATATTTCAAAATTCTCAATTAAGTTTTCAAATGCAAGAGATAGTGATCTTTTTACAAAAATTTGAACTTTATTGCAGGAAAATCACAAATCTGCAATATTTTCCCTTGTGCTTGTAACTGGAACTTGAAACTGTTTCAGGAAATTTAAATTTTTTAAACAAAATTAATTTTAAATTATCACTAAAGCTTTGAAATGGCGGACATTGTAATCTTTTTCTAGAAATTTAAACTTTCTGAAGGCCAAATTATGAAATTTGAAGATTTTCCACTTATGTTACCAGTTGGAATTGGAAACTGTATACAAAAATTTCAATATCTTATAACAAAATACATTTTAAATTGTCAACAATACTTTGAAATGCACCAAATTTTTTCCAGAAATTTGAACTTTAACATGAACATTTTCCACAAATGAAATTTAATTGAGGCAGCAAAAAGTGTTGTTACACAATTTGGGTTCCAAAGTTTTAATTGAAGCTTCCAGTAAAAAAATTCGAAACAAAATTATGAAATTGTCAGTAAAACAGAAAACAATAAATCAAATTTTCAATTGTTGTGCAATGCTTTTGTAATGGAAAAAATTCATTTTACCAAAATAAAGTCAATTTTCAATGGAATTTTGTTTTCCAAATATACACAACTACAATTGTAGGCATCAATTTAGAAGTTTATATGTAAAATTACCTGGTTGAAGGGAAATTGGACATGGGAATTGTGGTAGTATGAGCTTAATGTTACATTTTAGGTTAGGTTCTTGCAACTGAATTCACTTGACGATGTTTCAATTTGTTTTCTTGCCAATTTTCACTTAATAAATACTTGTTGTTGTTGTTTGTTGTATCAGTTTGTTTACGAATTACGCTAATTATTACATAATTATGCTTAATAAATTTTTTGTTTAAACTTTATTGTGTTATAATTTTGCATAATTTTTTCAAATTTATGTCATCTCGTTTTGTTAAGCTAAGGTCCCACGATTGCCGCAAATGCGCCGATCATAGCCCGATCTGGTCGGGCATTGACTACGCAGAACTTGTCAATTGAGCAAAACGTTTTTTATTTGGATCACACGATTGCCCCAATTGCGACAAATTTTGTCGACTCAATCTAACGAACAGAAATATCGCACCGAACGATTTCATAGGTAGGTCACACGATTGCCCGAATCGAAACAAAAATTGAAATAAATTTTCAAAAAATTTCAAAGCACCGACAAAATTTGTCGGCTCCTATGGTTGGCGCTCGAGTTGCCGACAAAATTCGGCTCAATTTTTAATTTTTTTGTCTGGCTTCAACTGTTCACACGATTGACGCTACAGTACCGATTTCGTTCGGCGCAACAGGAGACAGATCGAATATTTTTGACATTTGCGCCGAAATCGAATCGAGTTCACACGATTGGCATTTGAGTTTTTTAAAAATGCGTAAAATTTCTACGCATTGCGGCAATCGTGGGACCTTACCTTTAGTCGTTTGTCTGCACAAAATTATCAAATTGTTTTGTTATACATCTTATTGTTATTGTTGTTGTTAATTGATTTGCTTTACTGTTCGGTGTTCGGAGCAACAAAAAATCAACAGAAAATCGCTGCAGCAGTGCGCAGCGTCGGAGTGTTTTTGAATGGTTTATATTTGCTTGCTGTTTCAGTTTCTTTTTGCATTTGTTTTTTCTGCTTTTGTGTGGTTTATGTTTTGCATTTTTATTGTTGTGTGAAAATGATAAAACTGTTATAAATCCATACATGAATCTTAATCATCATTATCACCATTGGCAATAATAATAATCAGAATAAAAAATTGTATATGCTCATTAATTTCAGTTGATCTCATTTATATGTTCATATATACGTAATTATATATAATTATACATAATAGTAGACATCGTTATCATCAATAATATTGTTAGTGTTTCATTATCATTTAGTTTGCTTGTTTAATTTCATTTTTACTGTCACTATTAATCATACCTTCAATGTTGTTTTATTATTCAATGCTTAGTGTTATTAATTTTATTATTATTCAATTAGTTTTTTTATATGCTCAACTTATTCATTCATTGCATTTACTTAAATGTTTTTTAATATTACTTTTTTTTGTTTTTTCGTACAATTACATACGCCCAGTGTTGGTTTTTGTTGTTGTTTTAGTGTTTTACATTTTGTTTGCTGTTTTAATTTGTTTGCAGTATGAAAATTATACAAATAGTAGTGTTCGCTTAAATTGTGTATTCTCCTTTGTTTGCTTGAAAGTTTGCTTGTGTATGCGTGTGTCCATGTGTGTCTGTGTGTGTATTCTACTACAATACATACGAAAAAATTGCCCGCCCTTATAACATTTTGTTTGTTTTTCGCTTTTAATTTTTCTCTTTTCATTATTTATCGTAGTTATTTTATGTTTGAAAATAGTTCAACTTTTAACTTAAACGAGAAATTTGATATTTGCCAACATTTACCGCACTACAGCACTGCACGCTCTCGACTTTTGTTTGCTTGGCGCACTTTCACTTTGTTGCTTGTTATTGTTGTAGCTTATATTTAAATTACTTAATTAATCAAATTATGTAAATGAAAAACATACAATATTTCCATACACTAGGCTGCACTTTGCTCGGTTGTGTGTTTTTTGTTTGAATTTTTAAACTTAATGCAACAGCGAAATGTTGTTTTTGTTATGCACTCCCGAAAAAAAATTGATTTTAACTTTTAAATATTCATTGATTTATACGTTCTGTGTGTGTATGAGTGTGTGAGTGTGTCGGTGAAGATGTATGGCTGCTGTTTTAAGCATGAACGCAACGCGCAACGTTCCACACAAATGTTCCTACAAGATTTTCATTACTTGGCGTGCTCGCTGTCACGCGATGTAGCAGCTGCTTTTGTTGTTGTTGTTATTGTTGTTACTGACTGCTGTGTTGATATAGAACTGCTGCTACTTTGATGCAATGTGACAGCCCCCCTCTCTCTCAGCACACGGCTCTCGACACCTCGCACTTAATATCGCTGGGAATTGTCTCAGGCATAGAATTCTCGATTGTTCGCGTTTTTCGCATACGAATTGACCGCCGGCGAACGCTTCGGCTCGTCCAGCGCATAGGAGCCCTCGTCCTTTTTCCTCATGCGATAAACAATGAACATGACCACCAGAATGGCGCAGAGTAGCCCAACGACAGCGCCGCCAATGACAGCTGCAAACAAACCAAAAACAACATTTAGTAAAGTAAACACAAAATCAATAAATAAATTTTCCAGTGCACTTACCTGCCAGAATGCCCGGCTGGGCGAAGAAGCTCGCCGTTCGATCGTCGTCGCCGGCATTCATGATTAAAACTTCGTTGCCGGTCGTGTGTTCGATATTTTTATTTGTGTCCGGCGGCAGGCTGTTGATATTGTTTGTGTCCAATTCGTGTATGGTGCCTTGGTTGTTGTTGTTGCCACCTGTTGACATCGCAGCGGGCAAGCAAAAGAGAAACAAGAACAAAGAAGCATACAAACAAAATTAGTGATCGATATTAAGGAAGGCAGACAAAAAACATTAGTATGAACATTATTGTTGTTGTTTTTATACTGGACAGATTGTTGAATTGTTGCTGTTTTCAAGTGTAGTAGCATTTTGTGTACAAGTGTGTGGTTAGTCTTAAAGATTTTTTTTAATACGTTTGACGAAGATGACAAATGACAGCTGATGATGGGGTTAGTTTTTTTCGTTTTTGTTTTTGCAACTACAACTACGGAGCATTAAAATAACTACGGGTGAAGGACAAAACAATGGAAACAGCAAAACTTACAGCAAATATATAAACTATGAGTTTTATTTATGTTTTTAATGGCACATGGGAGCATAGAACTAAATACTACCAACAAAAACTACAACAGAAAATACTACAAAATAATAAACATAAATTTAGGGGCATGTTCTGCATTTAAGTTCATGTGAAAGTGAAGTCATTTCACATAGAAATCTAATATTTATGAATTGATTTCAATTTCACATTAAAATGAAATGCAAAACATGCCGACAGAATTTATATATGTATATATGTATGTGTGCAAAAGATATTATAATATAATATTACATTATATTATGTTAGAATATGTATATAATAATAAATATAATTTAAGAATTTGTGTAGAAAAATGTAAAGTTTTCCTGACTTTGATTGTCAGGGAATTGGAATTTATTGTCAACTCTGGACCAAAGTCAATGTGACGCTTTAAGTTAGGTTAGGTGGAAAAAAATGTGTGCAGTACCAGCCGCACTTCCACTTATAGGCCTGAAGACATATCCAATGTTAGTCTATACATTTTATGATTTTTATTAACCCTTTCACTCTGGGGTTTTACTTGGGAAAGTTAAAAATTATAATTTATCGATTTAGTCTTCTATGTGGTTTTATCAACAATATTCCACAATATTTTTTGTTAACACTAGAATGCCCGAAAATCTGACCTACCTAAAATGCCCATAGGTAGTCATTTTGACTACCATATTGTTTACTGACTTTTTTTTTAATTTTATTGGTTTTCAAGTAGCAAATATGAATAAATGCACATTAGATTAAATTAAAATAAGTACTTCATTTTTATTTTTTATGGTTTACAAAGAAAATTCACTAAAATATAATGGCGTACTTTACACATCAATGGGATAAAATGGAATGAAACTTGGAATTTGGAATTTGTGAATGAATTTTGTGAGTGAATTTTTGATTGAAAAACTTGGGAATTGTCACAGCCTACTATGATATTTTTTTTTAATATTTGCAATCATTTGAAATTTTCATATTTCGCAATTGAAGATGCATATTTGTCTATTTATCAGTAAGATTTGCTGAAAATTGTATATACGTAGTCAAAATGACTACCTTTGGGCATTTAAGGTAAATTTTGCAAAATTGGGGTAAATAATTTTTTTACAATATTTTTAATTTATTTAGCTCTAAAAACTAATAAAAGTCACATAAGATATTTTTTTAGAAAGCGATGCAACAAAAGTTATTTACAATAAAAGACCTCAATGTAGCCAAAATGACTCCCTTGGGCATTCTAGTGTTAAGGGGGTCCTCTACTCTCGCGGTTTCGAAAAATCGATTTTTTTTTGCATAATTTCAATCTATATGTATGTATCTGAGAATACGCCACAGAAAGGATTCCGTGAAAATCACATTTCTTTGCATGTTGCTGGGAACATGTTTTCTATGTTATGTTGCTATGTTTTCTGAACTTCTGTCTCGGGAAAACATAGTCAACGTTACTATGATTGTAACGAATATCAATTTTCTGATTTCAGATCACCCCATTGGCCACAACTTTGCTTAAGCGGGACCATTGCAGTTTTAAAATCCATGTCATCAATGACATTTCAAGGTCGCGGGAGTTTTTTTTTCCTCTTCAAAAATGAAAATTTAAAGTCAAAACATGTATTTATAAAATTAAAAAAAAAATTTTTAATTGTATGCAGTAGATCTTTCGTAATTAATTCCCCAAATAACAGCTCAATTTCTTGCCTGAAGAGTAGAGGACCCCCTTAATATTTATTACCGATAACTTTTTCTTATAGTGTTGTTTTATGATAGCAACCATGTCGTTGTCGTTATTTATTTATTTAAACTTTTTTTTATTTATCATTTATCTTTTTTAGTATTTCTTTATTTATTACTTAAACATACATTTTTTTACGCATAATTAGAATTAAAATATTTCTTTATTTACTTAAGCTAAAATGATTTAAAAAGCGTATCTGAAAAGTTAAAATAAAACTTTACCTTATTTTTCTGATTCTTCTTTCTTTACCACTATGTAAGGATTTAACATTTAAAAAACGTGTATACTTCTCTTCTATAAACATTCAGTTTATACATTTTGTACTATACCGAAATCTTCAAACTATTTTAAGGATCAACCAAAAATAAAAAAAAAATTTATTTAATTTTAAAAAATTAAAAAAAAATGTACAACAATATAGCGAAACGGTTAATGTTCAGGCAGCGTTTGGAAACGCAGTCACGTAGAGAGAAATTTGTACCCATTGCAAATAACGGTATTCAACTCCGCTAGCGACTATCATCGCCGCACGAAAAGAGAGAGAGAGAGAGAAAGCAGTTTCCACAAAACTCACTCAACTGCGTCTCTACGGTTGGAAAGGTCAGAAACAAGACCTGTCTATAGTAAATTGTTGTTGTTGGGTATGCAGCTGCCCTAAGGTGCTCATAGGCTGTGAATCTCGGTTAGACGTAACATTGGTTACTACAAAACTAAGAACGTCCGATAACTAAAATTCAGGAGCTCTACCTCTCCCTCTCGAAAGATTATACTGCCAAGGCAGCTGGCTACTCGCATCTTATAGCAAGTCTATGCATTGAGTCTTCTAGACATAGAAAATCAATTCAAACGTCCTTAAATCCGGATTTGGTCCATAAACCAACTCGAATTATTGATGAAGTTTCAATGCTTCGATAGTTCAGCTTCTATTGCGTCGATCAGACAGGAAACCAATTCGACTTTTTTTAAGTCTAGCTGGTTTGATAGTTCAATTTCTGCTGAATCACTTAGACATGAAACCAATTAGATTTTTTGATGAAGTTCAGCTGGTTCCATAGTTCAGTTTCTGCTGTGTAGAACAGACAGGAAGCCAATTTAAATTTTAAATGAAGTTTAGGTGGTTCGATAGTTCAGCTTCTGCTGAATCACTCAGACATGAAACTAATTTAACTTTTTGATGAAGTTTATAGCTGGTTCGATGGTTCAGCTTCTGCTAAATCACTTAGACAGGACCGATAGGAACCCAGACCCCCAAAAAAAAACATCAGTGGAAAAGAGGAGCATAGACCCTACAACCCAAACACCTGTGACCGGTTGCAACGAGCAGCTTGATGCAAATTTGGCTCAGCAACAATAATAACTATAAATTGTCCTATTCATGACTAATTTTGGTTACATGGTACAACATGTAATTGTGATGCTTCTCAAATACTTTAACATTAAAATACCCAATGGTGTCCATGATGATTCCATTAAGGTATATTATTTTACTATCTTAATGCATCTTTCTAGAAAAGGAGATCCTTTGAGACTGTAGCCATTTTTTGAATCCAAGTTAAAATAAAAATTGAAAATATTTTTAAACAAATTTTTACTCCTATTTTGTAACATGATTTCGTTAACATGATTTCGTAAAAATAATTTCGTAATTATGATTTCGATGAATGTGATTTCGTAACATGATTTTGTAGCCTTTGGTTACAACTTTGGCAGGGCGTTTGTATAGACTTTATTTTGAACTTCTTGGAGAACCTTTTTGGTTGAGCTTATAATACAAATTACAAGTTAAAAGGTCAACTGTACATGCCGTGGGACAACAGTGACTCTGCAACGAGTTTCAAAGTCAACTGAACATGCCGTGGGATGTTCAGTTGACCCCGCAACGGGTTTCAGTGTCAAGGAAGGGTATTCTAGTGTAAAGTGTATTTAAAATTGTATACAATGTATACCTATATATGGTATATATGTGGATACTTTATTCATTCATTCTCTAGTTGCAAGATTCTTTTTGTTTAAATTCATTAAGATATGACAAGCTTTAAGCAAAAATGAATTGAAAGTACAACAGCCGCACTGTCAGACATCTCTAAAGCCATACAAACGCACTCATACATATCTACACACACATGCTTAATACATACCATAGAGCTGAGTTTTTTTTTACCATGAAAAGTGACAATTCACACATTGATCTATTGAACATTAACCATTGAACACCTGCAAACAGTAAAAGGACACGCTGACAGCGCAAACGATTGTGAGTCTAGACGTGCAATGTGTGATTAAGAGTGCCCAAAAAATCAGCTCAAATAAAGTAAAAGCAAATGGAAGTCGTTGGCAAACAAGCAAAAAGTCCAAATTAAACCACGAAACCAGTGAAAAGTGCCTGCGGGCAGGCAGAGTGTGAGCGGGTTAAAAGAGAGAGAGAGAAGAGCGAGCAGATATTCTTGTCTATAGCAGACGTTTTTGTTCTTTGCTTGTTCGTTTTCGTTGTTGTTGTTTTTATTGTTGTTGATTTTTGTTGAAGTGGAATTGCTGCGTTCTGCATTTGACTTGTTTTTGTTGACTGGCAAACTTGATGAGCGACTGTCTGGTTTAAAGGAGTTGTGTGTGCATTGTTGTTGTTGGAAACTCAATAGCGTAATTTAATGCGCTTTTACAACTTTTACTCCTCTCGCACACATGCATACAAATTCAGACTTAACCACAAAAAACAGCAAACGACAGTGCTGAATGCGACAACAACAATAAAGAAGTCTCTTTTCAAGAACAGAAAGTTGATTTTTTGACAGAACCAAAAAAAAAAACAAAATAAGACGCAAAGTAAAATACCAGACACAAATGAAAATTTGTTGCTTTTAAGTGCCATTGTTGATTTTTTGCCATTTTTGTTTGGATTCGACAGGTCGACTGCTTGCAACGTTCATAACAAGCATCATTATGTTGTTGTTGTTCTTATTGCCCAGTGATCCAGTCGCAACAACATTATTAATGCGACGTTTGTTAGTTGTTTTTGTTGTTAATGTTGTTGTTGTTGTTTGGTAACATTAACGCATTTGAAGCAAAAACAAATTGATGTGATTGAGTGCAGATACGCTGAGAGCAATTAAAGTACAAGAATGATGAGAAGGATGAAGGCGCTGTAGGCGTTTGCAAAAACTTACAGCTCAACTCAAATTAATCAATTTCACAAAAGTTTAGTGTGTTTTTTGTGCGTTTTTATCATGTTGGCTTATTTCTATTTCAACGCTTTTGCGGTAATGAGCAAAACATGCAACCGTTGAAGAAGTGTAGAAGTGCCAACAACAAAAGCGTTAACAAAAAAACAAGTAGTAACAAGTAAGAGTGTTTCAGTTAGTCCTAACGGAATTAGTTATTGACCTTTTTTTTACATCAGGCACGAACATTGATGGGACAATTAGGGACCATTAATGGTAATGAAACGTTTTTTGTTAATAACTTTTGAGAAGTGCGTAATGACTATTCTTCAGTGAGAATCTTATGGGCGATAATAGCCCAGTTAGTGCTTTGGAATACAAATGAGATGGTCATAGATTCGCCAACTCACGACTAGGCCAATCTATATATAAACAAATTAGTGTTCGACCGAAACATCTTTTTTGGGCCGAAACCGAATTTCGGTTTTATTTTTAATATTCGGCCGAAACCGAAACATTCTAGTTGAAATAAAAATCACCATATCAAGCATTTTTTTTTTCAACAAACGATTTTACATTAAGTAAATAAAGAACAAACAAACAAACATAACATAAAAAAAATACTTTTTAATAAAAACAATTTATTCATTTTTTTAAAACATTAACATGAAAAAATACACTTTCGTACCTTACTCGCTAATATTAAAAATGAAATAATTTAATATTATATGCTAAAAAAAAGTTTATTTCCATTGGTGGCATCTAAATTACTCCTCCTTTCACTTGCTACACAATAAAATGTAAAAAAATATTTTAGAAACTGAAACCGAAATCACTTATTTGGGCCGAAACCGAAACCGAATATTCGGTCGGACACTAAAAAAAATTAATGTTTGTTGGTCACATGCCACTAAAACTCAAAAACTAGAAGGCCAATTGAGCTGAATCTTTCACGGAATGTTCGTCTTGACTAAATCTCGCTAAACTTTATAGCGTGAATACGACTCGACAGTTGGGCGTGGCACCGCCCATAAAACTAATTTTTTAATATAGAATATTTTCCGAATATAGGTCGGACAGCATTGAAATTTGGTACAGCGTCATGGCTTAGACGTGTCGTTCCAGTGGTAAAATTGTATGGGCGTTGGACAAGGGGTGTGGCACTTTTTAAGCGATCCAAATGTTTTGAATAACTTTGGAACTACAGGTTACAAATCAATGACATTTGGCACAGACTTAAGATTTAGACGTGCCCTTCGACAGGGAGAATGGTGTGAGTATTGGACGAGGGGGCATGGCACTGCCCATACAACCCAAATTTTTAATATGGAATAGCTTCGGAACAATAAGTCGGAAAGCATTGAAATTTTGTAAACCGTCGTCTTATAGATGTGTCATTCTACTGGTAAATTTTGATGGGCGTTGGACAAGGGGCGTGGCAACTTTTTTGGGACTAAAATGTCGCACACCAATGAAACTCGATCGCTTGATTCGACTGGAAGAAGGGATTGGGCATTGCATAAAAGGGGCGTGGCACCGCCCATACAGCGTTGTATGAAGAAAATTGATTTATTGGGTCCTGATAGTACCAAATAAGGAAAACTATCTACGATCGGACGATGAAGCTACGGCGAAAAAGAAGTTCGATGCGATAATTGATGGTCGACGCGTCGCGACGGCGAAAAACAAGATCGTTTTGCCGGTGGGAAATTTTGCAGCAAACTGTAACCAAGTTGTTATGGCCGGTCAAGTAATTAGTCTACGGACCAATCCAATGAAAGGAAAATTTTTGTACATGAACATTTTCCAAGCCACGGTCGAAATTGGCATGAGAGATCTTTGTAGGTTCTCTACAGACCTGAACAAATTCACTTGCAAACTAGGTTTTAGTCATTGAATTGATTTGATGAGAAAGCTTTCACAAATTTCAACGAATTTTACAATTTTTATTGTCTAAAAATGTATACCTTTTCATTGTAAACTGGCTTAAAGTCTTTTTAAGCATTGCATTCTTTTTGAATTTTTGGTTGTTGGGAAGCATTTTTCAGCTCGTTTATAAGTGCCATTTTACTGTACAACTGTACGTTTTTTTTTCAGACTTATGTTACATATAAATATGTATGGTTAGTGTTGTTGTTCTCATCATTTAAATAGCTTTTTTTTATTGTTGCCAATGTTTATGTTTTTCTTACATAATTTGTTATTGTTGTTGATCATTAAAAATCAACTTGAAATTAATTGAATTTGTAAGCAAATTCAAATAAAATACAAATAAAATGTCAAGCATGACATAAAATCAGCAAAAACCAATTTGAATTAACAAAAAAAAAACTTAAAACAAATCGATTTAATTGGAGAAAATAAATCAAGTGGATAAATGTAACAGGCAAACCCACACACACAAAGATTGAATAAAAAAGAAAGAGACAACTTCAAGAAAAACTGACTGGAAAGGGCCGCATAAGCGATAAGCTGCCTTAGGGCGAGTCTTTCAGTTGAGTTGAAGCGAGTCTTTTCGTTTAGAACGCAACGTCTGAATTTCGGGTGTCCAAAAAAACAACAGACATTTCTGCCACTTGTAGTTGTTGCTGCCATTTAAATTGCAAATTAAACTTGGCAAAAACGAAATATCGAGGACCGACACGCGCGCACTTAGTCGGCTGCTGCTGCTGCTGCTGCGGCCTGGTGACAGCGACAGCGACAACGTCTGCACACTGACAGCTCGCAGCTGCCTAACGTTGATAAACAGCAAAACGCATTTGCCAATGTTTATTTGTTTTTGTTTGTGTTTACTTGTTTGCTGTTGCAGCAAATTGCTCTCGACGCGCAGACATTGCTTTGTTATTGTTGTTGTTGTGTCTTTTGTTGCTGTTGTTAGACGCATATCGCGTTGATCAGCAGTAACCGCAAATTGCAATTAATAAGTAAAAGCCTCAAACGTTATGTTGGGGGCCAACACGTGCAGCGCCCACATTTATGCTTTGTTTTGGCTACACAAACTGCGTTTGTGTGTGTGTGTGTGTGTGCGTGTTTGTGTGGCAGATGGCATCTGCATGCGGGTGTGCGCCTGATTGTATGCTACTTTGCTGCATAGTTTCGGGCTAATTAGGTGCGTCTTGCATATTAGTCGCTGCCACTTGAACTCGCGCCTGATTTGTCACACATTGTGCAAAACTCATAAGCAAACATCCTTTGCATGGTCCAAACTATGCACAAGTATGCGCGGCAACTACTGACTGTTGCTTTTGGAAAATGTTATTCAATTATTAATTAAATGGTTGCAGGCTGCACTGGTCCATAGTGCCTACAGTCCAGTGAAAGTTGCTATCAGCTATTTGCATGCATCTCAGAAATGATGTTTTCGAGTATTGTGTGACTGTGTGCAATTAGCGGGCTTTGTGCTACTCGAGCAAAGACTTCGGTGCTTTGAATTTAGACTCTTGACCGTTTGGAATTGTTTCCACTGAAGAATGTATTTTTGGAATTAGCTTTAAAACCCGCTTTAGATTAGAAAGGAAGTTTAAACAAATTATCTAAAAACAAATGTTTATGGAAATCAAATGTATTTCAAATTAATTGAAATATAATTTAAGTCTGAATGATGTAAAGAGAAATCCATTATTTTTCTAATAGATGGCTTCAGTAATCTGTATCTTGCGTTGTATGAGCCCGATCGGGTTACACTGTACGACATTAAAAAGATACAATTTCATACTTAAGAAACTTCTCAGCCAGTTTTATAATTGCTTGACTTGGCTTTGTTTGAGCGCGCATCAAAAATGGACACCATCAAAGAGAAAATATGCCATGTTTTATAGTTTTTCTTCGATTGAGCTGCTAAAGAAACTTTTCAGACAGTTTTGTGATTGCTTGACTCAGTTTTGTTTGAACATGCATTAAAAATGGACACCAAAAATGGGGAAGTATGCCATGTTTTGCAGTTTTTGCGTCAAAAAGATACAATTTCGTATTTCTCAGACAGGTTTTTGATTGCTTGACTAAAATTTGTTTGATCCAGCGTCAAAAATGGACACCAGCAAAGATAAAATATGTAATTTTTTACATGTCTTTTTCGATTGGGCTACGCTAGATGGCATTAAAAAGATACAATTTCATATTAAAGAAACTTCTCAGCCAATTTATGCGAATCGCTTGACTTGGCTTTGTTTGAACGCGCATCAAAAATGGACACCATCAAAGAGAAAATATGCCATGTTTTATAGTTTTTCTTCGATTGGGCTACTAAAGAAACTTTACAGACAGTTTTGTGATTGCTTGACTCAGTTTTGTTTGAACATGCATTAAAAATGGACACCAAAAATGTTTGCGTCAGAAAGATACAATTTCGTATTAAAAAAACTTCTCAGACAGTTTCTTGATTGCTTCACTCAGATTTGTTTGATCCAGCGTCAAAAATGGACATCAGCAAAGATAACATATTCCATGTGTTATAGTTTTTCTTGGCTTGGACTTCGCTAGATGGTGTCAAAAAGATACACTTTCGTATTAAAGAAACTTCTCAGACAATTTTGTGATTGCTTGACTCAGATTTGTTTGATCCAGCGTCAAAAATGGACACCAGCAATGACAAAATATATCATTTTTTACAGTTTTTTTTCGATTGGGCTACGCTAGATGGCATTAAAATTATACAATTTCGTATTAAGGGAGTGTTCCCGTCTAGTGCCGATATTAGGCTGTTTGGCTTATTTTGGAGCTACAAGGCAACATGCAATATTCTGGTTTTTTGCTTGTTGTTCCTTATTATTTGGAGAACAGAAACTCATATTTGTGTCAAAAAATTTTATTTTCTAAGTACAAATTTTCAGTGGTCAATGTGACCTTGTCACGCTGATTTTCACTGCTGGCCGATAAGAAATTTCGGGAACCAGTACTGTGAAACAGAAATGGGTATGCAATTATTAATCTGCAATAAATTCCGCGGATGCTAAACCACAGTTTTAGTCAAAATGTTGATTAGAAACAAAATGGCGGCCATATGAAAAAAAATTGTCCAGTTTTGCCACCTTTTTTTACCTTTAGAGTGCTTGAAAATATATTTAACAATAATTTTTTGATGAAAACTTTGGTTTAGCATCCAATGAAAACTATCTAGAACATTTTCCCAAAATTTCAAGTCGATACCTCTCATAGTTGCTGAGAAAAGTTATCGGCCAGTACAAAAAATGTGGTTTCGAGAAAAACGCGTTTAAAGTATCATATCAATGCATCCGCAATGTATCAGCGGAGCAAAAAGAGCTGAGATTACTTCAATTAACATGCAAAAAAGTGGCTACTGAGTTTGCGGATTGAAAAACGACTTTGGGGGGTGATAGTATATAGTATAAGGTACAATAAAACGCTAAAAAAAAAATCGATTTTTTCAAACTTCTACCCGGGAACACTCCCTTAAAGCAACTTCTCAGAAAATTTTACGATTGCGTGACGATTTGTTGGAGAGAAAAAAGAAAAAATGTCATATTTAAGAGTTGGCTAAAAATCTAAAAAGTGTTTATGGTCTCTGACACTGTCAAACAGCCAATTACGTGCAATTATCGTTTCATCATTTCTGTTGCGGCATGTTTGATGTCAAAGATGCACCCCGTTCTAGAAGGCCTATTGTCAAAAATTTGAATTAAATAATGGAAATCGTCGAGCCCGAACATCATATAAGCACTGGTTTGATTGTCTATGAGCTTAACATTATACAAGGAACGTTTTAAACCAATTAAATAAGGCTTGGATACAAAAAGAAGTTCAATGGACCTCTTAGACCTAATTTCCATATGCGAATCGCTGCTGAATTGTAACCAAATCGACACACTTTATAATGAATGTTAACTGGAAAGATACAATTTCGTACTGAAGAAACTTCTCAGACAGCTTTATGATTGCTTGGTTCAATTGGTGATGAAAAGTGAATCGATTACGACTGCGTTAGGATTTTGTTAGTGTCAAGAAAGATTGGCTGTTTGTTATGTGGAATTGGCAAAGAATCTTATCGACTATGAGCTCCAAACTCTTAATTGGGACCTGTTCAGTCAACAATTGAACCGTCTGAAGAAAACAATCTCCCAGAAGCGGCCAGCTTTGGCCATTAGGAGAGGATGCATATCCTATCTATCAGGACAACGCAAGGCAATACACATCGATATTGAGGGCTCTCCAAGGCCATGAGCGCAGCTTGCCTGTCGATAGAGATACAGTTAAAAATGCCTCTGCAACTGCTTTTCAGAACAAAGTTCAAGTATTGCATGCATCTCTGCCTGAAAAAACGATGCATTCAAGTCCTGATGGATTCGACGCAGACATCAGAGCCAGAACCTTGTTTTGTTGTGGAGCCGTCAGAACAGTCATGATTTGAATACAAGTGAGCCTCAGGTATTACTGACATTTAGAACAATTAATATCCAACTTTTTGATAACATTTCATTATCGCAAAAGAAAAATCGCAAAAAAAATTAAATAACAAAAACACTGTTTTCAATTTAGTCATCTTTCGTTATATACAACACTGCAACAGTTCAGCGTTTAGTTGAATGTTCTTATTTATATTTTTTCATTCACAGCATGAAATCAGAAATCCATTGAATCTGAATTTTTCTTTGCCAAATAAAATATCAAAAAATTTTTTGTTAATGCAATCAAGTTCAACACAGTTCAACACGTCAAAGCAAATTTCAATCACTGTCATATTCAGACTCTAACATACGAGCGAGACCGCAAAAAATAATAAAATAATAATAAAATAAGAAAATGCAAAAAGTGAATAAGAAATTTGTCTGCTAGTGGGAAAATAGAAAATAAAATTAGAAGGAAATCTAATATGAAAAAAAAATTTGCTTTGTTACAAGCAATAAATAAATCACAAAGGTATATAAATAAATACATAAATTATCCAATGAACCGGCGGCGCGTTAAGCACACTTGAATTGTTTGCCCCCAAAGACGCCACTCGAATGTGCCAGCAGCAAATAATTCGATGCTGAGCCTCGATCTGAATAACATTGAAAATAATCTAAATTTCAGTGCGGCTGCACAAATACAATAAAAGTGGCAGTTTGTTGATATTGTTGTTGTTTTTTTTTTTTTAAAATATAACAATAGAAATAAACAAACAAACAGTGAAGTGGAGTGTGTGTGTTGGAGAGCGTCGAGAGTGACCTCAAAAATATGGAAAAATTTCAATGTGCAGAGGGCTTAAGGTAGTTTTCGATTGTTGTTGTTGTAGCTTTATTCCTCAATGTGTGTTGTAGTTTGGTCAGGACATGTTGCTGTTTTTTTAGTGTAAATAGTTGTTGTAGAGGACTTTACGCATAAGCCGGTACAGTGCAGTAGCGAAATTTGATATTTAGTGAAAAAAACCTGTGATTTGTTATCTTAGCGATGGCAATATGGCAAATCTTTCATTGAAAACCATTTGTGAAAGTGTAGAAAAATTGAAAAATTTCTTATTTTGTTTGTATAACTAAAAATATAAATTCGTGAATACAATCGGTGTGCGTTATGGTTTCAAACTCTGACTGAATCCACACTAAGTGAAGCTAAAATCTGGCCAAAAAATTCAAAATTAAAAAAGAAAACTAAAAACTAAAATTTAGGCAAAAAATTCAAAAATTAAAACTTCAGCAAACTTTCCCAAAACTTCGGTTTAAACTTTGGTGATGTTCTATTTTGGTGTTATTGACATTTAAAGGGCACAACTTAAGAGTTTATCCGTTCTTGGGGTTTGTGGTTTTTAACTCAGAATAAATCAATTCTAAGTGAAGCAAAAATCTGGGCAAAAAATCAAGATTTAAAAAACTTCAGTAAACTGTTACAATACTTTGGTTTAAACTTCTGTAAGGTTCTATTTTAGTGTTATTGACATAACTTAAGGGGTTTTTTTATTCGTCCTTAGGAGGCTGTGGTTTCCAACTCTGACTTAATCAACATTAAGTGAAGCTTAAATCTGGGCAAACAATTTAAATTTAAAAACAGAAAACTTCAGCAAACTTTCAGTAAACTTTGGCTTAAACTTCGGATAGATCCTAGTTAGGTATTATTCACATCAACTGGATGATTTATCTACCCTTAGAAGGATGTGATTTCTAAGTCTGACTTGAGCAACACTAAGTGAAGCTTAAATCTGGGAAAAAAATTCAAAATTTAAAAAGCAAATCTTCAACAACCTTTCACTAAACTTCGGCAAGGTCCTATTTAGATATTATTCACATCAAAGAGGCCCAACTGAATGGTTTATCTGTCCTTAGAAGTTTGTGGTTTCAAACTCTGACCTAAACAACACTAGTTGAAGCTTAAATCTCGGCAAAAAATACAAATTTTAAAAGAGAAATCTTCAACAAACTTTCACTAAACTTCGGCTTGAACTTCGGTGAGGTCCTAGTTAAGTGTTATTCACATCAAAGAGGCCCAACTGAATGGTCTATCTGTCCTTTGCAAGTTGTGGTTTCTAAGTCGGACTTAAACAACACTAAGTGAAGCTGAAATCTGGGCAACAAATTCAAAATTTAAAAATTAAATCTTCAACAAACTTTCTCTGAACTTCGGCTTAAAATTCGGTGAGATCTTAGTTAAATTATTCACATCAAAAGTACCCCAACTGAAGAGTTTGACTGGTAGCAGGGATTTGTAGTTTTCAACTCTAACTTAACACTAAATGACGCTAAAATTTGGGCACAAAATTTAAAACATAAATTTTCAAAACCTTTCAGTACACTTTGGCTAAAACTTCGAAAAGGTCCTAATAAGGTATTATTCACATCAAAGGGCGCATTCATGGTTTATCCGTTCTTGGGGGTTGTGGTTTCCAAGCAATTCAAAATGAATTAAAAAGATAAAACTTCAGCAAACTTTCACTAAGCCTCGGCTTCAACTTCGTTAAGGGCTTATTTTGCTATTATTCACACCAAAAAGGCGCCAACTGAAGTGTTTCTCTGCTCTCAGCAAATTGTGGTTTCAAACTCAGACTTAATCAACACTAAGTAAAGCAAAATCTAGGCATAAAATATGAAAATATGAAAGGAAAAAACGTTAAAAATACAAATCCGTATGCATATAGACGAAAGCCCGAACTTGCAAGACGCCATCAATACACATTAAACACACACAAACACACACACACACATACACTAAGCTTTTGTCAAAATGCTTTAAGCGTTAAATGCAAATTCCTTTTAACAGGATCAACTTTAACTTATATACTCGAAGTTCGAACCCGCCTCAAGTTCTTTGCATATAAAAATAAAAACAACAAAACAAGAAATACATATAAAAACAAACTAAAGAAAACAAAAAAATAATACAAACAGCGGGGCACCGTAAGCGCAGCGCTCGTAAATGTTAAAAAGCATAGCATACTTATGTGCGCTATTGCCGCTGTTGATGCCAGACAATTGCCCATACCATAATATCGAACGATACGGTATTGATATGGCTTGGACTTGCTGTACAGGGTGCACGATGCACGGCGACTTCGGCCAGCGCGAAGCAATTTAAATGAAATTGAGACCAATTGCCAGGGGGGGGAAATGGCCGGCCAGCTCACCCACTCAGCCAGCCAGAGAATTCCTGCAATATTTGCACTTACTTAACGCCATGTGCCGAGTGCAGTGGCGGGGCGACGGAACGACCGCCGCACTCGCTAAAGAATGCAGCAATTTGCTGAACGTTGCCGCATTCGAGGGGCACACCAACTTGTCCATAGTTGCAGAATTCAATTTAATTTCTTTAAATGTTATTTGCATTTACGACTGCGGCTGCTGTCAGTGTGTGTGTTGGGTTTGACGTATCAATTGCGGTTCATTTACAATTTTTAATTAAATTAAAACTCCGCTGAAGCGAAGGTTGGCTTTATGCAATTTTGTAAAAGCACACAAACACAAACACAACCAGTAACCAAGTTTCTCTCTAATTTATTTGATGGGCTTTTAAGCCGTTTTTATGTTTTGGTATGCCAAGAAAAAGCCATAAATTTATTAAACCACTTTTATGCTTTAATTCAATAACAAAAGAAACAAAGTACTCGCCAACAAACTTCCTGTCCACGCAGCGGCAGCCAGCAAAAAGCACAACAAATCAAATTTACCACAATTGTTTATAAATCTAATTATTGTTGTTGTAAAAGAAAAAAACAAAAAACAACAAAAGGGCCGCTAGTTGTTCGGCTCGTCAGTGCCATTAATCATTCGCTGTGACAGCGTTGCCACAGTTAGCAAAACAATAGAAAAGTTGGTCCAATGCGAAAATGGGCAGCAAAAAAAGGGTGCGCAGTGGAGTAGGTAAACTGAGTAGTAGAACTGAGTGTTTGGTTAGTGTGATAAGAGCAGAGCGAGCAAAAAAAAAAGTGCAGCATCAGCAAAATTAATATTAACGCAATGCGTAAATTTACTAGATTGCACGCAAGTTGCGGCATGGTGTCAGTTGTTGGCAAGGAGTAGCAAACAAAAAGAAACTAGAAATGAAACTAAAAGATGCTGTGAAGTCTATGTCTGATATAGCGAAGGAAGACTATGAAAGACCAATACTGATGGCATTTATAACGTCAAAGATGTAGTGGGCAAAAAGAGACAACAGTTACTGCCTACAAGTATGCTACAAAAAATTAGTTTAAAGAAAGGCCAAGATTAATTACAAGTTTTTGAATGAATTAATTAATTCATTAATAACTTTTGATAGAATTGTAATGATGGCATTAACAATGTGAAAGACGTTGCAGTCAGCAAATCGAAATAAGTACTTAAGCCTACAAGTATGCCATAAAAGATGTGTTAAAGAAATGCTAAGATTAATACAAGTTTTTTGATTATTTTATTTCAGTAATAATGAATTAATTAGTCTATAATGAATTAATTAATTTAAAATTCATTAATTAGTTTATAATGAATTATTCATTATTATTGTTTACAAAAGATGTGTTTAAAGAAATGCTAAGAATAATACAAGTTTTTTGATTAATTTAGTTTAGTTCTAATTAATTAATTAATTTATTATGAATGAATTAGTTTATAATGAATTAATTAATTTATAGTGAATTAATTCATTAATTAGTTTATAATGAATTAATTCATTAAATAGTTTATAATGAATTAATTCCTTAATTAGTTTATAATGAATTATTCATTATTATTGTTTACAAAAGATGTGTTTAAAGAAATGCTAAGATTAATACAAGTTTTTTGATAAATTTATTTCAGTAATAATGAATTAATTAGTCTATAATGAATTAATTAATTTAAAATTCATTAATTAGTTTATAATGAATTATTCATTATAATTGTTTACAAAAGATGTGTTTAAAGAAATGCTAAGATTAATACAAGTTTTTTGATTTATTTAGTTTAGTTATAATGAATGGATTAATTTATAGTGAATTAATTAACTTATAATGAATTAATTAATTAATGAATTTATAGTGAATTAACTCATTATTATTGTTTATCAAATTGGTTTTAATTTTTAATTAAGAAGTTCGATCAAATACGAGTTTGAGTTATGTTTATAGTTAAAATATGTTAATAGTTACAAAAAAATTTTTTTTAATTTAAAAAAATATTTTTTTAATTACTAAATTATTAAACAATTTTTTAAAATTATTAAACAGGCCGTGCCTGTACACGGGTTGATATGAACCGTTAAGTAAATAAGGTTTTGAGGATTTCGAATTTATTGTGAGTTCAACAACTTTCCAAACAATTTTGCAATTTAATGTGTTGGCAAATGGCCTTAAAAATGAAAGATTAAATTAATTGGCTGGGCGCACCATACATTTAATTTGCAGATCAAAGCAAAAAGGGAAGAAAAAAAACCCTGCGCCAGCTCGATTTCGTTGTTGAGAGCTGCCACCTTACGGCGACCGTGGCAGGACATCACTTATATCTTCTTAATCTCAGACATAATGGATTTTAATGCAGTTTCAATTTGATGATTTTTTCGTATCTTCTCACACACATCTTTTAATTAAGCAGTTTTTAAAACCTGAACCTAAAAAACCAAATTTCGTCGGAGTCCTTTGACAAAGACTTGAAAGCCTCAACACTAAATAAGTATTTAAATAGTTTTTAAGGCGCCTACGACAAGTTAGCAACCACACATAAAACTGTTCATAGTTTGCCGAAAGGAACACACCAACAACGATTTACTTTTTGGCCCACATTGAGCGGCCAAATGTGTGTTTTGCCGTTTGCCATTTTATTGCAATTTTATTTGTTAGTCGTTCGCGCGTTTGTCGGTCATTATTTATTATCTCAGCAAAAATTATGTACTTCGCTGACAGTTGTTGTTGTTTGGTTTGTGTTGCTACCATGGCTACTGCCAAGATGGGCCATAAACATCAGCGCGAACACAAATCGAAAAGGGACGTTCCTCCAGTCCCCCCGGCTCCCGTCCAACTGTTCTTGGCTGTTTCTACAAGTCAGCTCTGCTCTTTGGCGCATCGTATTTTCATAAAATTTTTTCTCGTTTCATGTCGTTTTTTTTTGCTGTGCTTTGTTGTTGACGTGCTGGCGCGCTGAGGAATTTGCGCCTTACGGATTGCACGCAAAAGGATACAAGTTTGCAATGCTTTGCTGATTTTTTTTTGTAATTTTTTCTCGTTTATTATTTTCTGTTCTATTTTGTATCATTTTGTGTAATTTTTTTATTATTTGTTGATTTTTACTTTTTATAGAAATAATCAACAGCAGCTGAAGCGGCCGCTGTGGCAACGGCAACAAACACACACACACACATGTATTATTTACTTAGACTTGCTTGCACAACCAACCTTTGTGTGCATGTATATGTGTTTTGTACACATATGTACACATCTGAGTTTTATTTATAGTTGTTTACATTTTTAACGAGCGCCCTGCGTCCTTGGTTCAAATTTTTGCTGCGTTTTGTGTGTCTCGGTTGTGATTGTTGTTGTTTAATATACCTTAACAGCTTCTTCAACAGTCACAATTACATTCACATGTACATACATATGTATGCACAAAAATATGTATTTTTTCAATGGAAGGCAAAAATCGAGCAGTGTTGAGTTCCCAAAGCGTTAACAAATTGTAAACTATTTTTGCGCTCTCGACTTGCTGTGGGAATTTGGCATTCACCGAGCCAAGCCATAAATTAAATCATACTTAATGCTTTGTGGCAAAGTGAAGGCTTCAAAAGAATTTAAAATGAAATTTTGGCTAAAAAAATTTGCCATAAAAGCGAATTGTTTAAGGTTTGCTTGTGCGGCTTTTGGCCTCAAGATTAACAAAACAAAATCCAAATATTGTATAAAAATAAAATGAATTTTCGCATGTAAATATGTAGTAAACCTGTGCGAAGAGTGTTGCTACCAACATAAGCCCAAATCACTGAAAGCTTTTCGTTCAGGCAGAGTGTGTGGCAAAATCAACATAAACAAAGTCTGGCAACATGGCTAAAAGTGTTTAGTAAATGTTTTCGCATAGAAAGAGTGGCAGAAACAGCAGCAATACTAATAGAGTCCCAACATGATGCTGGAACATTTTTGAATTCCCAGAAACTTTTTCTGACTTCAAAGACCATGTAAAGTCTGTCTAAAACTTACCGCTTCTGATCTACACTTTATCTAAGTATTCTAGAACCGAAAGAATCAATTTTTGGAAGCTTATTTCCTCTTTGAAGTCAGTATATATTTCAGCTTATCTCTTTTATGAAGTTTTCTGGATATATTTTTTTTGGATCCATTGATCTAAGACACTTCTCACTTCAGACTTTCAAAAATTTTATTTTTTCTGAAATCTATTTCAATTCTTTTTAGGACCAATTGACCCAAGTTTCAGAGTCCCACTTTAGACGCCAACTTTCTGAAGTCTACTTCCAGTCTTTTTAGGACCAACTGACTCAAATTTTAGACTTCTCCCTTCAGAACCCAACTTTGTTCATATTTTATATTTCAACGTTTTTCTAAAGTCTTTTTAGGACAAACTGATCCAAGTCTCATACCTCTCCAACAAACTTTTGGAATCTATTTCAAGTCATTTTGGGACCAACTGACCCAAGTTTCAGACTTTTCGTTTCAGAAGCAAACTTTCACTATGTTTTATATTTCAATTATTGCCATTTTTGAAGTATATTTAAAATCTTTTTAGGACCAACTGACCCAAGTCTCAGACTTCTTGCATCAGTAGCCAACTTTCTGCATATTTTATATTCCAACTTTTTTCTGAAGTCTTTTTGGGACCAACTGACCCCTTTTCTCAGACTTCTCACTTCAGAAGCTAACTTTATCTATGTTTTATAATCTAACTTTTGTCTTTTCTGAAGCCTTTTTAAGACCCACTGACCGAAGTCTCAGACTTCTTGAATCAAAAGCCAACTTTCTCTGTGTTTTATATTCAAACTTTTTTTTGTCTATTTGTGAAGTCTATTTCAACCCTTTTTAGGACCAACTGACCCAAGTCTCAGACTTCTCGCTTTAGAAGCCAACTTTATTTTTATTTTATATTCCAACTTTTGTCTTTTCTGAAGTCATATTTCAAGTCTTTTTAGGATCAATTGACCCAAGTCTCAGACTTCTTGCATCAGAAGCTAACTTTCTCTATGTTTTATATTTCAACTTTTTTTAAGTCTATTTAAAGTCTTTTTAGGACCAACTGACCCAAGCTCAGACTTCTCGCTTCAGAAGCCAACTATTTCTATATTTTATATGTTTCAACTCTTTTTTGGATCAACTGATCCAAGTCTCAGATTTCTCGCTTCAGAATCCAAGTTTCTCCATGTTTTATATTTCAATTTTTTTCTGAAGTATTTTTAGTACCAATTGACCCAAGTCTCAGACTTCTCGCTTCAGAAACAAACCTTCTCCATATTTTATATTCCAACTTATGCCTTTTCTGAAGTCTATTTCAACTCTTTTTTGGATCAACTAACCCAAATCTCAAACTTTTTTTATATTCCAACTTTTAGTCTGGCCGGTTCTGACTTCCACTTTTTTGTAGTTTTTATTTCAACTTGTCTCTTTTTTCTCAATTGATCCAGACTGAGATTTATCAACACAAATACCCATTTTCTTTAAATTTTTGAACAAGTCGATATAAAGAATTTTTTTGACTGACTGATTCTGAAGATTAAACGATTTTCTGAATCAATTTATGCAATTCTAAAACTTTTAACTTTACTTTCTCTTTTTTGTTTAAAACTGATGAAATTTTTATTCTTATTTTTAGCAGCTTTATTATTTCTAAAGTTTACTTGAAGACTTTCGGAAACCAATTGATCCAATGTTGAAACTTACTGCATATTTTTTAAATTATAGAATAGCTAGAAACAACTTTTATGACTTTAAAAACATAAAATTCCAATTGTTTAAAAAAAAAATTAACTAACGAACCGTTTGCAAGCTCTGCAAAACATTGAATTCCAGAAAGAAAATAAAGTAGGTATAGAATTGAAACGTTGAAGTCGAAACTTTGTTCTCAATCATTCCAGTTATTCTTTAAACTAAGTTTCAAGGGTCAAAAATGGTATCTTTAAAATGTTAAATCGAGAGCCAAGGACATCTCAGTGTCGGAGCTTTGATATACCGAACTCGCACATTGAATTCAGATCAAAGTCAATGTGTGCCTAGGGGTTCTTTGGTCCCTCCATGCATTTGCAAGAACAATACTATGAAAGTACAAATAAAAGCGGCCACAGCAACTGGATTACTGGACTCGAGACGCAACCAACGAATGCTTGCACAGGATAAAACAAATACCGAATGCAACACATCGCTACCGCTGACAATTATCATTGCAATAACAACAACAACAACAAAATTAGCAAAGTTAAACACAAAAGCTACATTGGCAGACGAGAAGCCGACTGCGTAAAAGCCCATTTGCGCTTAGAAAACCGTTGGCGAAAATGTCTGAATGCGTGGCAAACAAATCGATTAGGAAATGCACTTTGCCACGAAGCCAAAACTGAAGCATTGACCAAATGGGCCAATAGCAACAAAAACCAACAACAACAACAACAACATAGCCAACAATTGCTAAAAGTACTGCAAAGCGGTTAAAGTCGTAGGTGGACACACAATGCAAAGCTTCGAATGGCGCAGTGCAAAAAGTGCAAATGTGCATTGCAATGTTCAAACAAGCAGAAAAGCAGCAAACGTGGCACTAGAAAGAGTGGAATGGAGTGGTAGAGGGCTCTGAGAGAGAGAGAGAGCGAAGGGAGATGGGAGTAGCTGAGAATGTAATGTGAAAAGTCGATTTCTTGCTGTGCGGCGCTGACACCGCAAACCAAACGCAATGCAACGCAAACGAAGTAAAATGAAGTGAAACCAAAACAACAACAATGCATTGCAAGCAGTCAGAGCCACTATTGGCTCAACTGCTACTCGTATGCCGAGTGTGTGTTGAGGTTGGCTGACGTTGTGTCTGCTGCGCTGCTTTCCATGGTGATGGTTCGATGATGAATGGACGCGCCAATTGTTTCCCACCTAAGACCAGTTTGCAAAAAAAAAATAAGAATTCAAATCAAAAAAAGTTAGCAGGCAACGTTGCCACACTGTCGGTTTACTTCAAGAGGCAAAAATCAGTGCAAACGCATGTTGGAAAATTTGAGGTTATGCAGACATGTAGCCGATGAATGTATTTATAAGCTTGTATGTGTGTGTGTGTGAGAGTTTTGTGTGTGCGTGTGCAAGTTTTGTGTTCCTTTGCTGATGCTGTTTAATACGCGCACCGTAATTACGTGCGTACGTTTTTTTTTTTTTTTTATTTTAAAGAAGGGAAAAGCATTGAAAGCCGGAGTGTGAGACTTTCACCCACTAAAAACCCTTCTATCTCCTACACTGATACCAGGGAACGTCCTGCAAGGAATTACTTCCTGGTATCAGTAGGGTGCGGCACCGTGCCCACCACCTCGGACTATCTATGTTCCCTACGTTGGCGTTCTAAAACGCGCAGTGTTCTTATAATGCTGGCTGCAGCCGAGCATACAGCTTCCCACTTGCGTGGGGTGTCACACATGTGTGCAGTCAGGTTTATAACGGACGGATGCTCCCCAAGAGCTAACGCTAATTCCCTTCGGACGGACTTGAACCGCGGGCACTCCAACAGGATATGCTCTGCGGTCTCGTGCTTCGCCGGGCATTGCGGGCAGAAGGGGTCGTCATCATGCTTGAATCTGTGGAGGTACTGCTTGAAGCAGCCGTGCCCACTCAGCAGCTGCGTTATGTTGTGGTCTAACTCACCATGCTTGCGCTCTACCCACCGCGCGATGTCCGGGATCAACGCAAAAGTCCAACGCCCCTTGGTGGATCGCTCCCATCTCTGTTGCCAGTTTCTAATGGTGGCGCTCCTTTCCGCAGCTTTCGCGACGCTCGTCGGCTTGGTGCGCACACACGTGCGTACGTGTGTGTGTGTGTGTGTGAGTGTATGAACGCGTCTGTCAGCATTTCAAAACAAATGTAATTACTAAAGTCAATTTTGACTTTTATTAAGATTGAAAAAGTTCGAAGCGTTGAATATGATTCTTCTCTCATTTTGCGTTTTGGAAATGTAAAAGTTTTGTACTTCACACACACACACACACACACGCACACATTGAACTTTATTTGCTTTTGGTTCAACTAACTTTAACTATAATTAGAAAAAAGGTGAATGTTTTTTTGAGCAACAACAAAAATTAAATCATGGAACTAAAAAGATTTTTTTCGAAAACATTTTTTCAATACGAAAAGTTGTAGTGAATTTTTGGTATTTTGAAAAAGTCTCAGCTTTATAGTCAACGCTATCATACTAAAAGTATGCAATGCTTATTGCAATTTCGGTAGTGACTGTTGTTTTAGCCATAACTTTTTATAGTATACTTTTTGGCTCACATTTATAAGTATTCAATTAAATTAGCTTAAATTTAAGAGAGCTTTCGTGATTTAGTTGGCTGCTTGGGTCACAATTTACTAGTCAGAAAGGTCTGTTATGTGTTTGTGGTACAACAACAACAAAAAAACAGTAGAAGAAAATTTCTTGTCAGACAATATATTTTTTATTTAAAAGATTGTAGTAATTTGTGAAAAATGATTCAGCTTTGCAGTTAGCTCTTTCTTAAATCACTCTAAAAGTATGCAACGCTTATTGCAGTTTTGGTAGTGACTTTTAGTTTAGCTATAACTTTTTATAGTATACTTTTTGGCGCACATTAAATTAGTGTCAATTTAAGAGTTTTGGTGGTTTAGTTGGCTGCATGGGGCACAACTAATTAGTCAGAAAGGAAAGGTCTGTTGTATCTTTGCGGTACAACAACAACAAACAACAGTAGAAGAATTCTTTTAAATATTTATATATATATATATTTTAAATTTTTCATTTAAAAGATTGTAGTAACTAGTGGCAATGTGAAAAATATATCAGCTCTGTAATCAGCATTATGTTTAATCATACTAAAAGTATGAAGTGCTTATTATAATTTAGGTAGTGACTGTTGTTTTAGTTTATAACTTTTTGTAGTATACTTTTTGGCGCACATCTATGTATATGAAACTAAAATTCATTTAGCTACAGGAGGCACAATTAAACAGTCAGAAAAGGTTTGAATTACAGGTACTTTTGGTACTACTAAGTGAAAGTGAAGGATTGAAGTATCGTCTACGTAAATATATGCTTTATTCTTCTACTTATCAGGGCGCTAATAAAACTTGGTTGGTAACTTTCAACAAGTGTCTCTTCTAGGAGACTGTTGGCAATAGGCTAATCACATAACGTAGTAAAATTTTCATTGATTGAGGCCCTTTGCATACAAGGGGCGTGAATAAGAATTAAAAAAATCTATATCTGAATTGTGTTAATACCAAGTTAATATTTTAATATTGTTTTTGAATATTTTCCTTAGTTAAAAAGTTACTGAACGACATTTTCAAAGCGTAGAAACCAACTTCATACAAGAAAATCATTATTAAAGTAAATCATTGGAGAACACACCTGTTTTTCAATCATTGAGCACATGGGTCACTTAGACCCTATTCACTTTTGATTGCCTATAATTCCACAACTACTGAACCTTTTGACTTAACAAAAAATTCTGCACACTGCACTTTGGACAACAATTTAACAATTTCTAACCAATATAAACAAAAGTTCAGATAAACTTTGTAACTAACTTCAAAAAATTTGCAGGAAAAATAGATTTTTAAATATGTACTGTCGCTTAAAATTGAAGTATGGTTCTACTTGGTCTAGTTTGTGCTCCATAGGTTCATTGACAGCGTGCTGGGGGTTGTAAAAGACGCCTAGAAGTGCCTTAGAACCTCAAAATATGCTAATAAGAGCTGATTTTCTCTGCATTACATTAAAAAAACATACATAAACCGTCAAAAAACATTTAAAATTGATTTGTTGATTTCTGTTACTGACCTTTTACACTTAAAATCCATACACAACGTTCATTTCGGCTTTAAATGTTTATTACAAAAAAAGAAAAATCCATATTTTTGCACATGAAATGCAAAACTTTCACACCTACACATACAACGCTGCAGCACAGCAGCGATAAACCCTGTCAAGTAATCTTCACATAAATGCATGTAAGCGCCATTTTTTTGTTTTTTAGTGGCGCGCAAATATTTGCTGTCTACATTTGGGCGCAGTGCACAACATGAATTTGTCACAGCTGCAACAGCGAAGCGTTAAAAATGGTTTTTAGTTTACACTATAAAAGCATTTTGCTACATAAAAAAGTAAATAAAAAAGTAAAAAGTGTTTGCTGCGCATTAAGAATTTGTTGCAAATTTTTAGTGCATACTTTTTGGCGCATAGCTCCACTTCAAAGCGAAACTGCATAAAAAGCGCAAAAGTGATGCACTCAACGTTGTATTTTTGACCTTGAAAAGCGCGTCAGGTCAAGAGTACTAAACACTGGAAGGAACACCCACACACAGAGGCAACAATACACGTACATACTTTTGTATATTATTCAAAATAAGCGCGTGTATTCAAATGGAAAGCTGATAGCGTTGAGCAGACAAACAGCTCAACCGAGCGAAGGCGCAAAGGGTCGACGGCGACTGCGGAACTCTGAATTGAGTCGCTTCAAGCAACGCTGCTCATTATGCGCTGACACGCAGATTGCTGCCGCTCAACTCGTGTATACGGCAAATAGTCAACAAGACACAACAATACAAAAGAGCAACAAAAATGTAAATGATGAAAATTGCGTAACTGCACGCAAGATGGCAACTGAGGGCTGCTGTCAAATGTCGGTGATTAACTTTTATCATTGACAAATGTGAGTGTGTGTGTGAAGAGTGTTGAAGGGGAAACAGTACCACTTCATCTTTGTCAGACACACACACACACACAGCCCTACAGAATAACAAATGCCATTCTCACAAAAGGCAAACGACTGACAGCAGCCACGCGCTCATTCGCTGCGCACAAATTTGACAACTACAAAAAATTACACGAGAAGTAGAAGAAGCAGCAACTGTACATAACGGTGAGAAGGGATTGAGCATTCAGCGCTTTGTTGGAAAAAAAGCAAATATTTGCTTGCAGCACTTTTCCCATATCCACTTAGCTTTTCCTTTGCTTTCATTCAGTCAGTTAACCTCTTGGCTTCAGTTCCGTTTTTGTGTAGAAGATTTTCGATTTGATTTTTTGTGCGTACGTATTCAATTTACAAACATATGAACAAACATAACTGGACAAACTGAACAAAGTTCCATGTACAGTTGTCAATTTCAATGAAACACATTCTACACATTTTGAGAAAACTTATGCGAAAGCAGGGAACACAGTGCAGCAGAAGTGAGATCATGAAATGTATTAATGTTACTCATACGCCCCAATAAATATGAGTTTAAATTTGTCAGCATTAATTGCTTTTAATCATAGCTGAAAGTTGTTAAAGTCAGAAAATGTTTTTATTGTAATTATTGTTAAACGAATATTACTTATACGCCATGCAGATAACTAAAATAATGTAAATTTTATGATATGAAAAAATTTAATTTTAAAAAATTTAAATTTTTTAATTTTTGTCAAAAAATTAAACTGCTTAAAATTGGCCGGCAAAAAATTTGTGGAAACTTTTGTACATGGTGCAAACAATTTTTGGTGAGCATATTTGTAGAAGAAATGTTACTCATACGCCCCAAAAATTATTGCCGACATTTTAGTTTTTGAAATTTTGTGCTGTTTTGATGAAAACTTTACAGTTTTGTTGTATTCAGAGTTGGTACTTAAGTAATGACATTTGGTTTTCCTTCCAAAAAATTACGTAAAACTAAGAGTTTTTGTAATTTTGTTCGAAGTTTTGGTGTTTTCTGAGTTTTGCTGGATTTCGTTTTACTTATAGGTTCAGTCGAGATGAAATAAATGCCAAATAAATACCAGTTTGTAAAACTTGATGCAATGTTTACCTATTTTCAAAGCATTTCTGTAATTCATATTACGTATACGCCTCAGTAAACTAAACAAAAATGATACAACTTAAGTTTTTTCACTTTAATTTCTTACTTTCAGCACATTTGTGCAATTTATGTAACGTATACGCCCCAGTAAACTTTAAACAAATGGCAAAGGCTGTCGTTGTTAAATTTTACCACCTATGTCTAACAATTTATTTAATTCTTGTTATGTATATGCCCCAGTAAACACGAAAACAATGCCATAGAAATTTAAATTTTTTGTGATTTTGTAAAATGGTTTGTTGATTTCTGCATTTTTATTCATTAATTTTAATTGTATGTACATTCAATATAAAATTAATGCCAAACAAATTTTATGTTTTAAAACTTAGTGCAATATTTGCTGAATTTAAGCACATCTTTACAATTTATGTTGCGTATACGCCTCAGTAGACACTAAATAAAAGACAAAAATTCAGTGTTTTAACTTGAAACCCCTATTTTCAGCATATTTATTTCATTAGTGTTACGTATACGCCCTAGTAAACACGAAAACTATGCCATAGGAATTAAAGTTTGTATAATAAATAAATAAATAAAAATAAATAAATAATTTTGCCAGATGTTTTGGTGTTTTCGGAGTTGCTCTTCATTTCTTGTTACGTATATAGTACGCACAGTCAATATGAAATTAACGCCAAATGAATATTAGATTAAATAATTAAGTGTGAGGTATCCCTATTTTCAACAAATTTACTCACTTAAGGCAGGTTCTCACCTTGTGGATCCGAAAAAGTGCACTTTTTTTAGGAATTTTTTTTGAGAAAACGGTTAAAGATACAAAGCTGAAAATTTTGTCTGGATATGAACACACATTTATTTAGAGAATACAATTTTTCAAATTGAATGAATCAAAAAACGGGGGCCACGGGGCGTCCATCAGTGGCGGCATGTCGGCGAGGAGGTGTCCCGCTACCGGAAGTGATTCCGTCAAAACCCGTCATCCGAAACACAAAAATCGAACACATTCTTAATGTGTACCGTATTATCTATTGAATGAACCACGATCATGAAAAAAAAATCAAAATTACAAAAGTTATGAGGTTTTGAAAAAAAAATTAAGATTTTCGCATTTTTTTGTTCACTTATTATTTTTTTAAATAAACAATTTTCAATATTTTTGGCTGATCGTGGTTCGTTTATTAGAAAAAACCCTAAGGAACATTTAAAAAAAATTTGGTGACGATTGGTTCAATCCAGCGCCTTCAATCACTTCCGTAAGGTCCGAAAATGTGGTTCTCAGAAAAACGCGTTTAAAGTTTAAAGCGCGCTCGGCCGGTGCTCGACACTGCGCTATGTAACGGTCTGTAACTTTTGTAATTTTTCAGATTTTGATCTGAAATTTCTGGAGCACATTTTTGAAACATATATCTACACGATAAGGCAAAAAAAAAATCGGTTTTTTTTCCCACAAGGTGAGAACCTGCCTTAATGTTACGTATACGTCCCACTAAACACTAAATAGGTGACAAAAACTGCGGTTTCTGAACTTTTACTTCCTATTTTCAACATACTTAGTGTATTAATGTTTCATAAACACTACAACAGTAAACACTACAACAAGCAACAGCTTCAGATTTTGAACCTGTACTATCCATATTCTATTTATTTATAAAATTAAAGCTACATATACGCCCCACTAAACCTTAAATAGTTAACAAAAACTCCGGGTTTTTAAAACTTTTACTTCCTATTCTTCTATTAATGTTATATTACATATATTTAACATAAATACAACAACTTCAGATTCTCAATCCTTTGTTACGTAGGCGCCCCAGAAAACATCAACTAACTGACTAGAACTAGAACAATTTTCTAACTTTTACTACCTCTTTTTAGCATTTTTATTTTACTAATGTTATGTGAAACCCCCATTAAACATTAAAATGTAGCAAAATCTCCAATTTGTTTACTTTTACTCTCTATTTTCATTACACTTATTCGACTAACGTTACACAAACGTTTTAAAAAACACTAAAAAAGAAGCAGAAGCTTCAGTTTTTGAACTTTGACTGCATACTTTCAGCATATTTAGTCAACTAGTGATCATAATCATTAAATATATGGCAACAGCTTTCGATTTGAAACTTTTAATGAGACTTTTTCTACATAAAACATTAATGTTTACAAGTAAATTTCTCAGTACCGCCACTGCATTGGCTTAGTTTGTGTATGTTTGAAGGCGACAGGAAAAAGACAAATTGACAAACAGACATTCATTGATGAGCAGGAAGCAGGAAGCAACAACAAAGCACTAACCAAACCTACCTAAATCCAATATTTCGGTGTCAGAAACGCCTGCTCCACTGACTGCTCGGTTGCGCGTCCATAACTGATGATAGACATCAATGTACGCAGCAGCAACAACAACCACAACAACAACAAGTACAACAGCCACAACAATAATAATAATGATGATAAGAGCAACACCAACAACCAACAGCAATCGCAACAACAATGCAAAACACACAAAATGAGCACAGCACAGCACTTTGGGGCGTATGAGTGACGTCGTTGCAGCCACTGACAGCACACGTACTCGTTCTCGTCGATGGTGTTGGCGTCGTTGTTGCCGGCGTCAATGTTACGCTCGTTGACGCTGTTCGCATTGTGCCAGTTTTGTGATTTTTCACTCCCGCTTGTCTGGGCAGACGGCAGCGCTGTTGTAAATGTGTTTTAAAGTATTTGCGTAAATTTATGTTATGTCTGTCGCTGTGTATGAGGCTGTGTGGCTGTGATTTCCCCAAACACTCACTCACTCACACACACACACAGACATACACATACAGTTTGTAGCTGTAGTTGTAGGCAAACACACACGGCCTGGCGATATAGTGCGGCGAAAAAGGATTCTTCTCTGTGCTTTCGAAATGGTTTGTCCTGTCGGTTGGTTGCCCGCCCCGTTTGTCGCTTGGCGCCGCCAACTCACGACGCCACTGACTTCTGCTGTGCGCATTGTAACCTTCAATCACTGTTCTTGTTGTAGCTTATGGCTATTATTTGACTTGTTGTTGTTATTATTGTTGTTGCCATGATATGTGAGTGCGCTTTGTTGCTTACGGTTAGTTGCGTCCCCCCCCCCCATTTATCGATTGTTTGTCATTACTTCAGATTTTACCTACGCCATTGTTGTTTTTATTATTATTTGTTGTTGGTGTTGTTGCTGCACGTTGTTTGATACGGCTGCCGCGAGCGTAGGAGGCGCGTGTGCTGTCGTTTGATTTTCGGCTTTTGACGATGTGTTTTGATGGCAGTGTTATTATTGTTGGTTGTGAGTGTTTTTGTATGTGTGTGTGTGTGTTTATGTGTGACTGTGTTATTGCTACTGATTGCTAATGATTGTATGTTTGTTGTTGTTGCTCTCAATGATTTTGTTATGGTTGACATGATTGTTGTTGTTATTGCTGTTTGCTTTCTCACACTCAGCCATTTTGTTTGTTTGTTCGAATCTCTCGTTTGTATTTTGTTGTTGTTTGTTTCATTACTACATATTTGCTTGGTTCGTTTCGATTTGTTTTTGTTCTGGTTATCGTTAGCGTTGTGTTATTGCCGCCTTATGGACTAATAAGTCTTTGTCTGTTGCAGCAGATGACACACTGTGCGACTTAATGAGCCAGCCGCTCTTTGTGCATGTGCACGTGTTTCTGTGCGCCCGCAAGTATGCTTTTGATTTGTATGCAATCAGGTTTAATGTGGTGTTAAAAATTTCATTAGCACCAATCGCCAAGACGACAAGCAGCCAGTTAGAGCGCGCAGCATAATCAGTGCGCCGTTGCATGAAATGAAGGAAAATCGAAGCACAGCGCTTGACGGGCGCGAATTTTTCATTTGCTTAATGACACTGAAAGTGCTAAAGTGCCAAGTCGTGGTTTAGGAATTGTCGTGAACTGTGATGTGCTTGCAGGAACGCCTGAAGTTATGCTTTAGATTCGTGCTGACTAACAAAATTGTGAAATTCGTGATTTTGAGCAGATTTGCGAATTCAATTGAAATTTGCTGTTTAGGTTTGTAGAGAGCGCCTAAAAGTATGCATACATTGTACTGAATTGAAATTTTTGAATTCAATGAACCTTAAAAGATATTCGTTGTTGTTGTTGTTGTTGAAGTCTGCTGCTTATTTTTTGCGAATTCAATTGAAAGCTGCTATTTAGACCTGTCGAGAGCGCCTAAAAGTATGCATACATTGTACTGAATTGAAAGTTTTGAATTTAATGAACCTTAAAAGATATTTGTTGTTGTTGTTGTTGTTATTGTTGAAGTCTGCTGCTGATTTTTTGATTTTGTAGAAGCATGACGCTTTAACTTGTATTGAGCGCCTAAATACATATTTTACTAAATAAAAAAACTTGAAATTCAATGAAATATAGCAGACATTTGTTGTTGTTGAATTTAATTGCTTGAATATGTATTGAGCTGATTCTTGGTTTTTGTAGAAGTATCACGCTTTAATTTGTAATAAACGCCTAAAAGTATGCATATACTCAATTTCTAATTTTGAAATCAATGAACCATAACAGACATTTGTTGTTATTGTTGTTGAAGTTTGCTGCTTATTAGTTGATTTTGTATAAGTATTACGTCTTAACTTGTAGACAGCGCCCAAAAGTATGCAAATGCATGGTACTGAATACAACATTATGAGCAAAAAACACTTTACTAGAAATTTTTTGTTGTTGATTACAGCTGCTTAAATTTGCATATACATAGGTATGACCCTCTAACTTGTGCTGAACGCCTAAAAGTATGCACGCATTGTACTGAATTACTAATTTTGAATTCAATGAACCTTAGCACAAATATTTCTTGTTGTTAAAGTTTTGTTGCTTAAATTCGTTTTAAGTTGATTCTTTAAATTTTGTAGAAGCATGACGCATGTATTGAACGCCTAAAAGTATGCTTACATTGTACTAAATAAAAAAATTCGAAGCAAAAAATACTTTAGCTGCTGATTTTCAGATTTTGTAGAAGCATGACGCTTTAACTTGTATTGTATGCCTAAAAGTATGCACGCATTGTACTGAATTACTAATTTTGAATTCAATGAACCTTAGCACAAATATTTCTTGCTGTTGAAGTTTTGTTGTTTAAATTCGTTTTAAGTTGATTCTTTAAATTTTGTAGAAGCATGACACTTTAACTTGTATTGTATGCCTAAAAGTAGGCAGATATTGTACTGAGTGACAAACTTGGAGTGTAATAAACCCAAGCAGGGTTCATTTTGTTTGTTGTTGAATTCAATTGCTTGTATATGTATTGTGCTGACTCTTTGATTTTATAGAAGCATGACGCTTTAACTTGTATTGGAAGCCTAAAAGTATGCTTACATTGTACTATTTAAATAACAAATTCTGAGTGTAATGAACTCAAGCAAACAATTGCTGTTGTTCAATACAGTTGCTTGAAAATGTATTGAGCTAATATTTTGTTTTTGTAGAAGCCTGACGCTTTAAATTGTATTGAACGCCTAAAAGCATGCATACTCATTGCACTGAATAAAAAATTCTGAGCAAAAATAGTGTCAGCAGACATTTGTTAGTGTTGACAGCGGCTGTTCCTTTGTATTTGTAAAGATATGACGCCTTAGCGCCTAAAAGTATGCTTAAATTTGTCAAATATATTGAATTTTGGCACAAGGCTTAAAAACACACACTTAGAGCTTCAAACAAAATTAGGAAAACATAGAGAATCGTTGCAGTGATTATGAATCATTTGTCATCTATGGGTCCACTCAGTAGTTAAATATTACTGTTAATATCTGGGATACCAGATAAAGTGATTCGATTTTTTGCAAGGAAGTTATTCTTTCTACGACAGAGCAAGACTCCGGGGAAATTATTTTTAAAATCGTTTGGCATTTGAATAGATCGAAATACTAAACATTCTAGACTCATTGTAGACATTTTTTCGAAGGACATTGATTTGAAATATTTTAACATGAAATGTTAAAGTCAAATAATAACATTTTTATTGTTTCTAAAGTTTAAAAAATTATAGGTTTTTTAAATTTTTCATAAGACATTTAAAAGGAAAATAAAGAAAGTTGTGAGCTTGACTTACCTGCGTTGAATGTTGTGTACTGTTTGGGTTTTAAGTGAATATTTAAATAATTTTATGAATTTTTACATTGACAACATAGACTTATGAGACTTATAGACTTTTTGTTCAAGAATATTATAACTTGAGGTTAAATGCTAAAATGGCCTTAAAACAGGGTTTAAATTTTTCAGAGTATTTTCAACGTTCTGAACGATAACACAGATTCTTTGTATTGTGAATAAATATTCGATGAATTGAAGTGACTGTTTGTGGATAGTAAAAAAATATATATATAATTTCTATGGGTCGATGAAGTTCGCTAAAAGCAACTGAAGCCTCCACATGGTTTCAAGCAGTGATGACCATTCTGCACGTATGGAAAAATAAGGCAGCATTGGCATTGCTGATACTCGCGAGTAGCGATTCTAGAGTTAAATCGGATTTTTTGTAAGAAAAATTATACTCTTCACGTCTTCTTTCAATTGCAACTAATACATACTTAAAGTTTATGAATACACACTTAAATGCACACATACGTAAATACAACTAAATCTACACAACTTTCTACTGATTAGTTTTACTATGATTTGTGGTTTCATTTGTGTTCAAGTGCTACTAATTTTAGGTTATTTGATTTTCAATTATTAAAAGTTAGTTAGAAATATTGACACTTGAAATTCGATTTGAAAGGTTAGTGCAACGATTATTCTGTAATACATAGTGTGGTCTGTTTTGTGGTTTAGGACATTTTCATCTCAACAGTTTTATAAGAGAAGATGTTAATCGCACAGTAAAGCGTTTAGTTTTTGACCACAATTTCCATTTTATACTCTGCCATTTGAATTTTTTTTATTCACTTTGGTATGGAGTCTGAAATGAATCACAGGAAGATGTGGTAATCTGGATCAACAGAAGAAAAATTTGTGCCATACATTTAAGAGTCGACAACTGATGGATATGCAGTTAAAAAGAAGTGGTGATCTGAATTAACAGAAGATTAGTTTGTGACATATTCAAGACGTGGTAATTTGACTCAAGAAGAAGAAGAAGAAGAAGAAGAAACGTTTTTGATTTCTAAATCATTTATGACATCTTCCAAGTTGACTATTAATTTCTCATATCAAATTAATGTGTTGAAAATTTAAACAACCATAAAAATATGTTTTTTTTTAGTTATTGAAAACGTTTGGCTATTTTAAGAAATTATTTAGTTTATATTCCATTAGAACTCCAGTTAGGAATGCTTGAGCAAAGTGGCTAAAGTATTTCAAAACATTTATTGAACTTAAAAAAATCGAACATTTATAGAGCTTAAAAAAATCGAAGCCATCGAATCGAAGAAAATTAAAACAGTCACAACTGACGAGAGTGGATTGAAAAGTTTTCGACAAGACATTCTTTTTTTGAACATTTTCTTATTTGTCTACATAGTCTCCTTGAAAGTCTACACGCTTTTTCCAGCGATGCTCCCATCTCTTTAATCCCTTCAAATAAAACAGTGGAATTGTTCATTTGAAAACATTTTTTTTCTAACGTGAGCAAACGCGCCTACAGCTTTCTTATGTCTAAATATTCTTTTAATATGTGACAAATACATTCTTTGGACATTTTCAAAGTCTCTGCTATCTGTCTCAATTTAATTAAACAGTTTTCTAGCACTATTTGGTGAACTTGAGCCATGTAAGATATCGTTATTGATGGCAGTTGTTGGACGTCCCGAAGGTTGATTGTCTCCCAAACTGGTTTGAAATTAGAAGCACAACATTTCAAGATAGTAAGTGATGATACAGAATCTCTCTACACAGTCTCTAAACTAGTTTTAAATTTGCCTTTAAAAAAATATCTAATGACTGCTCTCTACTCAATTTGACTTAATCGTCAATCTAAGATTAACATTGACTGACCCAAGCCATTCAAAATGGCTGAAATTATGATGAGTGCATTTTAAGAGAGGCTCTAACAGATTCCTTAACTTTTGTTGACGACAGTTGCCTTCTTCATGTTGAGTTTGGAAACTTTTCAGACCACAAATAAAACACATGATTGATTCACTTCAAACTTTACTTCAAATTAGGCAAAAGTGCTTGAGAAGAAAGATTCCCCCTTCTTTTGTAGACGAGTGTTGCCATTTTCATGTTGAGTTCGGAAACTTTTCAGAACACAAACAAAAAACATGATTGATTGACTTCAAGCTTTACATCAAACAGGGCAAAAGTGCTTGAGAAGAAATTTTGGTGACTAAAAGAGGTACAAGCCGATTGCCCCATCTTTTGTAGTTGAGTGCTGCCATATTCATGTCGAGTTCGAAAACTTTTCGGACCACAATCGTATGATAAACAAACAAAAAACACGAGTGATTGACTTCAAATACTACTTCAAACTAGGCAAAAGTGCTTGAAAAGAAAATTTGCCTATTGACATTTTGGTAAGTAAAAGAGGCACAAACCGATTCCCCCATATTTTATAGACGAGTCCTGCCATTTTCATGTAATGTTTGAAAACTTTTCAGGACACAATTGTATATGTTTTCTAAAACATTTAATTTTTAAATATAATGTAACTTTGACCAACAGTTAGAATCATCAAAAGTTTCATTTGATTGCATGGCAAATGCTCAATTCAATTCGAGCGCCTAAAGGTATGCAACGCATACACAATTTCCATTAAATATGCATTGTGTTAGAAATTTAATTGCATCAAACATTGACTAATTTGCAATGTAATTTAAATTCAACAAAGCACTAATCACAGAAACTTGAAGACCAAAAACCACTACAAAATCATACATCACTACGAATAGCGTCCAAATGCATGCAAGCAAATGTTTTAGTTCTATGACACTATGCACAAGACATTAATTTTCTACTTTAGGCAAATGTAAGCTACGAGTATTGAATGCTGATATGCCAAGTCAAAGTACTGCAGCAACTTTCGACTAGCAAATATGAGAAATTTTGAAATGACTGAACGCACGAACGAACACTGAAACGAACGAACATTGATTGATATGGCAAAGAAATTGCTATAGTTGCAATATATCACTGAATGAGAGGGGGAAGGAGGGGGGAAGACGAAGACAGGAATATCAACGATAAACGAATGCATGAGTGGGGGAATGGTTGAACGGATGAATGGTTGGTTGGATGGATGAATGGCTCTGGTTGGCTGGGTACATGAATTGAGCGAGTGAATGTTTGAGTTGAGTGTGTGTGTATATGTGTGTGTGTGTAGCGATGATTTTTCATGTATGCTGTAACATGTTGCTGCTGCTGCATATGAGTTGCTTGCTTGCTTGCTTGATGAACTGCCACACAAAATCTGCAGCACAAAAAGCGTTTACACATGTCTAAGTGAACCGGAAGTGTATTTTAAGTAGCTGAGTTCAGTTAAAAAAAAATACAGTAGACTCTTTTAGCGAAACACTCTTCAAAAGTGTTTTTTGGTGAAAGTGAAGTTTTCTTCTTCTTGAAGTTTACTGTCGCGGCCAGTTTCCGTTGTTGTTTCAGCGATAGCGTAACTTTTGCCAGTCTTCAAAAATTATCATATAAATACATAAACACAGGTGGAACCAAATCAAAATTGAATGCTTAAATTATGTACATTATTAACTGAATGTATTGTAAAAAAAAATTTAATTAAACGCAATAAAACTGTTTACTAAGAAAACATTGTTCACTAGAAATCGAATGAAATTTCAATGGAACTATTTTAAATTTGAATATTACAGCGATAAATCATGGTTTGTGTTGATATATTTTGAGGAAATGTGACATTTTGTTGAAATGTGAACAGTTTAAGCCAAAAATTGTGATATTACACAGAGATCTAAACAAATCTGTATGAAGACGACAGCGCCTAGAGGTATGCCACGGAAGTTCTTAAACCTTACAGCAGTCGTTAGTTGAGACTTGGAACTTGGACCAGTTTGCATGACATTCTTTAAGAGTTGAAGTCAAATAATTTATAAGGTTTAGTAATAAGGAATCCGTTACTTTTCTATAGATTGCTTTAGTAATTTGTATTTAACTCGCGTTGTATAAATGCGATTGGGTTACACTAGATGGCGTTAAAAAGATAAGATTTCTTACTAAAGAAACTTTTCAGACAGTTTTGCAATTGCTTGACTCATTGCTTGAATTGATGAACATTGAGTTATATTGTAAAGATTGTTTTAAACTCATAAACTTTTAGCCTTGCTAAAAAACTTTTGTAAGTGCAAATTTTGTCTTATTGAAAAATAAATCAAATTTTGAAAAACTAACTTTTGTTAAGAAATTTCGAAAGAAAATTTCAAATATGTTTTTGTTTACTGCTCTTTTGAAAATTCGGCAATGTGATCACACTTTTCACTTCGTATATGGAAATAATTAAATTAATTGAAGGTTTAATTAAAATATGTTAAAAATTATTTCTAATATAAGAGCTATTCGAATTGCAAAGAGAATAATAAGTATATCGAAAGTGGTTTTGTATTGTTTTCTTGTTTTTAACTTCCTCTCTGAAAATTTAAAAATCTGTTCACATTTCTCGGTTTATAAATAAGAATAGCAACAATTTGGAATCAAACATTTTGTCGTAAGTGTTTCCAGTTAAAAAAAATTCCAAATTGAAAAATTGTTTACTTTGATATTTTCTTAAAAATTTTAAACAAATTTAAATTTGAAAATAGTAGTTTATGTTGATTTCCTCTTAAACGTTTTTCAGTTCATGTATGAAAAAATAGCAATATTTTGGGGAAAACAATTGAAAAATTTTGATACTTTCAAAATATTTTTTCAAGTATTATTGATTTTTTCTTTTAAAAAATCCGACAGTTTTACTTTTCGCAATTCACAGATGAAAAAAACACTAACTTACACTCCCTAACTAACTTAAACAACTCTCGAAATGCTTTTTTTCAAGTTTACAAATGTTTTGAAAAAACGTATAATTAATAAAAAGTTTCAAAATGGAAAAAAAAATTAAATTTCGAAATTATTTTTTCATTTATTTTGATTTCCTCTTCGAAAATAAAAATATAGCAACATTTTTATAGCAAAATGGTTCGAAAACATTTCTAATTAATAAAAATTTCCAAAGTGAAAAATTTTAAAGTGAATAATTTAAATTTTGAATATTGATTTATATTGATTTCCGTTTCAAAAATATTTCACAATTCGCTCAGTTCAGAGATTGAAAAATTAGCAGGATTTTTGTATTTAAAAATGGTTCGAAAAAGTTTCTTATTAATAAACATTTCCAAAGTGAAACATTTTAAAGCGAATAATGTAAATTTCAAAAGTTTTTAATCTTTATTGTTTTCCTTTTAAAGCATTTCCCAATTTGCTCACTTTTCTCAGTTCAACGATGAACAAATTAGGTTTATAATTTTTTCTTTGTATTTAAGAATGGTTCGAAAAAGTTTCTATTAATAAAAATTTCCAAAGCGGGAAACAATTAAATTTCGAAAGTCGTTTTTAATTGAATTTGATTTTCTCTTGAAAAATTACACAATTTGTTTTTTAGTTTTTTTAGTTTATAGATGAAAGAAAATACACTTTCGAGTTCAACATTTTGTGAACAGGTTTTTGAATTAATAAAAATTTCCAAAATCAAGAATTGTTTTCATTTCCAATTTTTTCAATTAGTTTTGATTTCTTAAAAAAGATCTACAATTTATTTACTCTTTTCAGTTCATACATGAAAAAAAGATATCTTTTCGAACTAAAATGGTTTCGAAAAGGCTTATTAAATATTTCCAAAATTAGAAATTGCTTTGTTTCAAGTTTTTTATTCAATTATTTTTGTTTTCTTCTTAATAAATATTTCCAAGTTAGAAAAAAGTTCGTTTCGAAAGTCATTTAAATTGTTTTTTGAATCCCTCTATGCAAAATTCTGCAATTTGTGTAAATTTCTCAGTTCATGGATGAAAAATTTGATAAATTTTGGAATGAAAAATGTTTCGAAAAGGTATTATTAGAAATTTTCAAATTGGAAAAATGATTTCATTTCGAAAGTTGTTGTTTAATTCCCTCTTTACAAAATTCTATCATCTGTTCACATTTCATTAGCATTTCAGCCTTGAAGCAATCGTCAGCATTGAAACACATATAGCACAATTGCAACTAAATAAATTAAAATAAAATTGTATAATAATTCACAAACTACACAAACAAAATGCCAACTAAATATGTAAATAAAATGTCTACTTGAAAACTAAAACAATTCATTACTACATGCAAATTTTGTGCTCCAAGCTGCGCAAGCGGCCAAAATCCGCAAAGCTCCGATAAACTGAATTCAATTGTGGTGCTTGGTTTGGTTGGGGGAGGGGGGGGGGGGCACATAAACAAACGCCCAAAAAATAAATAACAACAATACGAAAAATGCCCAAAAATAACAAACAAAAAACAAACGTCAACCAAATGCATACAAATACGCAGCACTACGACCGCGCGTCGATACAAAGTAACAAACAAACAAACACAAAAGCCACAAGAACACAAAATGGAAGCATGAAACCATAACGGAAAAAATAAGAAGAAATTTAAAGAAAAAACACTGACGTTCGTTGTCCCGATGGCCGGCGCCGCCGCTGCTGCTGCTGGTCGTGTCGTCGCCGTTGTTCGGATCCGTGGAATCGATGTACATTTCGGTGCCATCGTCGTCGGTGGCACCATCGTCGGCATCATCGCCGTCCGCATCGTCGTTCTTGTTGTTGTCATCGTAGTTGGGCTCCTCGTCGAAATCGTCGCCGTCGACTGTGGCGCCGAATACGCGCTTACGATCTGTCGAACTGTGCGTGGTGCTGCTGCTGGCCGAATTGTCGCCATCCACCGGCACCGATTTGTCCAGATCGCTGTCGGCGCCCAGCTCGTGCTGATGCTGATGACGATCAATGAAGCCGGCATCATTGTCGTCACCATCATCCACGTCGCCGGTGTGATCGTCGTCATCGTCGCCGTGACCGATAATGCCGCCGTCACCGCTGCCCGCGTGGCCGCCGACGCTCTCCTCCAGATCGAAGTCGTCGTTGTCGTCGTCGTAATTGCTGGCGCCGCGATGAGCGCCTTCGTTGTTGTTGTTGTTGTCGCCGCCTGGCAACGAGTGGACTGGGGATAAGTTGTGGGTTTGGGTATGGGTGGGGTACAACGAAGCGCTCGAAGTGGTGGTGGTGATGATGGGTGTCGAGGATGAGGTTTTGCTGGTGGTTGCTGTGGTGGCGTTTGTCATATTTATTGTTGTTGTTGACAATTTTATTGTCGTTGCAGTTGGTAGTGGTAGTGATGTTGATGAAGATAATGTTGTTGTTGTTGATGATGGTGGTTTTATTGTTGTTGTTGATGATGATGATGATAATTGAGTGGTGGTGAATGTGGATGTGGAAGATTTAAATGTATTAAATGGTATGGAAATGTATGTATGAACGTTACCAATTGTATTGAGGCCAGTGTTGCTACCACTGTTGCTACCGATGATGCCTGAATTGCTGCCGCTATTGCTGCCAATGATTGTGCCGCTATTCGTTTGATGATGAGTTCTACTGGTGATGAGATCGTCGTTGTCGGTGTTTGTGTTGTGCTTATTAGCCGAATTACCCGATTGCGTTTGTGAATTGATGCGTCGGTGCTGGTGCTGATCGGTCGACGAGTCTTCGTCATCGGGACCGAAGCCAGAGCCAGAATAGTCTGGATCCTTTTCTAAATCATCGTGCAGCTGCAAAACGAAAGCGAGATAGAGAAAACAACAAAAAATTAATAAATGTGTAAAGTGAAGTAGTTAGTTGATAATAAATGTTGCATATTTCTGAGTTGAGTGTTGCAAATTGAGGTTAAACGATTACATTGTTAATAGTTATGTTTTTCATTAATAGTCAAGAGTCCTTAGCTGGTCCCTGTTCTCTAGTAGTTTTCTTGAACTTTGCAGTTTAAGAGAATCCCAGATTTGTTGCACAATTTACAGGCATTAAAAATTTAGTCTTTCTGCTCTTAAAACCTAAATTTTCGCTTTCATGTGCTCAAGAAATTTTACAAATTTTCCAAAACCAAAATTACCCATTAAATTGAAATGGCATTTCGCTGTCGTGCAGTTTAGTATGCTTTTAGGCGCCTGCCATTGCAAGTGTGACAGTTTTGGTTACCAAGCACGCACACTATTGAACAGTGATGACTATTCTGCTACTTGCGAGTAGCTAAGATGTCCTCACTGTTGTAGAATATAACAAAATTGTGTGTATTTTGAAAACAACAACAAAAAAATCAACAGCCAAACCAAAGTTGTGCTTTGTGGCCCATAAAAAAGTGAAAAAAAACCTTCATGACATTCTGATGGTGTGCGCAGCAATGGCATAAAAAACGGCAGATATCTAACGAATGAAGATAGTTGGAAAAGATTTTCCTAAAGCTATGACATTTTAATAATTTATTTAATTAATTTTTATTTAAATTAATTCTTCATTATCAATTTAATATATATTTTTTCTACTTTTGTATTTGTTTTACTTAATTATCTTGTATTAAATTTTTATTTCTTTAATTGTTTGATTTTATTTCTGTCTTATTTAATTTAATTTAGTTGAATTGAATTTAATTTAAATTAACTTAATTTTATTTCATTTTATTTTCATTTACTTTATTTCATTTTATTTGTATTTATTTTATTTTATTTTATTTTATTTGAATTTATTTCATTTCATTTCATTTCATTGCATTTCATTTCATTTCATTTCATATCATTTCATTTCATTTCATTTCATTTCATTTCATTTCATATCATTTCATTTAATTTCATTTCATTTTATTTTATTTGTATTTATTTTATTTTATTTTATTTTATTTTATTTTATTTGTATTTATTTTATTTTATTTTAATTTATTTCATATTATTTTATTTTATTTTACTTTATTTTATTTTCTTTTATTTTATTTTATTTTATTTTATTTTAATTTAATTTATTTCGTTTTATTTTATTTTATTATAATTTATTTTATTTTATTTTATTTAATGTTATTTTATTTTATTTCTATTTAATTGAATTTAGTTTAATTGAATTGAATTGATCTTAATATAATTTAATTTAATTTAATTTAACTAAAATAGAAGTTTATTTTATTTTATTATATTTTAATGAATTAATTAATACTGTAGTTAATGTATTAATTTATTTAGTTTTTTATTTTATATTTTATACTTTATTTTTAAATTTTATATTCTGCCTTTTTATACTTCATATTTATTGTTTTGTATTTTGCATTTTTTCTTTTCCTTTATTGATTTCTGTCTTCACCCAAATATTTGTTAAAAAATTTAATTCTTTCCAAATTTTCTCTTTCCATTCTAACTGAAACGAAACTTTTTTATCCGCTATTAGGCCAACTGGCAGCTGCTTTAATTGTACGTGCTTTGGGCGCACTTTATGCCGAGACTGGGCTGCTTCGTTTCATTGCATATATTCCATGCCAACACTCACACAAACGCACACACGCACCCAGCGAAAGCACAAAGTGTGCTTATAACCTCAATTTATGATTTCCTACAATACACAAAATGACAATTTCCACTTTCGGCCAAACTCTCTCTTTCTCTCTGAGTCGAATTGTATCCAACTGTCACAAAGCATTGCGCCATTTGTAACATTTTTGCGGAAATAATGTGTTGGTTTGCTAAGTGCTGGTGTGTGTCTGTCTGTAAATATGTCAATGCGTAGGCACACAACAAGACAACGTTTCAGTTGTTGTCTTGGCCAAAATTCCGAAAACAAACGCAAACATTCCACAGCACAGGAATTTAAGGCCGTTCCACCACAACTTGTCATGCTTTCTGGGGTCCATGCAAAAACAACACAAAGATACTTCAAGTTGCTCTCAACTTTAATTGAATTTAATGAGGGTACAATTTTTCTGCAATTTCCTGAGCTTTTTTTAGAGAAAAAGTTGTAATTTCATTTAGCTTCACGGCAAAATTGCATTGTGCTACTAACGCGCGCACAACGTGGCGTATGAGTGATGCGAAAGCAGTTTATTAGCAAAGTTCGTTTTTGCTAATTTACGATTTATGTAACATATTGTTCGAAAATAACTGTTAGATGAGTTTATGTTTTTATGCGTGTATGTGTGTGTGTGTGTGTGTATTGTGTCAAATTTGTATTACAGCAACAACTGAGGCAAATTCGACACTCAAATGTTGTGCAATGCATACAAAACTTTTCATTACGTTAACAACAATTTTTAATTGCTGCCCAACAAGCGTTGCACAACAGCAAGCGGCAGTTATGTTATTGTATGTGTTGCTCTAATAAAAAACATAAAACAAAACAACAACAACGGCGATAACAGAACCAGAAGCATAAAAAAATTTAACATAAAAATAAATTCCTACTTTAAACACTCCACTTTGCCGCACTATAACCCCACGTTCCTCTCTCTCGCACTCACACAAACGACGAGCACACTTCAGTACACAGCTGCCGCGAATTTTTATGCTGCGCTACAGACTTTTGTTCATGCTGCGCTGCGTGTTTGTTTTAGGTTGTGTAATAAATGTAGCAACATTTCGCTGTGCGCCCATGTTGCAGTCAGCACATAAATCTCCGTTTTCCCCGGAGGAAACAAGGCAACGAAGGCAGTTGAGCAGTTGAGCCACAACGAAGCAAAGGCGAGGAGAAGAGAAGGCGAAGGCAGCATTATGCGTTCGCACTAAAATTCAAATAACAAACTGCAATGAATAAAAAGTCAAATGGCCAAATATTTGGCGAGGCTATAAAATTGTTGTTTCAAATATTTGGTTTGCTTTTTGGCGCAGATGGAAAGACAAAGACAGAGAGAGAGAGAGATAGGAGCTGAGAGACAAAGTAATCAAGCGGCAAAGTGAAACAATGCTTTATGGCTTTTTGGGCCAGATGAAAAGTTGCTGTTGTCGCATTTGTTGTTGTTTTAGCTGCTTATTGTAATTATAGTGATTTATATAGCAATTAGCCTTCGTTGCGCCTTTGCTGATGTTGTTGTTGTTGCAGCTATAAAACGTTCATCTAGCAGTAACTTTCGTCCTTTAATTAGCTGCCATTTAATTTCGCAAAAACGTGGCAAGCATTTTCACCTGCCACAGCAGTTGCATCAACGTTTAATTGCCACAAAGTTAGCTTGCGGCGGGCGATTTATTGACACACTCTCCCGTAAAAATTTTCAATTTGCCGCAGATTTTTCTCTTGCAACACCGAAAATAACTTCAACCACAAAAACAAAAATAACAACAACAAAAAATGTAATGCTTAACAAAGCGTGTGGCATGCAACATAATAAAATTTGCAGCAAGTTTGAACATTTTTTCAGCGCAGTTTCTTTGCTCGCGGACTTTCATGTTTGCGCTCAGCTGCAGTTGTGCGTTCGTGTTTGTTTTGCCGGTGTTGTTGTTTTTGTATTTGTTATTGTGTGATCACAACATTCCCGCACAATAAAGTTGTTGTTGTTGTTGCTACAATTGTTGCATGTTGCAGTAGTGGCCACGCCTGCTCCAAGTGGCCACTTAAATGAAGTTTGGCCGCAGGGTCGGGAACCGCGCGCCGAAAAGGGAGCCGGCAGAGCGCACAACTCTAAACCAATTTGTGTTAAGTTCTGTTGTGTTGCGGTTTTGTTTGGTTCGGAATGATTTTTTTTTTCAATTTCGCAATTTGTTTTCTTATTTTTCTAACAAGTTGGTAAACTTTCCGCTTGAAGTTGGAGGGGCAGTTGAGAACACGCGCGCGTGCACAGCACATAACAACTTGTTTTGCACTCATTAGCAGTTGTTTAGGTTAGCAATTGAAGGCACTCGAAAGTGTATAACGATTCGGGAAAATAGAATTAAAGTTGTGAATTAAAATAAAGCAAACAATTTAAAATGATTTAAAACTGTAATAGAAAAATGAAAAATTCAAGTAATTTAATAAAATAGAAATAATTTTAAAGAATTCAATACAAATTTAAATGAAAGAAAAATTAGTAAAAAATTTAAATAAATTTAAGAAATAAATTATACAAATTTAAAAACAAAGAAAAATATTTAATACATATACAAAAATGTAATGTAATGAAATGTAACTAAAATGAAAATAAATATAATAAAAAAACACCAAACTAACAAAATTAAAACTATTTAATTTCAAAAATTTAAAATAAAAATTGAAAGTACAACTTTCAAAATACGAAATACAAATACTAAAATTTAAAGCAATTAAAATTATTTAAAAATTAAAAAAATCCAATGAAATTAAAACTAAATTTATAAATTATAAATAAAACCTTAAAAAATACAATGACAAATATGTAATACAAATACAAATAATTTAAAGCAAAAAAATTTAATTACAAATAAAAAAATTATTAAAAAAAATTAAATATAGTCAAATAAACATAACAAAAGTACCCAAAATTAAAACAATTTAATTCATAAAAATGGAAAATAGTTCTACAAAAAAAGTAAAAAATATAGAAAGTACAAATAAAAATGTAAAAATACAAATAAAAATATGAAACACAAATACTAAAATTTAAAGCAATTCAAATTATTTAAAAATTAAAAATTAAATTAAAATGATTAAAAAATCCAATGAAATCAAATAAAAATAACTAAGCTTATTAAAATTAAATTTATAAGAACGGAAAATATAAAATTAAAATATATAAAGTAAAAATACAAAACAAACATTTATACCAACATTTTTTTAATCAAATAAAAATTCAAGTAAAAATACGAAGAAAAGAAACAAAATCAAAAAAATTAAATATACAAACAAAAACCTAAGAATTAAAAAATTGTATAAGTAATTAAAAATGTAAGCATTTAAGGTAAAAATTAAACATAAAAAACTACAACATGAATTACAAACAAGAAGAAAATACGAATACGTAAAAACACAAAAATTACATTTTATGAAATATAATAAAAAAGCAAATGTATTTTTTAGTAAAAAATTATAAAAAGTGAAACAATTTAACAAAAATTAAATTTTATGAAATTTAATAAAAGAACAAATGTATTTTTTAGTAAAAAATTATAAACAGTGAAACAATTTAACTTGTGAAAATGAAAAATATTAATAATACATCATTAAACTAAAAAAAAACAAACAAAATAAAAATAAAAATTCAAATACAGTACTTTCGCTTAAAGCGAACTTTGAGGGACTGAGCAAAATGGTTCGTTTTAACCGAAAGTTCGCTTTAAAACGGGTTCCTAATAAGCGAAAACATAAAGCGCGTACTTTTGAAATTGGTTCGCTTTAGGTGGAAATTCGTTTTAAACGGGTTCGTTATAAACGAAAAGCACTGTAATTATAACAAAAAAAAAAGCAAAACAATTTAATTTAAAACAATGGTAAATAAAAAAAAAACAAAAGTACAAAATAAACTAAAAATACAAAAAAATAAAAGCACTGATATTAAAAACTGCATGAACAGAGTAAAAATGTCAAACAAAAAAAACCTAAAAAAATAAATATGAGAACAAGTCATAGAAAAGTAAACAAGTAACTCGTAAATATGGAAATAAAAAAAAAGAAATGAAAATAGTAAATGAAAATATAGTAAAAAATACAGGACACAAAAAAATGTAATACAAAAAAATATTGATAAAAAAAACAAAAATGAAAAAAAAATTTAAAGTAAACAATATTAATACTAAAATAATAAAAAAAAATGTATTAAAAATAAAAAAAATTAAAAAAAAGAAATGAAAATATAGTAAAAAATACAGCACAAAGAAATGTAATACAAAAAAAAATTGATAAAAAAACAAAAATTCAAAAAAATTTTAATTAAACAATATTAATACTAAAATAATAAATTTTATTAAAAATAAAAATAATTAAATTATTAAATTTAAACAAAAAATTTGAATACAACAAAAAAAATATTAATAAAAAAATAAAAAATAGTAATAAAATAATAAAATAAAATAATAAAATTTAACTATACAAAAAAAATTGGAATATAACAAAAATATGTCATTTAAAATAACAAGAATTAGAACAAACAGGAATTAGAAACAACAAAAAATAAAAATAATTTAACTAGCAAAAAAATAAAAAAAAAACAAACAAAAAAGTAAAGAAAATAAGAGCAGAAAATTACTTCTGCTCCTCCAGTTCGAGCACCATGGCGTCGCGTTCTACGTCTCACATTCACATTTACACTCGCAAACGTAAACATACGTGCACGCGATACTGCTTACACGTGACTCCCGACATATTTGTGTTGCTGTTGTTGTACTTGGTTGTGATTTTTATTGGCCACCGTCGCAACGTCAACACAGTTAAAACTTGAGTAACTTGCGCAGATTTGCTCCAACATTTGCCGCACTCAAAGCCGTAAAGCTGCAAGTTGTACACAAGTCAGCGTTGCCACAATGGCATCAAAGACAGAGAGAGAGACACAGACAAAGCGAGACAGAGAATGATGGCGATTGGTAGTTAGTGACGTCGCTGAAACTTGCTGTCAACTTTCTGTTGCTTGCGTTATTCTTTTGGGCGCGTAAAATTGCATAAAGTTTCAATCGCCAATTCCCAACGCCATAAACTCAATTCAGAGAATTTATGTAAAGTTGTGCGGAGAACAACAACAACAGAAATGAAATAACCCAAGAACAATAAATTCAGTTAAAGGCTCTCTGATGAATAGCCAGCGAGTTAAGGCTCCAAGTGTTGTTGCAATGCTTGGACTTTTGTTGTGTTTTATATATTTTAAGGCGGACTTTAAGACAGTAATAAAGAAGGCAACCGGAAAAGTATTCATTCCGTTTTGCAATGCGAGTAGATTAGGAAACAATATGCTTCCTAGTTTTTTCTATGTACAAGAAAAAAATTCAAAAATTGTTTAATTAAAATTTCTTTTGCTTCTTTGAATGATTTAATTGCCATTTTATCGTAATGTCCACTACTCATTGACAAAAGACCAGCAAACGGAAGTTGTCCACTTGTTCATTTCCGCTAAACTCAAACATGCCACAAACCAGCACAAAGCCAAACGGAAGTGTGTGTCGGTGCATTGAGTTTATTGTGTTTGTAATTTTTTGTTGGCGTTAAAAATATGAAAAAAGAAAAAGATAGTTGCTTTGATTAATGGGAGAAATTAGAATATTCCAAGGGTATTATTTATTATTATTAACCCTCCATTACTATCGTCTATTGCACTAACGCCATTACTATTGTGGGTGTAATCCACCCATAACTTTTTATTATCCCTTTTACTTATTCATTGAGGTAAAATAAATAAAAACCAAATTTTTTCATAATCAGAACATCATAACATATACAAACAAGAATTAATTGTATAATTTTGTTAATTCATTTATTTAATATAAACATTTGTTTATGTGTATCTCATTTCAAGGAAAAAAAAGAATAAATAAAAAGTTGTATTGGAAAAATAGCCACATCTTGCACAATATTTAAGCTATGTTTCTTGGGCTTAGTGATTTAGAAAGCTAAAAACATAAGTAATAAATATTTAATTGATAATTTTTTTCAGACCGAGGTAAAATTTTGCGTAAAAACTCAAACAAAAATCAACAATATACCTGCTACTTTTTAAGGTTACACTGTGCGACAAAAATAAAAAACTAGGGGCCAAATGTAGTAAAACTGCGTTTTTGGTTTTTCTCTCTGACGTCAGGATTTTTTTTAAAGGACTTTGAAATTTCAAGGACATGTTTATTTCAAAGATTTATTTCAAAAATTGGGCGGATTCTAGAATAACAATATGTGTGTCAAATGAAACAGAAAAATCCTTAGAATCTTAGAAAATGTAATGTTTTGGTGTAAAAGGACGAAGAGGTATTGAAAATTTCCTTTTAAAACTTTATCCTTGAATATCCTTGGAAATTTCCAAAAACTATTGGGAAACAAATTTGAAAAAAATATTACTACATCCTTGAATTTCGTCCTTCTAACTTTATTAGTTTAAGATATAACAAATTTAATGTTATTAAAATTTTGTTATTGTGATAAAAAAAATTTTGCTCTAGGATACATAATTTTTAAGGATTTTCAAAGTGTCAATTATACGAGTATTAATTATAATTAAATGACACTCATACGCCACGTTGCGCTGCGCAAAAAAATGCACATATCGCAATTACACAGTTCAAATGTATTTTTTTTGGATTGGTGTCTGAAGCAAATTTGTTGGTCGTCAAAATATCTACAAACTTGCCGAAGACAGTAAAGCGATATTCGGAACGATTTAGGACCTATTAGCATGTAAACGTTCGAAGACTTAAGCGACGAACTCGACTAAAATGAGCAAACTTCAAAGACGGATTTCTCTTAAACTAGAGCCAATCTAGCCAAACGGCTGTTGGATCTCAACTCAGTATACCTATAGAAAAGTCGCTCGGTAGGTCCCCCCCCCCCCCATGTCTGAATTTTCGAGACTTTGCCCTGTTTATGTTATCCATGAATGTTTCTGTGTTGAAGTTGAATTTGCTCGCTTACATGTCAATGCCCACAAATTTCATTAAGCATTCACTGTTGTTGCAGCTGATTAGTGGTGCAAATTTGAAATTATTTAAATAAGTTAACGAGTGAAAAATACACGGAAAAAGAAAGATTCAAATAAAAAGTTATAATTTCGGCAGCAACAGCTGAACGCTTTTCCACTGACTGTCACCTTAGCACGTTGCAAATGTTGACATAATTTATGCCAACCCACATAATGGACTGTCTGAATTTTTTTTTTGCAATCCTTAGTTGAAGCCTTGCTTCTACAGACACACACACACACACACACACACACACCCACACACACACACACACCCACACACACACACACACATGCACATCTACAGAGGACACATCTAACTAACTTAATGCGATGCTGCTGGTCGCCCAATTTTTTGGTTGCCGCAACAAGCTGCACGCGGCACATTGCGGCGGCCTCAACGAGTTGGCTGGCTGCCTGCTCGGCTCCAAGTAGGTCATGTATGAATTTTAATGACGTCATTCAGGCATTCAGGCATTTTCGTCCCATTCAGTTTTTTTGCAACTTTATGCTTGGTTTTTTTTTTTTTTGGTTGCGGTCTACTTTGCAATTTGTGGCATTCGTTTTGGCAGCGCGGCAGAAGAGAGGAAATTGTGAGAATTGTCGCTTTTTGACATTTTCTTGGCATGCCAAATTATGCAGTTTTCGTATGCAGGCGAACGAGGCAAATGGCTGAGCGGACGCACGTGTCGCGGCGCTAACCTTAAGCGGCCCGGACAGGGCCCAACCCCTCAACTGCACAGCGCACTGACAGTAATGCACACAACTTGGGCTATGACAATGATGAGCAACATTGTTTGTTGTTGTTGTTGGACAGCAGCCCACAATTTCTGGCAGGCCGAAAAAGAAATGCATGTCGCTTACTTTATTTCCGTTCGGGGTCTGACAAAAGCAACGCCTGCCGCCTGATGCCCGAAAGGGGATGAAAGAAGTAGCGTTGGTTTAAATTTTACATTGTTACTGTCTGTGTGCTTTTAACTTTTGCAATTTTCATTCGCTTTTTTGTGTTTTTTTTTGGCAGAGCAAATTAAATTTGCATGAAGAATTTTTGCAGGCAGGTTAAAAGTTGGCCAAAGTAAGGAAATGTGCAAATCGTTTGCCATGAACACTGCTGTCTCTTGCATTCGTTGTATATGTATGTATGTGTGTTTGTGTCTGTGTATGTCACTTTACAGCAGTGCTGACTGCAAGAGTTGGCCAAATGTTGTGTAACGTTGCTGCCAACACAGGCCGCCCATTGCTGCATTTTTTTTGGCGCGAAAATTGTTACTAACGATTTGGTTTGCAAATGTTTGAAATTGTTTGTTGTTGTTGTGGTTTTTTTTAATTTCCCTTATTTTCAGCGAGTTGAAAAGTGCATTGCATGCGTTCTGGAGCAAAAAAATTTGATATGAAAGATGTGTTGTGGTGCAGGCAAATTGTTGGTTGTTAATGTGTTTGATAATGAATCAAAATTTTTTAAATTTTATATAAAAAGATTGATATTGGAATAATAGTAGTCGGTGGCATTGCTAAGAGTGAGTCACACCATTCAAATATTCTGCAATAGCAAGCGAGTCCTTTGGGCTGAAGTGAGTTTTTCACAAGAAAGCGACCACTCCAACCTTATCTAAGAAATTACAGTTGTGGATAGGAGGACCACAGAGAGACGTGGTCCCACTTTCTGTGTGCTTGACTGGGTTCAGCAAGGATCAGGCTTCGCTCGATCGAGACTTCCTTGAAACAATCTCAACCATGAAGTTGACAAAATGAAGAGAAGTAAGAGACTCTAACTCAACTCTTCTCTATTTTTCCAAACGAAGATGAAAATTACTAGGATTTCTGTTCTTTGACCACATGAAAAATCTCAGTTCAGTCAACATCAGAGACTTGATAGGGCTTATCAACAAAAACAAAAAACAAAAAAATTGGCTTCTTTAGGCCAGACAGATCACTTTCACCTTTTGGTATCAAACCAAAAGTTGACAACCCTTCACAACTTTGTTTATATGGCAGGCGCCCTCTGGTGGTGAGTTTTTTAACTGCAATTATTTTTGTATTTTCTGTACTCAAAGGTTAATAGAGTTTCAATAATATATTTTGATTTTTTTCTTTGTACAAACCCAAAAGTTAAAATCCTCACAACTTTGTTTATATGGCAGGCGGCCTCTAGTGGTGAATTTTTGAACTGTTTTTAATTTTGTATTTCTTGCACTCAAACATTGTCCTGATTGTTGAGTAATTAATTCAAATCAGTTCAGCAGTTTTCGAGATATGATGTTTCCTTGCTTACAAGTGGGCAGCCAATTCCATGGAAAACTACTAGTTTTGTATGGCAGCCCCCTTAAGAGTTGAAGATAGCGGTTAGGTTAGTATGGAAAAATCATTCGTAAAGAAAAATAAATGTGGGTCAGTCTTACATTTGATGTGTCTAGGGTTAACCTGGAAGCAGTGGGAGCACATTTAATAAAAACAATTAATTTGTATGGAAGCCCCATTAAGGGTTGGAGATAGGGGTTAAGTATGTTCCAAAGAAATGTTCAGAATGGAAAATTAGTGGGGGTCGGTCATTGTTTTTTACCCTCTAAGAGCAACTTGTGAGCAGCTGTGGAGCAATTTGTTGAATTTACAAGGACTTTTGTACACCTTCTAGCCCTCAATTTATTGGCTTCTGGCAGGCGATCTCTGATGGTGAATTTTTGAACTGTTATTAATTTTGAATTTTTGGCACTCAAAAATGTTGCCGATAAAGTATTCAAATCGGTTCAGTAGTTTACGTGATATGATGTTTTCTTGCTTAAAAGTGGGCAGCCAATTCCATGGAAAATTACCAGTTTTGTATGGCAGCCCCCTTCAGAGTTGAATATATCGGTTTGATATGTATGGAAAAATCCTTCGTAAGGAAAAATAAATGTGGGTCAGTCTTACATTTGATGTGCCTGGGGTTAACGTGGAAGCAGTGAGGGCGCATTTTATAAAACCAATCATTTTGTATGGAAGCTCTATTAAGGGTTTGAGATAAGGGTTAAGTATGTTCCAAAGAAATGTTCAGAATGAAAAATTAGTGGGGGTCAGTCATTGATTTAAACCCTCTAAGAGCAACTTGTGAGCAACTGTAATGTAATTTGTTGAATTTCCAAGCACTTCTGAAGACTTTCTAGCTCCCCATTTATTGGCTCATGTCTAGAAGTTTCTGATGCCTGATTGCATTTCCTGCAGACATGCGAAGAGCTTATTCCCATCGTGTTGAAGGTGATAAACTAGTGAACATTTAGGTATCCAAAGGATGCAAAGGACCTGCTTTTTAAGCATGAGGAGTTTTCTGAACACACATCTGCTTGGCGTAGTGCCTCACTGTTGGTCCGTTGTTCGGCAGAACTTTGTTCACCCATTTTCTGAACCATTCTTCTATGTGTCCTTTGGGCAGTCAGCAGAATATTTCAAAGTCTACCAATGGGCGCATTGAAATTCTTTTGGCAGGCTGTCACTCAGTGTAATTCTATCGAGTTACGGCCTTCAAGTTAACACAGACTACTTTTTTTATATTTCTTTCACCTAAATGCTTCCTCCTTTTTTAAAGCTTTTGAGTTGCACACCAGACTGTCACATTAATGACCAACTGCCCCCAATTGGCACACAAAAACAAAATTTATTTTATTAATTTTTCAACACTTTAAAAGCAATTAGTGTAAATTGAAAACTGAATTGCCAACTCTTCAATAAATCAATGAGTCGACGCCTAAAACTATGCCAGCATTATAGCGCGTCCGAACGAGAGAAGAGCCAAAAATAACAGCAACAAAAAACTGACCAAAACTTCAGCAACATTTCTGATAAAAATGAAAATTGTGAAAAAATTGTATTTTTCGACTGCAATTGCTGCGGTTAGCTGCAGGCATGCGGAAAATTCAATTTTACTGAATAAATAAAAATTTGAAATGTTTTTGAGCACTTTTCATTGTGGTTCCCGCAATCGAGTTTGAGTGGAGTAAAAAATAAAAAATCAGAAAAAAGAAAAAAATTGAGTTAAAAGAGTTGAAAGCGCCACGATTGAAGAGCAGCGATTGCCAGAGCTGGTCAAGCGGCCGCTGCCTAATAGCTCAATATACTCGTAACTATGTATGTATGTATGTATATGTGTATGTATGTGTGTGTATATATGTGTGTGTGTGTGAGTGTATGTAGTAGCCCTTCAACATGTAATCCAAGTAAAATGCGTTTCTGTTCGGCAAGGGCACAGTGCACTTTATTGAATTTCCTGTGGAAGTTTTTATTTGCCGCTTTCCCCTCGCTTCCTCTCATCACATTACACTCGGCGCGCTAATATGAGTGCGGCCAGTTGAAAAGTGCTGCAAATGGCCAACATTGTAGCGAAACTATAATATTTTTGCAAAATGCATCAAAAGGATACTCGAATCCTTACAAGTTGCATGCTGCGGCTGGCGGGTGGCGGCCGTATGAGCTCCTCGGGCGGCTGCTTCTTAGAGATTTTTCGATTTGCTCTTTTCGTTGCTTCGATTTTAAAACGTAGTTTCATCTGATTTCTCCTCCGCCCCCTGCCACTCTTCGTCCTTGCTGCACTGTTCAATCGTTCGCACATTGCATTCGTGCAATGCCGCAAAGCAAAATTGCAAACTTTTTCCATTTCCTGCGAATCTCGCAGTCAAAGCGAATCAAACGCGCTCCAAAGTTTGGCGAATGTGCTGACAACAACAACAACAACAATTACAAACCCAACAGCATGAAAAGCAGCGAAATGTTTCATCATTCGACTTTGATGCAAAGTTAAATTAGGAAAATTGTTCACAACAAGTTCGGTTGCTTGGGCGTTTCGGACACAAAATTACACCAACAATAAAATAAATGAAAATTTGTTTGCATGCGGAGTGCAAAATCGTCCGCAAACACACACATAAACAAATACATTTGGTTGCACACAAAATAGGCAACAATAGTTCTGGAGAGTTTTAAATTGTTCCAAAAGTGTTAGCCATAACAGCTTCGATCGAGCTTGGGGGCGTGTGAGCGGTTTGAGTCACATGTGGCTGACTGCGGAAATCAACAGCGTTGCACAGTGGTCAGCAATGCGGCAACTATGGCACATAGAATTTCTCAATAAAAATAATTCTAGTTGTTGAAAATGAAATATTAGAGAACAGCACGAAATTCGAGGATGTGGTAGGGCAGTGGCGCACACAGGATTTTATTTGGGGGGGGCGGGGGGTTCACGGTTGCGTACAACTTTTGAATCCAATACTTTTTGAAACCATATTTTGCACCAGCAATTGTTAGGTTGGGCGGGTGAAGGGGGTTCGAACCCCTGGCCCCCTGTGTGCGCCACTGTGGTAGTGTACAAATTAGTTCTAACACACATTTCTCTCAAAAACTAGTTGAAATTTGCAAGGATTTAAAAGAACATTTTCAATCCCTATTCGTCCTTGTGAAACAAAAAAATTTATCTTTTTTTAATTCTAGCGAATTTTCTCTTTCATTCAATAGCCATATTGATATTTTACAATGCGCTCAATTTTTTAAATAATTTTTTTAAATATCCATGTCCTTGAAATTTTAAATTTTTTTTTAAAACCAATCCTGACACCAGGAAGAAAAACTAAAAACGCAGTTTTGCGAGTTTTTGTCGCACGGTGTTTTATTTATTATTTAATGAGTTGGACAACAAGTTGTATGAGCTGTTTAACCCTTTCACTATTTTGTTGCCATATGGCAACATGCGTCTAAACCGTCTATTTTTTCAAAAATATTTATTTTTGTTTATCCTTAGAATAGTTTGAAGTTTTAGAAATAATACAAAATTAATAAACTTCATGTTTAACTTTAAAGAAGAGACGTATACACGTTTTTTAAATGTTAAATCTTTACATAGTAAAGAAAGAAGCAGATCAAAATGTAAACAAAATTATTTTTCTTCTATGGCTTCAAGAATAAATGTAATAAATTTTTTTGTTCGTTCTTAGAATAGTTTGAAGTTTTAGAAATAATACAAATTTAATAAACTGTATATTTAAATTAAAAAAAAAATAAGTATACACGTTTTTGTAAATGTTAAATCTTTACATAGTAAAGAAAGAAGAAGCAGAAAAAATAAGGGACATTTTGGTTTTGACTTTCTAATTCAATTCAGATAAAGTTTTTGAAAATTATTTTAGCTGAAATAAATGAATTCAATTCAATTTTCAATTATGCGTGAAAATTATATGTTTAAGTACAGCCAAAACAAAATGGTTGCTGTCATATGACAACACTCTAGAAAACAAAGTCCTAGGACAAAAATTAAAAATATTATCATGTGATGTTGTTTATAAAATCAAACAGAATCGATAATTTCAAAATACTTACTGTCCCCAATAAACACCTGTCGCGAAAGAAGGGTAAAGGATATGGACGCAGCAAAGGGATACGAGATTCTTGGCCACACTGGCTTGGCCATATCTGCCCTATGGACAAGGAAGCTAAGGCGAAAAAGGTGCTAAAGCGGTAGTTGAAGGTCTGCAGTGGAAAGGGAGATCGTATCGTCGGTGAAAGGACCTACTTGAAGATGTCCTACCATCTCTTTCTCTCCTATCATCTGGTCCTATCTTCTCTTGATGTGACCAATTACCTGCAGAGAACCATAACCCTGTACGGGCTTGTTATGGCCAGTTAAGTAAATCACTAATAAGTCTTGCAAGGACCTCGAGCTTAAGTAAGCAAACAATTGAATTTGATATTAAATCTTGTAAATCTTTCAAGTCGCGTTTAATCTTCACTAATTTCCAAATCACTTTACTGCTTTAAGTTTTCTTTTGTAATCGTTTCTTCTCTCCCGGCCCATTTCTCCTCTCACCCTCTCCTCTTGTATTACACTAAACAACATTTAATTTGGCACGCTGTCGTTTATTAGTCTTTGAAAATGTCCTTCAGTTGCATTACATTTAATTGGATTTGCGCACAAAAACAACGAGACGCGTCTAGTCTTTGAATTAAGCAAAAAATAGAAACAAAACAAAAACTGTTGAAATAATTTTCGTTTCATTCGCTTTCTAATTATAAACCACACAAAATCTGCTTTCCTCACTCAACGCTCTTTGCACTCATCATTCATCTCACGCTCAACATATTTCACCCCTCACCATACTTCAATTTTCATTGGCAAAGGCAGCAAGCTTGCATTTAGTTGCCATTCCAACTGTGCAAGTAAATCGAAATGTCCTTTATGAAAGGACACCGAATGCAACAGTGACGTTGCCGCTGCTTATTGGTTGTCAACGCACGCTGCGGTTACTGTTTGAATTCTGGTTGTTGTTGGTGTTTTTCGCTAATGCACTGCTGCGTCTGATTGCCAGTGCACTGCAGCAAGCAATGTGCATCGAACGACAAGAGCTTCAATTTCAAAATGAAATTTTGCTGCAACTGTTGCCATCAAAAGGCAGCGAAAATGTTCACAGCGTATTTGTGTGACACTCTCTTCCTTTGGCTGCGTTTCATTGCTCATATTTCTTAGCTGGTTTCTTCAGCTCTCAATATTGCAATTACTGAAAATGTAATTGAATTTAAATTTTTTTTTTAAATTTATTATTGCAATGAAGTACTAAAATTTTGGACTTTTTCTTGTTGCTGTTACTTTCAAATCTTGTTGTCGTCTCTTAGTTCTGTTGCTTTTCAGTTTTGTTATTTTTCTAGTTTTTTTCTAACCGATGATCCTGGCAACTAGTTAGTTTTTTTCTATTAGATATAATTTCATTTGCAATGAATAATAAATAAATAATAGTTATGATTCTGTTCTGTACTGTATTCTGTTCTGTATTCTTGTTGTTCTGTACTGTCTTTTTCCAGAGTTTTGTTCTGTAAGTTTTTACAGTCTTCTCAATTTAGTCCAATTCCTCACCGGTTTGATTGCCCATCAGTTCTATAGTCCTTCAGGTGTGTTTTTTTTTAGTCCTGTTGTTCTGTAGTCCTGTTGTCTATCAGCCACAGTGGCGCACACAGGGGTTTTTTGGGGGTTCAAACCCCTCTAAATACAAAAACTGGTGCAAAATAAGGTTTCAAATGGAATTGGGTTCAAACCCCCCCCCCCCCCCCCCCCCCCCCAAATGAAATCCTGTGTGCGCCACTGTTCAGTTATTTGGTTCTGTCATCTTCCAGGTCATGGTTTCCGTTTCTTGTTCTTCTTTTCGGCATCTTTTTGTCCTGTCATAAGTTTGTCTCAGCGTTGTTGTCTCCCAACTGTTGTCTTTCAGAAATTTGAATTGTTCTTTCATCTTTTGAGTCTTGGTTTCTATCAGCTTTCTTGTTCTTCTTTCTCTCATCTTTACTGTCGTAAATCTTTCCAAACGTTTTTCTGTCATTGCTCTCATCGGTTGTTTTCGTGTAGTAGACAACTTTTGATATTACATTTATATCGTTGTACCTTTATGTCATAAAGTTGTTGTATTCTGTAAACCCTCTCCTCTGGGCATTAAATTAGCTTGTTGGAGTGCATTCCTATCACTTTTCAATTTCAATTTCAATTCTTTCTTTCCTTCATGTCATTCCTTCCTCAGTCACTGCCTTAAAGTTCCTTACAGTCCTTCAAATTACACTTTTGACGCACCTTTCTGTTTCTGCTCTATTGATTCTTCCTCCATCCTTTTGTGATCATTCTAGTCTTTCGCTTTCCTCATTCATGTCACTTTACACTTGATTTCATCTACTGCCCACACTGTGTCTCACTCAACATTACTTTGACATCCTCCAACTTCTATTTCACCATAACATTTCTTTGCTTATTTGCCACTTTGCTTCAACATTATCCTCTTCCATATTTCTAACATTCCGCTACTTTGCTGTCTCAACCTTACATCGACCTTCTACTTTTGTTGCTGTTGTTGTGTTGCCTTGTCTGCACTCCTTCACGTTTGTACTTTGTGCTGGCGCATCACTCTAACTGAGCTCTTCTTATGTGTTGTTGTTCATCTTTTTTGTGGGGTTTTAATTCTGTCTTTGCACACCTCACCACTTCTTTGTTCTCGCAACATTATCCAATCATTCCGAGAGATTTTTTCGCTTGTGCATTCAACCCAAATGTCCTTGGTATCCTTTCGAACCGACATTAAGCCTCGGCGAGTAACTAAATAAGAAATTAAAAGCATCAACACACAAAAAGATCCACTTACACAGCACACAGACAGGCAGACAACAACGACGAGCACTGCACCCAAAAACGATGCGATTTTTCTTTGGAAATTTTCAGCTGCTTAAGTAATTTTAAAAACTGCAAACAACACACAACAAAACAAAAACCTAATCACAAAAAGAAACACAACAACAAAACAAACTTCCAAACAACAAACTCGTTTGGAAAATCTAGCTGAAGCAGCCATCCAAGTGGGAGGAGCCCAACACAAACATTTACGTTCATTTAACTTCGAGGCATTGGGCGTTTTTTTTTTCTTTTCAAAAACATACTCACACACACACACAACAATAACTGCCAAGAAAAGAATAAAAACAGCAGTGATGAAGCTTTGCGGTTACACTTCGGTCGCATTGTGGAGCACTTGTCTGACTTTAAGAATAAAGCGAGTAGCGACACAACGGCTGAAGCCATTGTAACTTTGCAGCACGTTGCCATTATTGTGCGGAGCAGCATACGCCATAGCATACTTTTGAGCGCATTACCAACTGAAGGAACGCGCCAAAAATGAACCGTGCAACAAAAATGGAGCGCAACAAATTGCGCCGAAAACAAACAAAGAACTGGAAATTACACAAAAGGTCTACTACTACAACAACAACAACTATCTGCTGTGACATGAGACACACACACACACATATATATATGTTCTACCGCATGGCACTTTACTCATTCATGATTCTCTCGGTGAATGGCAAAATGAGCGAACCATTGAAGCGCGGCGAAAGAGTTTGGCTTGTACCGTTAGTGCTTTGGCGCGGCACGCCACACATAGTGCTCACCTTAACCTCAATTGTATGCGTAATAGACTATGACGTCAGTGTGCACGGCGCACGAACGAACATTGAGTGCGAACAAACGTCGCACAGTGTTGCGAGTAGTCACAAAAATGCCACAATGCAATGTTATAACCACAAAAATCTGAGTATGAGGTTTTATTGGAAATATTTCAATTAAGAGATATCCGAAGTTTTATGAAAAACTATTTGATAACATAGAAGTTGTGAGCTCTTAAGGGGGTCTTCTGCTTACGCGGATTGAAAAAATCGATTTTTTTTTTTTGCATTTTGTGAATATAGAGGATATAAGGAATACGTCTTATAAACGGTTTCGTGAAAAACACATTCCTTCTTGGGTTTTCGAAGCCGGAAACATAGCCGCCTCCAGCCGTTTCGAGCATTTCTTTATCTTTAAACGCATTTTCCCGAAAATCACCTTTTTTATACTTTGTGGTATGACTTCTACAAGTAATTTTCATCGGATTTGACTAATTTTTTTTTCACTTCTTCATAAAACACTTCTCTATGCTTCTCCGAGTACGATTTTTGAAATTTTGTTTTGTTCAATTTTTATGACCCTCAACAGGTCAAAAAACGTGGTTGAAAATACAAATTTTCACAAAAACCGTATAATTTGAAAAATTTTAAAAATAAAAAAAATCGTATTCGGAGAAGCACAGCCAACGTAAAACTGAAAATAAATTTATTTTACTTTTCACATTTGAGACAACTGTGGGGGTGGATGTCATACCACAAAGTTGACTCGGACACTTTCGTCAGTACTAGTTTGACCACTTCTCAAAGGCGCAGGATTCACCACACACATAAGGCATTTGTTATTTTTCAAGTTTAAACATGTACAAAAATAACAAAAAAAAAATTGTTCAATTATCTTGTATAGTTTCCTTACAATTAATTTCCAAAAATTGACTAAAATTCCGGGCGCGTAAGCAGAAGACCTCCTTAAAGAACGTTCTTCCAGCGTTGACAAAAAATTGTATACCTACAAACAGCAAATTTTTGCTTTGACTTTGAGGTTGAATATTTCAAAATAAATTATGAGCAGGTCCCTAAAAGTTACTATTGTCGTAAGTTTCATATAATTTAGGTCTGCTAAGACTAAAATTTTGCTGATTACTTTCACCTCTCAGCAGTACCGTTATGATGAAAATGAAGTAATGAAAACGAGTGAATTAAAAGTGAGTTCAAAATTTAAAAGTGATTTTAAAAAAAAGTTAAATACCTATCACTTTTGAAATTTTTTGATATTTTGTTTCGGCAAGTATGTACATTATGCTGTACAATTTTCAGCTGCGCATATTTGCGCGAATGCAAGTTATTACCATTTTTCGGTGAAGACTTGAGTTCAAATTCGCGATATTTTCACCATTTGGTTGAATACCAATGCAATCTGTCAAATAATGGTCTGCTGCTGATGGAAAAATTTGTTGAAGATAGCTTCGGAAAATCAATTACGATTACTATTATATTCGAAATAGAGCGGTTAATGGAGTTTCGACAGTACACTTTGATTTTTTTTCGTACAGACCCCAAAGTTGACAACCTAACTACTTCACTTGTATGGGAGGCGCCCCCTGCTGGTGAATTTTTGAACTTTAATTAATTTTGTATTTTTTGCAAACTGGAATGTTGACGATTGATGAAGAAATCGTTCAAATCGGTTTAGTAGTTTACCAGATACGATGTTTCCTCGCTTACTTTACTACATTTACAAGTGTAGAGCCAGTTCCATTGAAAATGACTAGTTTTGTATGGCAGCCACCATAAGAGTTGCATATAGCGGTTAGGTGTGTATAGAAAAAACATTTGGAAGGGAAAATAAATGGGGGTCAGCCTTACATCTGATACATCTGGGTGCAACCTGGAAACAGTGGGAGCTCAATTTATAAAAAACGATGATTTTGTATGGGAGCCTCATTAAGGATTGGAGACAGGGGGTAGGTATGTTCGAAAGAAATATTCAGGAGGAAAAATTAGTGGGGTCAGTCTAAGATTTTAACCCTCTAAGAGCAACTTCTGAGCAGCTGTGGAGCAATATATCGATATTTTATTTTCAATCACTTTTAAAAAAAGGAAATTTTATCTACAAACACATTTATAAATAAATTTATATTAAAATATAAATATTTTGAATGTAGCTTTTATGAACTAAGATAATTTGCATTGTTAATATGAAGTTTTTTGAAATCCGTTTGTATGGGAGGTGGTCGAAGTTTGGGTCCGATTTCAGTGAAATTTTGCACAGTAGGTTCTTTACTCCTTCAATAACTGTATACCAAATTTCGTACGACCACTCCTATTTTTGTCACTCCGCTATATGAACTCGCAACACTGTGCGTCGTCCTGTAGCGGTAAAGCGTTCAATTGTTGCTGTCGCGCATTGTTGAGGCATTTTATTGTTTTCGTTCGCTACGGCAATTACAATGCAACAGAAGAGGGGGAAAAGCAATCGAGGGGCAGTGGCAAGCAGTCATACGCTGTAAGCTTTTGGTCGCCTTTGTTTGGTTCAGGTTCAAGCAACTTAAGGCAGCCTTTTGTATTGCAAAGCCAACGTCAACGCCAACATGGAGGCAACATAGCTAAAAGTTCCATTCAAGCGACTAAAGAGGCGAAAAAAAAAAACAAGAGAAGATTGAAGCAAGACAAGCGTGGCAATGCTTTGTCTTTGTTTGTGTTCGTAAGCGAGCAATTTGCGGCAGGATTTTGAAAGCATCGACATGGCAGCGGGCAAGAGAAAACTAATCAGTCAACATGAAACTAATCAGAGCAACTTTTTTTTTTAGTGAGCTTTTGCCAGCTGTCAACTTTTTGGGTAGTAGACACCGCTCAATGTCATGAAATATTTACAAGCTTTTAAATAAAAACAAAAATCTTTTTTTATTTTACATATTTCATTAACACTGAAGAACAAAATAAAATTTTTTCAAATTTAAGGTTATCAATATTTTTTCCATACAAACTTATCCTCGAAAATCAAGTTTTCAAAGGACATTTTTGGCATTTTAGAAAAAACGACCCAAATTCACCCATAAACATGGGAGCTAGAGGGTTAAAATATTTCACAAAAATGTTTCCAGTAGTATTTTTCATAAAATTGCTGAACATATTATATACCTAAAATGTAAGATTACATGGTTTTCATATACCGATTCACAATAAAAATATACAGAAGAAGAATTTACAAGCTTCTAATTAAAAATATCGGTTTTTGCTTTACATATTTCATTAACACTGAACAACAAAATAATTTTTCTTTTCAAAATATTTATATTTTTCCCACACACACTTACACTCCAAAATCAAGTTTTGTTGAACATTTTAGTACCAACTTTGAATAAGTAGGAAATTAACACTTAAACACATTTTCAGTTTTTACTCCTTTCTGGCGTTCAAGTTAAATTTTAAGATTTGATGTATTCAGACATCTATAGTAGAATTTCATGACGAATATTTTTGTAGTACATTTTGTCCTTAAAATGTCCTGTTTCAAAGGACATTTTTGGCATATTAGAAAAAAATACCCAAATTAACCCATAAACATGGGAGATAGAGGGTTAAAATGTTTCAGAAAAATGTTCCTCGTAGTATTTTACATAAAATTGCTGAACACATCGTATATCTAAAATGTAAGATTACATGGTTTTCGTAAGCCGAATCACAATGATATACAGAAGGAGGGAAACTGACACCTCCTTAAAAAAAATTAAGATACATGTTTACATTTTTTGGTCCCCTCTGCCAGAATCCGTTGTCAGAGCATTGGTTTGTTGTTTTATGTTGTACAATTAATAAATTGTTTAAAAAAAAAAATATTTAATTTTTTTACAAATTTTTCTTCATGATCTTTAAAGCGTTGGCTACTCTTTTCTCGTTCGTTTAATCAACGCCAGCAAGCATTGCTCTGTTTTATTTTTAACTTATACCTTTATGGCCTTTTATTATCTTCCAATACCGTTTTGTTGTTGTTGCAAAACTTGTTATGCTTAATTCTTGCAAAATTTTTGGCATCAAATTTGCCCTTTGCCAATTGTTTTTGCATTTCTGCATGAACAATTTGAATGCATATCGAGTTATGTGGGCTTTTGCTGGCAAGTCAAGCGAACGATTAGGCTTACAGCAACAACATTCATAAGAACAAAGCAAAAATTATTTCACGAATCATTGAATTAACATAAATTGCCTTTTATTAAGGGCGCTTTGACACCAATTACAAAGGTGGTTTCATGCAAAGCAAACGCGCCCTTTCGTAGGTGTTAAAAGGGAAAATAAGTCAAGCAAAAAGTGAGGACTGGGGAAAGAGATGGTTGAAGGGATGGGGGGAAGGTAAGGTATTATTCGTGGAAAATAATTTAATGTTTGATTGCATTTATGCCGAGTTTATATTTCAAATTGTAGCTTAATTGGTTGAAAATGAGCGCGTGCGCCTAAAAATGCTTTAATAGGCATTAAAGTTGATTGAAGCGGCAATACAGCGCTCAAGATCCAGCCAATAATGAACACTTAAGTGCAAATAATTGCGTTGAGTGCTCGACTGGTTGATGTTGTTAGCTTACAGCAACAACGCCTAAAATTATGCTAGAAATTAGTGTACTAAAGCAGTAGCTGCTTGCTTTTTAACAATTTGGTACATGGAGTTTAATTGTTTTACTGCAAATAATTGCATTGGTGTTTAATAATAAATGGTTGCGCCTAAAAGTATGCTATAATATACAATAAAGTTTTAGTTTTAGGCTAAAAAGCGCTTTAGAATGAAAATTGCTTATTGTAATGAAGTGCGTTGGCGCTGCAAAAGCATATTTGCACCTAAAAGTATGCAATAATAAACAATAAAGTGCTAGTTTGAGGCAGTTTTTTACAGCAAAGAATTGCATTAGCGTTGAAAGAGACTGTTGACACATTACAGTTTCAGCTGTTGGCTAAAATGAGTGTTTGAAGGAAATTTGTTATGGCTAAAAAAATATTTGCGCCTAAACGTATGCAATAATAAACATTAAAGTGTTAGTTTTAGGCTGAAATAAGTGTTTAAAAACAGAAGTGCGTTGGCGCTGAAAAAGAATGTTTGTGCCTAAAAGTATGCAATAGTACATAATAATGTTTTAGTATTAGGTTGAAATGCCTGTTTGAAGGCGCTTTTTGTTACCAAAAAAGTTATTGGCAAGAAATTTTAAAAGACCAAAATGGGTATTTCGCAAAATGGGCGTTTGCAATTAACAGCAATAACACCTCAAAGTATGTTACGAAAAATAAAATTAAGGCACTGAATTTGATTGATTGACTGGTTTTTTGAGTTAACATTTTACGAATCAGCGTGCAGGTAATTCTTCTTCGTACCTTCTAGACGAAGTATTGCGATAATTCTGGGAGACAGCGTTTGAGCCTAAATTAATGCTTAGAGCCAATTTTTATGTACAAACTAATTACAAAAGCCACATCAAAGACCAGACCGGGTTTTTAATAGATTAGCGTCAATAGTTGCCAATGCAATGGCGCCTAAAAGTATGCTTAAAAAAAGTAAAACAAAACCACTGGAGTCATTTTGTTGAACGAATCAGTGCATGGGGAATCATTTCAGATGAAGCATTGTGCCGGTTCGGGAAGAAAGTATCAACGCCTAAAAGTATGCTATTCGTTGGAGTGCTTTAAGGCACTTTTTATGTTAGCAAAATCATTTTAAAGCTCCCAACAATGATCAGGCCAAGTACTTAACTATTTTTCGTCAATTAGCAACAGCGCATAAAAGTATGCTACAAAATATAAAAAAATAACGCTGGATTGAATTTGTTGAACGAATGGGAGTAGCGCGTAGGAAATAATCTCCTTTTAGATAAAGGATTGTGTTGATTCTGGAGGAGAGTATTTACACCTAAAAGTATGCTATTCGTTAGAGTGATTTAAGTCGATGTATGCTCAGTCAAGTCAAGTATGCTATTCGTTGGAAATGCTATTCTTCGGATGCCTTAGAGCACTTTTTATGTTAATAAAATAACTTTGAGTGCTTAACCGAATAACTGAATGCTTAACTATTTTCCGGTCACTAATTATCAGCAATGGCGCCTTTGAGTATGCAGCTAATATATAAATACGTGTTTTTCATGTTTATAAGCGAGTATATTGAAAACAAATTTTACTTATTGAATGAAGTAAACATCAGAAGATTACTAAAAATAATGTAACAAAATAAGACAACAGAAAAAATATACGAGTTATTATTAGTTATTGAAAGCACTAAGCACAAAGTTGGAATCGTAAACACAACGCACCAAGTTATTGAAAAAGGCAAATCAACTAAAACCAAGTGACACGAGAACATTAAACGAAGAAGCAAATATAACTGAAAAAGCAATAATCACAAATCTATACGAAACAAGCACACAAACACCAAGTAAACAAAAATTCTATGCTCAAAGCATAGGAAAACTATGGCGCGCCATGGCCACACCTCGATTCCCAAGAGTAATATAAATTAAATGCGGCCAAAGTCAAGCAACGACCATAACCGGCAACGAGCGAAAAACCACCACAACACCAACACTGACCGCTAAAACAAATGTGCAAAGGACGCAAACAGCTTAGGCGATTTTATTCGATTTGCTGGTTTACGGCGAATAAGTGTAAAGCAATACAGAAATAAAATAAAACGTAAAATCCTATCGAATGGTAAAATGGGTGTGTCTCTTTATTTATGTGTGTGTGTGTGTGTGTATTTATTGGTGTGCGTACCAAATGTATTAATGTCTGACTGTCTGATAGAATTTTATATTTTCCAAAATGATTATTAGCCACAATATTTTCTTATATGCAAAAACAAATGTCGGAAATAAATACGAAATTGCCAAAGAAGAATTTAAAAAAAAGGAAAACGCGCAACGAAATGTGCACATTTTGGTCATTTTCACTGTACGGCGCCAAGCAGTATGCAATGTTTTATTAATGCATTAAAAGCATTTTATGTGTAACGAAGGAAAATTGTATAAAAAAAAAGTTGAGTAGCTGAAGAAATAATGCAAACAAATATATAGAAATACTTATATATAGAAATGTATAAATTTGTTGTCGAGTGCTGCCAACTTTATGTGTTGAGGTCGGAAATTTCTCACACCTCGCTCGTATATGCAAAGCAAAATATTTGCTTTAAGACTTTTCAGGGAGGAAAAATATGAAAGCAGACAGCCACAAAAATTTTATTACTGTGTGCGTTTTTATTGCTGTTCCCACAAGTGCTGCAACCGTTGCTGCTTTGGCGTACTTAACGCCAGCCGGCTCTGCTCTTTGCTTGCCTTTAGTTTGCTAATCTTATGCACGCAAGCTGACTTGCTGAAAAGTCTTTACACAAACACACACACACACACACAAACATTTCATATTCACATTTTTCTCGCTTCTTCTCCTTTTTTTCGTTTCTATGAAAATTTGTTCCAACGCGCTTCTTTGCTTCCCTTCCGTCTGCTCGTTGACTGCGTAAGTCACGCGCTGCGCGTCTGTCGATCGTCCCTACGGCGCACTAATTAGTTCGAGTTGCTCGAATCTACAACATGGCCACACTGCCCTTCAACTGCGTTGACTTTGCCGCTGCTGTCATTAGCGTTCGGCGCACTGGCAGCGTAGTCAACGTTCTGCTGCTTTAATCTAATATTTGTGCTTTTTTGATATTTTCCGCCCATTTACGCTGTTCCGGCTATGTTTTGACTTTAGCTAAAATTTGTTTAATTTTCAGCTTAATGCGTTCTTCTTTATTTTGTTCGGTTGGGTGCTTTGCTGTTTTGTTTTGGTGCTACAAAAATTACGAAATAATTAAATTTAATAATTACTCTCTGCTTTCTTGTGCCATTTTCATTATGAAGTCATTACTGACAAAACAACAAATCATATCTCGAATATAGCAACAAAAAAAAAAAAGAAAAGAAAGTGTGCAAAAAAACAACCTAATGCTACTTAATTGAAAAAAAAGGATAATGAAGCTGTATTTATGTTAATAAGCTTAATGCAAAATTTCATTTTAAATTTCAATTTCGTTACGCAATCTATTCGTTTATCGTTTATCTATTATAAGGTTTTTACTATTTTAAATTTTTCTGTTAGCAGTGTTGTTAGTACATAGTAGCCAAAAAGTGTGGCATACTTTTAGGTGGCATTGCAAATTCTGAAGTATCGCAATGATTCTGGGAGACAGCGTTTGCGCCGTAAAGTATGCTGTTAATTAATTAATGCTTTTATGTAAAACAAATTCATTACAAAAGCCACATCAAAGACCAGGCCGGGTTTTTAATAGATTAGCGTCAATAGTTGCCAATGCAATGGCGCCTAAAATTATGCTTAAAAAAGTAAAACAAAACCACCGGACTAATTTTGTTGAACGAAAAAGTCCATGGGGAATCGTTTCAGATGAAGCATTGTGCCGATTCTGGAAGAAAGTATCAACGCCTAAAAGTATGCAAAGTATGTAAGGTTTTAAATTTCAATTTCGTGGCGCAATCTATTCGTTTATCGTTTATCTATTATAAGGTTCTTACTAATATATTTTAAATTTTTCTGTTAGCAGTGTTGTTAGTAGTAGCCAAAAAGTATGGCATACTTTTAGGTGGCATTGAAAATTCTGATTTTTACTTTAAATATCTGAGTCTGACGTAGTTGACAGCTGACCCTGCTCAAAGTTGACCTTAACGAGTGGCAGCATTTGAACAGTCTCGAGTTTGTATGTATGTGTGTGTGTATAAATACTTAAAAAAAGACTGCAATAAACATAACTTTGGGCGCCGTTCATGTTTATTTGCCTAAAGTACTTTCGAAAAAGGTGGCACGTGTTTTTAATGTGTGAATGTGCGTGTATTTGTGTGCGCGTAAAGCAAGGTTAGTGGCTTTGCCTTCATCAAACAACTTGTACCAATATAAATACACAAAACTTTTGGGCTGTTCACTATGTGTTGAATCGACACAGAGTTGGACAGTCGCTGTCAGCGCTTTTCGAATTCAATACGGAATTAATGCCGCACAATTTGAGTGAGGATTTCAGTTAGCAAAAGTAGACAAGTAGTTGCAAGTGTTTATCGGAAATTGTGGAAATCTTAAGCTGGTATGATGACATGTTATTATTATTATTACATATTTTTGGAAGTGTTCAAGGACACGGGCGCGTGGACATTGTGGTTCATTGTACCACAGCTATTGGCTTCCGCCTTGATTAGTAACTACTCAGGCTTGCAGCTGCTCGAAGCAGATCAGGCCAGTCTCACCGCTGGGTGATTCTGCAGCTTGCAGCAGGCAACTCGTATCATGAAGTTTCCCAGAGAATTAGGATGTCATTTTGCTTTACCTTTACAAAAGGTCACAAAGAAGGCCCAACAGCTCGATTTCCAGTAGCTTAATCTTCATTACAGTCATCTCGCCAAAAGGTTGGGAAAGCTTGCCAGCGCTTTTTTTAGAGACTCTGGATCTCATTCCAGTAGTTCATTCTTCATTAGAGACATTCGGCCAAACGATTGAAAGCGTTTTTCTTTTTTGAGAGCAAAACCTCAACACAAAATAGCAAAAAGAAGCATTAAACCTTCTACAAAAAAATTACTATCAATACGATTTTGTGAAAAATTCCGACCCTCAGATGATCCTTTCCCACACACTCCCACGCAATATTACGCGCAACCAATACATTTGAAAAAAGAAAACATGTATACAGCTACACGTTGCACCAGCAACGCCTGTAAGGGGAAGCGGGCATTAGCGAAAAGCAGCGCACCAAACCGATCGTAGCGAAGTCCCCAACCATACTGCTATCATCTCTTTTACACAACAGATGGCGCTATGAGCGTCTATGAGAGTCTTGTGGAGGCCCTATGCTCCCGAGAGGAATGAACAAGGAAAAAAATAGATCTCTTTTTTAACCCTTTCAGTCACAATGTCCAATATATTGGACAACAGCCCATACAATTCATACAAAACGGGTTTATTTTCATGTCGGAAAGTGTTAAAATGCTGGAAGTACTCGTAATTTTAGAACTTTGAAGATTTTCTTTTATTTGACACAGCAAATTTTTGTGCATATTTTTTGTATCCTTTTTCTTTAAAAGTTCATTACAAGTATATTTCTAAAACTAGAACACAAAATCATTACAAGCCTTCTACCTTCCACGAAACTCACTTTCAACCAGAAGCTTGCAAAATTTTGTAGCTATTTTTAGTTAACCTCTTTCAAAGCGCACTGACACTCGTAATTGGTTTTGGCATCTAGCAATGACCAAGTTAAACACTCTGTGTAGGCTTGTCTGTGCGCTTTTAATTAACTCAATTAAATGTCAGAATTCATTGATCCTTTCGTAGCAATAAAAAATATGCAGCAAATGTTGAAAGCACAGTCATGTTGTTAGGCAAAAAAGACAGATGACAAAGCACAAACAAGAAAGAAGCCCGAAAAACAGAACTTTCCAATGAAATTGTGTGCCTCAAATCCACAAGAACAACAACACGCTTATCATTTTAGGCATTAGACACACAACAACATGTCAAAGCCACACATAGTGGACAAATGGGGAGATGGAATGAAACAGCAAAAACAAAAAACAAAAAATAGAAAAATGAAATCAAAGCTGAAAAACTTAATGTGTGAAAGAAGCACAGCTGCTAAGCATAGAAACAAATTTCAAGGATACACGTAGAACCACACCAACACGATGTGAGTGCGGAAAAAAATCTCAAAGGTATTCAATTAAAGAAGGAAATACAATTTAATGCATTTCTTGGGGCTTTCTTTGGGGCTTAGGGTTATTTTTAATTAGAACAATTTGATGAAAAGTTGATGTGATAGGACGAAAAACACTTTAACAGAAGCAAGGACATGGATATGGCAAGGATTTTGAAATGCATAGAGGTCAATTCAATACCTGAACTAAAACACCAAATGATTTAAGGAGCCCATAAAAACCTTACAGCTTGCAAAATTTAATGTTGTAATGTTTCTCTGAAGATGTCAATATGAATTTAAAATATGTAAAAAAAACTAAATTATATTTTTTAAATATAATAAATGTAAATATATATGAAGCTCTGAAGTTAGTTAAGGCATTCTGCATGCTTTGGATTTCAATCAAAATATCTTAAGGTAGTCATAGATGAATCCTTAAAGTGATGCAATTTGGTTCTAAACTTAGCCAATCTTCTGACTTCAGGCTCCTAGCTAATCATAGCTGAATGTTTTAAGTGATACAACTTAACTAATTTTTCCTTCTGCTTATCATTGAACACATTCTTCAAAGAGTGAAGCCACTTTACAAATGAACTTAAACCACTTTTGTTGAGTTGCTGTTGAGTTAAACGAAGAACGACCACAGTGCTAATGGCACTGAAGCTTCACTATAATCACACCGCAACCGCAAAAGTCTACGCTTTAAAATGTCAACATGTACTTATGTTGATGGCAAAATAGACAGAAAATAACTAAGAAAAGAACAACACTTTTGGCACTTTTGGCCATTGGTTGTTGCCAATGTTAGTCGAGCAATAAATCTTAACCGCACTAATTAAGATGAAAGTTTAGTTCATTTAAATTTTGGTTACCTTTGAACGTTGCCAAAACAACAACTACAACAACAAATATAAGCAGCCACCGCAAGAAAGCAGCGCTGACAGCGAGAGCGCAACTTGCAGTGCGTGGAGTATGAAGTCTGCAGCGTGAAGTGGCATTCAGCTTCCAGGGCAGTTCATGCATATTTATTTACGCCAGAATGACGGCGCCACACACACACTCAAAAACACAATGAGTTATATATGTGCTGGTTGTAGAGAGCGATCTCTGGCAACTGGCTGGCCGCTTAACTGTGGCGCATTAATGTTCATTTGTATGCGGCAGCCGCAACTCTGTAATTGTAATTGCATGCAAATGGTTGAGCTCAGAGGTCTCAAGAGTGTGAGTATGTGGATTTGTGTCTGTGTGTGTGTGTACGGCAGCCTAAATACTTCAGTGCATATATGGGAACGTTCTGAAGGTTGCCGCTTGTCTGAATTGCGCCCAACTGGCCAAAAATCCAACCGGCCAAAAATCCAAAGCAACTGATTTCATTGCACACGCCACTCATTTATGCACAACTTAATTGCACCATAATGCGAAATATTAGCATAAGTAGCGAAAAGAAGGATGCCAAGGATTGTTAAGCTGAAGGTGGATGAAAATTTGTTAGAAATACGATGGAAATTTCAGTTGTAATGTTTCTTTTGAGCCATTAACACATAAATAATAAAAATTAATATTATGAGGTTTAAAAAAAATATTTAAATATTAGTAAATTTTTATTAAATATGTAACGATAAAAGATTAAGCAGTTGTCTTTCTTTACATTGGTTTTTCAATAAATAAAAAAATTGTAATAACATTTAAATATTTTTTTTTAATATAAATTTTTGACTTTTTTAAAAATGTTCTGCCAATGACAATGAAACAAACTTTTTCAATTTTATTATCCTTTAAAAAATTATATATTATAATAGTTATTTAAGTATAGTATATTTGTTTAAAATAAATTTTGTGTTATTTAATATTTTTTGTCATGTGTAAGTATACAATACAAAAACAAATGACTGATTTTAAAATTGATAGAAACTAAGTGTGAAAAAAACTGCCAATCGCCGTTCGGATTCGGCGTTAAACTGTAGGTCCCCTCCCTTCCCTTTAAAATAAATTTTGTATTATTTTATATTTTTTGCTGCCAATGATAATACCAATTTTAAATATTTTTTTTTGTAAATACATTTTTAATCATTTTATATTTTTAACTGTAATAATAAAAAAATATTTTTTTATTTTGAATTATTGTATATTTTTTGTTACTAATGACAATAAAAAATTAAAATATTTTATTTTTAATAAGTTTTGGATTATTCCATAGTTTTTTCAGCTACGGCCAATTAAAAAATATTTAAATTTTTTGTTAAATCTTAAATTTTTTTTTATATTTTCGTTTACTTTTATAAAAATTTACATTTTTATTTTAAACTTTTTATATTTTATCTTTTATAAATTTCTGATTATTTCATATTTTTTGTTGCTAATAGTTTGGATTATCTTAGATTTTTTGCTGCCAATGATAACAACAAATTTGAATAATGATTTTTATAATTATTCGATTCGGCTGCCAATGAAATTTAAAATTTCTTTTTATAAATTTTTAATAATTTTATGTTGTCCGCAAATTATAACAAAAAATTAATGTTTTTTTGATAATTTGTGGATTTTTTAATATTTTTTGTTGATAATAGTAAAAAATTTGTTTAGAAAAATGTATTTTTAAAAATGAAAAATTTTAATATTTTTTAATTGGCTGAAAAAACTACGATATAATCCAAAATTTATTAAAAATAAAATATTTTAATTTTTATTGTCATTAGTAACAAACAATATACAATACTGCAAAATAAAAAAAATTTTTGTTTATTATAACAGTTAAAAATAATAAAAAAAAGTAATATTTTTATTATCATTGGCAATAAAAAATATTAATTTATTTAAAAAAATATACTTATTTAAATAACTGTTATTATATATAATTTTTTAAAGGCTACTAATAATAAATTGTCTTTTTAAAAATTAAAAATTCAATAAAAATGTTTTGTTTATAAAGTTTGGATTATTTCTGATTTTTGATGCTAATCGTAAAAAACAATTTTAATATTTCTTTTTATAACTTTTGAATTCGTTACAATTTTTGCTACCAATGAAATTTTAATTTTAATTTTTTAAATATATTTGGTATTAATTCATTTTTACTGCCAATAATAACAAAAGATGTAAAGTATATTAGTTGTTTGTATATAGTGTTTGCATTATTTCATATTTTTGCTGCTAATGGTAGGTATGGTACAAAATTTAAAGTTCTTTAAAATACATTTAAAAAATTTGAATTTTAAATTTAAACTTAAAATGAAATTTTAAATAAATTTAAACGAACTTTAATTAAATGTTGTGTGGATTATTTAATTTTTTGCTGCTAATGTTAATAACAAATTCAAGAATTTTTTTAATTTTGTAATATTTCGTTTTTTGTGCTGCTAATGCTAATAAAAAACGAAATATTAATTTTTAAACTTTTTTGCTGCCAATGATAAAAAATTTAAATGAATTTTTTTAGAACCCTTAATACCCATATTTGGTTTCCTATTGTTTTGCTGCTAATAAAAGAAAATTTTTTTAAAATAAAATTTTATTTCCACATCAGCTTGCTACTATTTTGCTTTATTTGTAGTTTTGTTCTTTTTGTTTTGGTTGCAAGGGAAATTTTTGCAGCTTCAGCATTTAATTTTATTTCAGCTTATTCCAAATTTAATCGAAATATTCAAAGTATTTTCATTATTGCAGAGCAATTTCAACGCTCAAAATTTTACATATGTAAAATGCTATGCACTGCAGCGCAAAATGTAATTAACTCAAATTCCATTTTATAATTAAATGCGCTGTCATGTGTTAGTATTTGTAAGTATACAATACAAAAACAAATTAAGAAAAAAACTTTATGTTGCAGGACGTATGAATGACTTTTGATCACAAGATGACGTATGAATGATTTTTGATGTAAACTTGGCGTATGAGTGATTTTTTATATAAACTTGGTGTATGAGTGATTTGTAGTTCAACTGATATGGATTTTAGTCAACTGGAGGATTACAAATTGAAGGATTACAATCGGTTTCATAAATGATAGAAACTAATGGAAAATATGTGAAACAAATGAAGCCGTTTGGTATCCTTTTTGGTTTAAAACAAAATACGCCCAACCATGAAAATTGTTATCTTTTTTGTGTCAAGGATATTCGAAATAAATGATGTTAACTTTTTCAAAATTTTTAACAATGATCAAAGGCAAAAATGATATGAAATATACAGCATTAAAAATGCGCATTCGGTAGCATTCATAGCATTTGAAAGCTGCATATTTTTTATTTGTTAATATTACCATATCATAGAAATGTTTTTGACATTACATAATCATATGAAACGTAATACTGTTGACGTTTGAACTGAACTGAAGGAACAAAATCAATGACATTAAACTAGAATTGCTTCAACTTTCTGCTCTCATCTTACAACATTTTTTTATGTGACCATGAGAATATTTTACCATTAAATGCAGTGAATCAACAATTTCCGTTCAACCGCAATGACGACCGAATACAGCCGCATGTAAATTAATTAAACTATACCACAATGCTTAACCGCACACAACGACTCAACTGTTTGCATTCGTTTGCGCTGATATGCCCGCATTAACAACAACTGACCCGATTTTTAGCGCACACAAGCATAAACAAACCACCAAGCCATGCATGCATTCATTGAGTCGTTGATGTCACACAGGTCGTATGAGTGACATTTGCGAGTTTAAGCAAATATTAACACTTGAACCGCGCGCAGCATGTGTCAGTGGCGTCATTAAATCGGGCAACAGACACGGTCACATAAGTTACGCATATATGTGAGTATATATATAGATATTTAAGATATATGTATGCAGCTATTCACTTCATTATGGCGCTCGCGTTCATGCGCTTGCGCGACTTTGTGTGCATTCCTTGAGCAAATAAACCGTGCAGCGCGCTTTATTTCACCACTTCAACTTGAGCGCAGCAGCGCGGCCGCACCTTTAAAATGCCGCGCACACATTCTTTGCTTATTCAGAAATTTGTGTGAAATTTCCATGCTCCTTTGGCTACGCCTTCCTTCTCCTGGCATGGCATAAAATACTCATTAAAATTTTAATGACACGCTACAGCCAGTGTGGCCCTGCGCCCGCCAGCTGCCGGCTGCTGCATCTTTTGTCTGTTGAACTTTTATTATGCAGCAACTTGACGGCAACGTTGCCAACAACAAAGCCGTAGCTTACGAGTCTCAGGCGCCGGCTGCCATCGCCCACGCTGTGCCGCACTGCCAGCTGTGCCACCAATTAAAATGCAAAAATAAAAGAGTACAGAATCGCATTCGTAATATAGTAAGTGCACAAAAAACAACCAAGCGTTGTGCGTCTCATTCGTGAGAATAAATGTATGGAAAATTTGTGTGCAGCGCCTTGTAGGCTCACGCAGCCGTTGTGCTCAAGCGCCAGCCACACTTTAAGACTGCAATGCGATTTTGACATCGACAGCACTGATGCATTGGTGCACCGAAAGCTGCGGGCTGTGCGCATGTAGTCAACGTCATTACCAACAACATCATTAGCAGCAAAAGCAGCAGCAGCAGCCAGTAAAGGCAGCAGCGGCAATATTAGAGCTGCCACGTTCAGAAATGTGCAGTGAGCTTATTAAACCCGCACCAGTCTACTTTAATGTCGGCTACACACGTCACACATGTGCCGCACAGCCCACCCGAAGCCACTGTAGCCAAGTTCATTAGTTTGCTAATGGCATGAGCTGAGCTTCAGCTGGCGTTTGACTTGCAGTTTTTGGCATTTGTATGTGTGTGTGAGCGTGCTGTAGCATTGGTTGGCATAAAAGATCAACCAAAGTGTGCCTGGTGCATTTTTAATTGCAACATCATGTGGCAGCCATGCAGTCACAAGCGAGTCAACTGGAAAACTTGCTCATTTCGGAAAACCTTGCTCATACTACTCGCAAGTGTTGCTTGATGGTTGCTTTCTTTTTTTTATTAATATTTTCATTTTGTGCAGCCAGGTGTGTGATTAAAAATTCCTTTTCGTCGTAGGAGTGTTGTTGGCAACATGTGGAAATTAGCTTCAGGCTCGGTTTTGTTTGTATGCAAGTTTGACTGATGCGATATTGCAGTTTGCTTGGTAGTTTGGGAAATTTTTGAAACAAAACTGCAACTACAAGTTGGCTGCAGGGCGATTTAAAGTCTCAGCGTAATGGGCGTAGGCACATTATTAAATATTTGCATATTAAACGTTCTGTGCTACTAGGCGTATGTGTAATATTGACTTGGAATTATGAAAATTCACTGCAATGATTATGAACCCGCTAGGCGTATGAGTGCTATGTATTTGACTGAAAAAATGCTACTCTGAGCGCTACAGCGCTACGGGGCGTATGAGTAACATTTAGTTAATATAGAAAATGTCTTTAGTAAGCAAATTCGGAACTTCGAAATTTATAGTTCAGTATCTCGTCATACTGGGCGTATGAGTCACATTCAATTTATTTAAAGTTCACTCTTCTCTTTACTCTCTCTACTCTGTCTCTCTCTCTATCCACTTTACTTTATTTTCTACTCTACTCTATTTTCTAGTCTACTCTTTCTTTTACTCTACTCTAGTCTAGTTTTAGGCTTAGTCTTAGTCTTGGTCTAAGTCTACTCTTAGTCTAGCCTAGTGTAGTCTTAGTATTATTCTAGTCTAGCCTAGTCTTAATCTGAGTCTTAGTCTAAGTCTTAGTCTTAGTATTAATCTAGTCTAGTCTAGTCTTAGTATTAATCTAGTCTACCCTAGTCTTAGTCTTAGTCTTAATATTAGTCTAGTCTTAGTCTAGTCTAAGTTTTAGTCTTAGTATTAATCTAGTCTAGCCTAGTCTTAGTATTAATCTTGTCTACCATAGTCTTAGTCTTAGTCAAGTCTTAGTCTAGTCGAAGTCTTAGTCATAGTCAAGTCTAGTGTAGTCTTAGTATTAATCTAGTCCAGCCTAGTCTTAGTCTTAATCTGAGTCTTAGTCTGGATCTTAGTTAGTTAGTCTTAGTTTTAGTCTTAATCTTAGTCTAGTCTTAGTCTTAGTCTTGGTCTTATTCTTAGTCTTAGTCTTAATCTTAGTTTTAATCTGAGTCTTAGTCTGGGTCTTATTCTTAGTCCTAGTCTTAGTCTTAATCTTAATCTGAGTCTTAGTCTGGGTCTTAGTCTTAGTCCTAGTCCTAGTCTTAGTTTTAGTCGTAGTCTTAGTCGTAGTCTTAGTCTAAGTCTTAATCTTAGTCTTAATCTGGGTCTTAGCCTTAGTCTTAATCTTAGTTTTAATCTGAGTCTTAGTCTGGGTCTTAGTCTTAGTTCTAGTCTTAGTCTTAATCTGAGTCTTCGTCTGGGTCTTAGTCTTAGTCTTAATCTTAGTTTTAATCTGAGTCTTAGTCTGGGTCTTAGTCTTAGTCCTAGTCTTAGTCTTAATCTTAATCTGAGTCTTAGTCTGGGTCTTAGTCTTAGTCCTAGTCTTAGTCTTAGTCTTAGTCGTAGTCTTAGTCTAAGTCTTAATCTTAGTCTTAATCTGGGTCTTAATCTTAGTCTTAATCTTAGTTTTAATCTGAGTCTTAGTCTGGGTCTTAGTCCTAGTCTTAGTCTTAATCTGAGTCTTAGTCTGGGTCTTAGTCTTAATCTTAGTTTAATTCTGAGTCTTAGTTTGGGTCTTAGTCTTAGTCCTAGTCTTAGTCTTAATCTTAGTCTTAATCTGATTCTTAGTCTAAGTCTTAGTCTTAGTCCTAGTCTTAGTCCTACTCTTAGTCGTAGTCTTAGTTTTAATATTAGTCTTAGTCTATGTCTTGGTCTTGGTCTTGGTCTTAGTCTTAATCTTAATCTTAATCTGAGTCTTAGTCTGGGTCTTAGTCTAAGTCTTGGTCTTAGTCTTAGTCTTAATCTGAGTCTTAGTCTGGGTCTTAGTCTTAGTCTTAATCTTAGTTTTAATCTGGGTCTTAGTCTTAGTCCTAGTCTTAGTCTTAGTCTTAATCTGAGTCTGGGTCTTAGTCTTAATCTTAGTTTTAGTCTGGGTCTTAGTCTTAGTTTTGTAGTCTTAGTCTTGTAGTCTTAGTCTTGTAGTCTTAGTCTTGTAGTCTTAGTCTTGTAGTCTTAGTCTTGTAGTCTTAGTCTTGTAGTCTTAGTCTTCTCTTCTCTTCTCTTCTCTTCTCTTCTCTTCTCTTCTCTTCTCTTCTCTTCTCTTCTCTTCTCTTCTCTTCTCTTCTCTTCTCTTCTCTTCTCTTCTCTTCTCTTCTCTTCTCTTCTCTTCTCTTCTCTTCTCTTCTCTTCACTTCTCCTCCTAACGTGCTACTAGGCGTATACGTAACATTGGATATTTATCTTTAAATCACCACAGCCACACTTGGCGTATGCGTAATTTTCAGCAAATTATACACTTTAAAGCCAACCAGCAACTGTTGCGCCCAGCCACAGTCGCAAAAATATTATTTAAAATACCAAAAGCTGCCTGCTATGCACATTAGCCATATCACTGTGAGCGCATTTACCACCCACGCTGCCCGCCCGCACGCTCCATTGCCTTTTGTGCAAAGTGCAGCCAGTAGTCACAGCTGCAAATTTTTATCATTCGCTGGCTTGCAACTTTCGCACTTTGTAGCCAGCAATGCAATGCCATTTTTTATACTTTATTAATTTTTTGCAATAGTTGCAAATGTGCATCATTTTTTTCTCTACTATTTTTATGCACCTTGTCTACATTTGAAGTAGACTCGACTATTTATAACATTTCATATATATTTTTGAGTTAGTAACATTTTATTCACTATTCCTTTTGTTCACTATTTCCATTAAGTGGATGGCAATTTTAGTCAATGCTTTTAAAAAAAGGCTTTTATTTCGTTAGAAGCTAGAAACTTTTTATGCATTTCGTTTGAATTTTGTTTGAACAAAATCTCAGCGATGGCTGCAACTAAACGCGTATTGCTGTCAAAAGCAAAAATTTCATTACTGCAATTTACAACAATTTGAACTGCAGTGCGACAAAAATTTGTGTTAACAATGTTACGCATGTTGTCGGCGAATATCAGCAGCAGCAAAAACAACAACAAGTAAACTTTCTGCTGCATTCGTTGCATTAAGTGCACTAACACACACAGAATTGTGTTATTACATCAAATGTTGCCTGCTTTCTTTGTGTTTGGTGCAACATTGTGTCGTTGTGATTAGGTTGCGCAGGTAACAACAACAACAAGTACAGTACAAAGTTAAGTGGACAGCTGTAACAAACGACTGAATGAGTGTCATGAATAAGTAAGTGAATGGTCAACTGCACACACACACACACACACAGAGTCATAAAAGTGACCGTGTTGCCAGATTGTCGGGCATTTTATAGCCATAGACATGCAATTAGCTGTGGTAGGTAGTAACAGCAGCAAACTTCAGCACAAGCAGCAACAATGTAGCAAAGTTACAAAGTTACAAAGCGGTGTTTGGATTTTATGTGCAACTTAGTGTTAGGTTTTGACCAAAAAGCATATTAGAGGAGAAATTTAGTGAAAAGCTACAAGTAGAAAGTTGAAAGTTTTGCTATAGGAAGTATGTAATATGAGAAAACAGAGACTTTAACTATCCATTGCATCAAATTGCAATATTGAAAAAAAAAATTTCTCCAGACATTACTCTGAGACTTTCACAACTGAGTAGCAAATTATCGTCTTGACACATTTTGCTAGATTATGCATTCATCTGAGTTCAGAGTAGACGAATTGCTATCCAGAAGAGCCAGAAGGAGGCTGTGTGACAACTTAGATTGGAAAAGGACAAGGATCGTTCTGGTTTTTGCAGCGTTGAACGTTGAATCAAAAGCTTTGCCTGTGCCATCCAACGTTTTTTTCCCCCTCCACTCTAACAAATTGAAACGAAATTTGCTCCAGACTTTACTCTGAGACTTTCATAATTGGTCGTCTTAAAGAATTTTGCTGGATTATTGCATTCATCGAACTAGTTTCTGCGATCTTAATTTACTATTTCTTTTGTTATAGAATACAAATTAACAATTCAGTTGGGGATTTCCTGTTTTGAGGCTTAAATAAAATTCATTATAACTTTACAAACTCGAATCTTTAGACGCGCAAATAAAAAAAGTCTACTTACTATCAGAAAAAGTGGATTTTCTAACTTTAGACTAAAGCAAAACCTCTTCGACCGTTGCAAGCTCGAGTCTATAGATGCACAAGTCTACTTTGAGGCTTAAACAAAATTCATTGAACCTTTACAAATGCGATTTTATAGTCGGTTAAGTCCATTTTGAAGCTAAAACGAAATGGTTTAAGCCTATGCAAACTTAAAGTTATCGATGTCCAAGAAAAAAAGTCTACTTTCTATCGGCAAGCAGTGGATTTTCTATCCTGAGACCTAAACAAAACCTCTTCTAACTTTATAAACTCAAATTTATAGACGCTCAAGTCAAAAAAGTTCCGCCACTATCAGTTAGGCGGCACTTAAGAATCATTGCTCAGTGTCATTTACCAAATAAGAATATAACCTAATATCTCCTTATTCTGTCCAATTTAAAATAAAACCTCCAACATTCAGCAGCATGAAATAAGCAAACAATTGCAAATTGCATAGCAACTAAAAACATAAAACAAACTACACAACAACCAGCACTGGTGCCATGTCAACTTAATGCGACGCAGCAGCACTTCTGTGCCACTTGAAAAGCCACATCTACGAGTCTGCAGCGTCCGGCCGCGCCTCAAATCAGCGGCCACGCGCTGCTCTCATCAATTATGCACACAGCGCAACAAACGTCACAGCGCAGCAGCAGCAGCAGCAGTTGCTCTCAAGTGCTCAGGTGTAACGCAATTTGCAATGACATTTCCGCCCAGTGTTGCCACTGACGCCACGCCACGTCAAGCTATGCCCATTGCTATTCACTATCACACAGACACATCGACTTTGGATCGATAAGGCGTGCAACCGCAAAGTCATTGCTTTAAATTTATGCATGAACGAAACAACTTGAGCCATTCTACGGCGATATCAATCGCGGCTGGCAACGCCCACCAAATCTTTCAGCCGCCAGTACAACTAACACATACAATAAAAAAACTACAACAATAACAATTCAACTGTTTACAAGCGAATGTGGCGGAACATTTAAATTGGACCGAGCAGCGGCCCGGCTCTGGCTGGCGCGCAGCACCGGAAGTATGAATGAAAGAATGGATGAATGAATAAGTGCGCACAGAGTGAGGGCTGAGTTGTGGTTGTATGAATGGCTGCAGCCAAGTGTAACCGAAACTACGTCGACAATAATGGCGTTGACGATGAGCAACGGCAAAGCAGAGAGACCGAACGACTGCCGCAACGTGGCTGCTGTGGGTAGTAAAAAGCATAGAAAACGCCAAGGCAGCACTTGAGCAGCTCCTGTCGCTGTCGTTGCAAGTTATAATTTGAATAATGGAAAACATGTTGACGTCGTTGCGGCAGCACTCAGCGCACAGAGCCGGCAATTGCGAACAAATTTGTGCAATATTTCTGGTGGAATCGAGTCTGTGTGTGTGTGAGTGTGTGTGTGTCTGTGGAGTAGGCAGCAGCAAATCAACATTGAGCCCACCAAAGTACAGTTGAAGGTAGAACCGATTGGGCAGCATTTTTTTGCACAGCATATAAATTTTTTTTAATTGTTGGCAAAATGCTAAGACTTGAAAAAAATCTGCAAAATTGCAAATTGCAACAATTTTTTGTGCTGCAAAAAATCGTTGGAAAAAATCGCTTACTTAAGCCAACACATCCACTTGTATTCGCCCAATGAAATTCTTTTCTAAATAAATCATGAAGCAACGTTCCGGCGCGATGCTTCAATCATCAGCCCACAGCTGCGTTTTTTTTGTATGTGTGTGTGTGTGTGTATGAATATTTTTTAATTAATTTTGCATATTGATTTTGCATGATTTCAAGATCTCAACAACCTATAAACGCAAAACTTTTTTATCTCCATTTTGTTTTGCAATATTTGTCTACCACATTTTGCTTGGCTTCTTCCGCAACACTTCACTTCACACTTGATTTCATTATTTGCTTCAAGGTTTATTCCAGCTTTCGATATTAATTTTGCTTTTTTTTATGCAAAAAACGAAAGAAAGAAAAGAAAATGAAGAAACTGTTTCTAGAAATACTCTGTAATTACACTGAGCAACAGCCAAAATTTTTCCGAGTTCTAGTAAACCTTTTCTAAAGGATTTTTGGACGCTGATCACAACTGCGTACTTAGTTTTTTGATTGTTTGAGCGGTTTGTAAGTTATTGGTGGTTTTTGCTAGGAGGTGTTTTCCACGATTTTTCATCTTTGAATTTTTATTGCATTTATAATATGTTGAAAAACACGATCATTTTTTTATGACACAATAACGAATCCTCAAGCTATAATTTTGACCATAGTCGATTTCGATTGGTCAAGGGTTAACACGGCTATGGCTCTTCAAAGTTCAATTTTCACGAATTTTTTATAAAAATTCATTTAAATTCGGGGTTGCAATTTTCAACTAGGAGTTAGTGTGCAATGTATAGTGTAAGGTTGTAACTTAAACTTATAGAACAGATTTTTTGTGTTGCATGTGCCATTCTCGGCCTATGCTCATTAGAGTGTAAATGCGACTTCATCTTTTGAACACGTGTTTGTATTGAAATCTCTTAATGCTTTTCGCATCATTTACGAAAGTAGCTAAAGTATTTTCGCAAGCGTCAATATTTGTCTTTTCAAGGACATTAACAAAATTTGAATTGGTTCATTACTGTAGGAGCTATTCTAAAAAGAGTTGCATCACACAAATAAAAGTTTCAACCACACACACTAAGCAAACTACTTGCTGTTTTTCCATATTTCATTGCGACATATTTTTAGGGACAAAAAATTCAAAATTCGAAAGCTGAAAATTTTATGAATTGAGGGCATTTGTTGCATGGGAGCATTTTCATACTGCTGCCTAAAATTGTGCTCCGATATTATAGCTCAAAAGTAAATCCTTGCTTTTGTTGCTGAATTTATGAATGGAGAACTTACATATTTGTTCACATTTTCTATTACAAACATCGTATTTCAACAATTTCTTTTTTAATTGAAAGCCCCAACATTCTTCTTTCACTGTATGGTAATATTTATTTTTTGTAAGCAAAATTCTTTTGTGTATTCGCAATCTTGCAAAGTAACTGAAAATTTGACTTTGCTAATGAATAACTCTTGCAAATTTGAACCGATTTTAATGTTTTAAATTTTAAATACATAGTTAGAGTATTGTTAATCTATGTTAAAAAAATGGCATTTAAGACTTCAGGTTTGTAGGAGCTACATGCATGTAATGGTCAAAAAACATGTAAAACGCCCTCCAAGGAAAACCATCAATATTTCCTAAGCCGCTCAAACAATCAAAAAACTAAGTACGCAGTTGTGATCAGCGTCCAAAAATCCTTTAGAAAAGTATGGTTTGATTTCAGAAAAAAAAAATAATGTCGATTTTGTTGCTCTGTGTTATTGGCCAAGGTAGAAAAGCATAAAATTCAAATGCAAAATATTTTATTCATTCGTAGTTAAAGTGCTTTTCGAAGCAAGCAATTAGCAGTTATTAGCATTAATTAAATACGACTTGAGATATGGCAAATAGATTTGCTGGTTCAATTTTGTATGCCAGAGCGGCATGCGGGGCGTATGAGTGACATTGGTTTGTATTATATTCTTTTGCATTGAATTCCATTGCAATTACTAGCGAAACTTATAGAATCCATTGTGTGCACTACAGGGCGTATGAATGATGTAGAAATTCGTATGAACACTTGGAAAGCGGTTAGGAAAACGTGTTTTAAACTTCAATAGAAATTGACATGCGAGGTAAATGTTTAAATTGCAATTAAGTAGGATACATGTAGGCTTTAAGGCTCATAAATACATGGAGGCTCATTATCCACACAGGATAATGATCGAAAAATAAACTGTGAAACTAGATCAGGTATGTAGCTAGATGAGGCGGCTCTCAATCGAGAGCACACTTAGGCCAAATTGGGCTCGTTATGATGGCACTGGATTACTAGCCAATTTGAATTATTGATGTTGACCTTCAGAATGTCAGCGAGGTTTGGGGGTAGGTATTTCTTACGTTTCCATTCAAAGGTCATAGCAGCTAAAAAGTATAGATTCACCTTCTCTACGTCTCTGCAGCTTCGGCAGAAATCACACAGGGCCTTATAACCCAACCTTAGTCTTCTAGCATAGCCGTCAAGAATGCAGTGACTAGTAGTAGAACAACAATCAGTAAAGACAACAACCAGATAACCTACGACAACAACCCGAACGTGCCTCTTTTGAAGTTTAGCAAAATTTTGAACAACATCAAGTAGAGACAAGAACCAGATAACCCTGACAACAACCCTGAGAAGGCACCTTTTGAAGTTTAGCAGAATTTTGAACACCAACAAGTAGAGACAAGAACCAGATAACCCCGACAACAACCCTGAGAAGGCACCTTTTGAGGTTTAGGAGAATTTTTAACAACAACCAGTAGAGACAAGAACCAGATTACCTTCGACAACAACCCCGAACGTGCCCCTTTTGAGGTTAAGCAGCATTTTGAAGAACCACCAGTAGGGAAAAACCAGATAACCCTGACAACAACCCTGAGAATGCACCTTTTATGGTTTAGCAGAATTTTGAACAACAACCAGTAGAGACAAGAACCAGATTACCTTTGACAACAACCCCGAACGTGCCCCTTTGAGGTTTAGCAGAATTTTGAACAACAACCAGTAGGGACAAGAACCAGATTACCTTCGACAGTAACCCTGAGCGCGCACCTTTTGGAGTTTAGCAAAATTTTGAACAACAACAAGTAGAGACCAGAACCAGATAACCCTGAAAACAACCCTGAGCATGCACTTTTTGAAGTTTAGAGGAATTCTATTGTGCTTTCAGTCAATTTCCAGCGATATTGGCAGATTTTGTCAGAATTTCCTCTATTGCCAGCTTGCAACTACTCAACAGAATATCTAAGTCAGTCTGTTCTGAGAAGAACTCCATGATTGTGCCTACTCAGTTTGGCCAATTCGTCTGTCCTACAGTTCCTCGGTATGTCGCTGCCACCTGGAATCCATGTTAGGTATATGTTAAGCTGCCCAGACATGTCATACAGAGATGTGGGGCCACTTAGCATTGTTTTTGATGTTAGAACATGAGTCCTTGAGGCCCAGATAACCACTTGGCTATTACACAGTGTGCTAATACCCCATTTCAATGTCAGTTACCTACGCCTGGAACAGTGGCTCGCCAGTTTAGAGGAGAAATTATTTCCAAATGAAAAAACGCCTCCACCGATAGCTTTATTTAGATTCGAGCCATCAGTAGACTTGACATGAACTGCCTATTAATAGTGCAGAGTCGTTCTGCCAGCTGCTTCTGTCTGAGATGGCACTAGAGATATTCTTTTTGAAAAGGATTTGGGGAGTAGAGTAGTTGAGTTTCCAAATTGCCTTAAGAGAACAGTACATCTGTTTCTGAGATGGTACTAAGGAAGTTCTTGTTCTCTAAATTGCCTTACGAGAGTCAGACAGCTACTTCTATCCGAACTACAGATTTTTCTGTGAAAAAGGAGCTGGGAATGAGAGCGGTTGAGTTCTACAGATATTCCTACGAGAGTAAAATAGTTGCTTCTGTCTGGGATTGTACTAGATAACTTCTTGTTTAAATGGAGTTAGAGAGGAGAATAGTTGGGTTCCCTAAATTGTCTTAAGAAAGAAATTATCCTAATGTGATCCGCATTGGATTTCAACCAGTGGCTAGTGGCCTGCAATATTTGGCTTGTAACAGCCGCCAATTTCTTGCAATATATGTTTAGAGTAATAAGCCGAGGTAGAGTTTCTAAACCTGAGGTGGTGGTTATTCTGAGAGCGACTGAGATGATGACACAGGCGGTCTTTTAAACTTTACAAAAGTTTTGAAGGAGTGTTGTTTCTTCCAAAATATTCTACCATACAAGGCATCTATAGTTGAGAATGTATTGAACCATGTCCGTGTGCTAAGTTTGACTTCAGACCTCAGGTCTTGCCCAGTGTCCTCTTGAAGGTATAAACGACAATATTTGCGTATTCTATCCTATGAAGGATGTTAAGTTTGCAGCTTAATCTTTTATCAAGAATGATTCTTAAAAATGGTGCCTATTTTTTGTAAAGGAGACTTGAATAGTTACTCATAATTTTGTTTCAAATATTTCAGCACACAACATTAATTTCATATTTGCAATGCATTTTATACATTTTCAATTAAATATTAGAAATAAATTCAATTTTCAATTTGAGCACAAAAATACTCTGCAACCACATTCCTAGAAATGTTCAACAGCTAAGTAATAAAAGCATTAATGTATGGTCCATAGGTCGCTGGCTCAGATCCGGCTCAAAGGACCATGAATCGATCAGCACGGAGCGGATAAATAAATTCGCGAGTTGGCTCGGGTTTTGTGGTCTTTATTACTCCACGGACGAATAACAAGTGACAGATAATACAAGAAACGTTAAACGATACAAATGGCTGAAGCCGGGGAGAAGAAAATAGGGGGAACATGAGTACAAGCCAAGTCACACATGGCGTATGAGTGACATAAAATGTAAATGCCAAATTTCCACAAACACCCTCGTCCATTCAACGATCTTATCAACGTAATGAAATAAAATGTCACTTATAAGGTGAGAAAAAAATCGCCAAATGTTGTTGCCTTTATGTCTTTCAAAAAAGTGCCAATTAATTAAGCAGCACGCAAAATTACACGCTAAACACACAATTGGCGCACTCAAAATACGCCCAAAACGAAGCCACATACGCCACGCTTGCACACACATACACAGATAATAAACATTGTGTTTGTAGCATTTTCTTAATAAATTTACGAGACCTCGTAATCCGCGCGTCACAATCAGCCAGGCAAATAAACTCGACAGCCGAGCAGCCGCCTTATCCGGCCACAAGGCCGCCCGTATTCGTTCGAATCAATGAAGCACACACACACAGACACACACACACACGCATACACACACACAACTGAATAACAACAGCGCGAGCCAACTCGGAGGACAACGTTTGAGACGTACGACGATAAGTTGTTTCATTTTATGGCAACGCCGCGCTGCCGCATTCAATTTGTCGTAAAGTTAAGCAAATTTATTACCATAAATTAAAACACGTTTGCGCCGAGGCCACACCACACCAACCATACCCGACTCTGATTGCTCTGTCCCCCTGTTGTTGTTGTTGTTTATTGCCAACGGTCCCTCACACTCGCCATGAATAATTGACGCGTGTATGAGTGTGCGCCGAAAAGTAGGCTACACAAAAACTTGACGCAGACAATCTGGCTGGCTGCGTGGCCTTTCGCGTAAGCTGAACATGTGCGCTCTCGGCTGCTGTCTTGTCTGCGAAGCGTAAATGCGCAACGTTTTCTTTGGCCGCGCTTCGACTCTTCAACCGCTTTGAGCACTTTTTATGTGCGCTGTTTGGTCTGGAGCGGCATTTATGGCATCGTTGGCGCTTGATGAATTTGCATGTGTGCCGTGCGTCTTTAGAGTGTTTGTGTGGTTTCTATGGTTGTTGTTATTGCTTCGTTATGAGCGACGTAAATGCCAAATGTATGCGTATTTATGTGCGTATGCCCGACACAAGAAGGATTAAAACTACAATAAGACGGCAAAAAATTATCCACAACGACAGTGAGAAATTTCTGCCACATGAGTGGAGAGAAGATTTATTTTAAAGACAAGAAAGCAAGCAAGCGACGGCTATTTTGCTGTTGGCAATTAAAGACTACTGAAGGACTTTTTCTTCTTTTTGAGCTTGATGAAGTGAAATATTTGCATTAAATATTAAAAACTATTTTTTTTAGCTGAGCTCAAATATTGACTACTGAAGGAATTCTTCTTCAGATCGGAGACTTTGTAGGAATTTTACAAATATTTGAATCAGTCGAGTTCACACATCGACTACTGAAGGACGTCTTCATCTGGTCGGAGACTTTCTGGGAAGTTTAAAAAATATTTGAAGCAGTTGAGTTCACACATCGAGTCCTGAAGGACTTCGTCTTCAGCTCGAATACTTGTTTCTAGGAAATTTTACAAATATTTGAATCAGCTGAGTTCATACATCGAATGCTGAAGGACTTCTTCATTAGCTCGGAGACTTTCTGGGAAGTTTTAAAAATATTTGAAGCAGTTGAGTTCACACATCGAGTTCTGAAGGACTTCTTCATCAGCTCGGAGACTTCGTAGGAATTTTACAAGTGTTTGAATCAGTTAAGTTCATATATCAACTACTGAAGGACTTCGTCTTCAGCTCGAAGACTTATTTCCAGGAAGTTTTACAAATATTTGAATCAGTTGAGTTCACACATTGACTGCTAAAGGACTTCTTCTTCAGCTCTGAGACTTATTTTTAGGAAATATTACAAATCTTTGAATCAGTCGAGTTCACACATCGGCTGCTGAAGGACTTCTTCTTTGACTCGAATACTTTCTAGAAATTTTTGCAAATTTGTTGATAAGCTGAGTTCATACAACGACTACTGAAGGACTTCTTCTTTAGCTCGGAGACTTTCTAGCCAATTTTACAGATATTTGGATCAGTTGAGTTCATATATCAACTACTGAAGGACTTCTTCTTCAGCTCGGAGACATCTTTCTAGAAAGTTTTACAGATATTTGGATCAGTTGAGTTCATACATTGACTCCGGAAGGACTTCTTCTTCGGCTCGGATACTTCTTTCTAGGAAATATTACAAATATTTGAATCAGTCGAGGGCACACATCGACTGCTGAAGGACTTCTTCTTCACCTCGGAGACTACTTTCTAGGAAATTCTACAAATATTTGAATCAGTTAAGTTCACACATCGACTCCGGTAGGACTTCTTCTTCAGCTCGGAGACTTCTTTCTAGGAAATTTTACAAATACTTGAATCAGTTAAGTTCACACATCGACTCCGGTAGGACTTCTTCTTCAGCTCGGAGACTTCTTTCTAGGAAGTTTTACAAATATTTAAATCAGTTGAGCTCATATATCAATTACTGAAGAATTTTTTCTTTTTCAGCGCGAAGACTTTCGGGCAAACCTTTTACAAATATTTTGATAAACTGAGTTCATTCATCAACTGATGAAGGACGTCTTCTTCTGCTCAGGATCAGTTAAACTCACACACCGACTACTGAAGGACTTCTTTCCTCGGAGATTTTCTAGGAAGTTCTAAAGCTACTAAAGAACTTCTTGTTTAGCTCGGAATTTTTTTAGGAAGCTTTACAAATATTTGGATCAGTGTAACTCACATATTGACTACTGAAGGACTTCTTCTAACTCGAAGACTTTCTAGGGAGTTTTGCAAATTTGTTCTTTCTTTCTTTCTGATGTAATACAAGGTGCAACCCAAAGTAAACAGGACTTTTATAAAATAAAGAAAACGGATGATTATTTTTGTATAATTCTTTTTATTTATTCAAAATACTCTCCTTCTGCTTCGATACAACGTTTTGCACGGTCCAAAAGCATTTGGAATGAGTGTTTTAGGTCATCGGCCGGCATCGCCTTCAGAATGTTGGTACAAGCCTTTTGGATGTCCTCAACGTCCTTATAACGGTTTCCTTTCATCGGCAAATGCAACTGACCGAATAAGTAGAAGTCACAGGGAGCCATATCAGGCGAATACGGTGAATGATTGATGGTAAAAATGCGATTTTTGGTCAAATAATCGGTCGTAACTAGGGCTCTGTGAGCCGGTGCATTATCATGCAATAAACGCCAACTTCCTTCCTCGCGATATTCTGGCCGAATACGACGAATGCGATGCACCAAACGCTTCAAAACTTCAACATAAAACAAAGCGTTAATTGTTTTTCCCGGTGGAACAAACTCTCGATGAATTATTCCCTTTGAATCGTAGAAACAAATGAGATGAGTTTTGATTTTTGACTTCTCACGGCGGGTTTTTTTCGGATTTGGCTCATCTGGGTGCTTCCATTCGGCACTTTGACGCTTTGTTTCGGGATCATATTGAAAGCACCACGTTTCGTCACCGGTTACGATGTTGAACAAGAAATTTGGATCACGTCTGGCTTCCCGAACGATGTCTTTTGCGTGCTCAATTCTCTGCGCTTTTTGGTCGTCGGTTAAAGTGTGCGGAATGAAGCGAGAACACACTTTACGGAGACCCAAATGTTCGGTTAAAATGCGATCAATTGATGTTTTGGAGATGTTCAATTCCATTTCCATCAATTCCAATGATGATTTTGGCTGCATTTTGATAAAATCACGCACAGTTTTGATGGCATCGTCAGTAATCACAAATTTCGACTGGCCGACGTGTTCGTCGTCATTCAAGTCTTCACGACCATTCTTGAATCGATTCAACCACTCATTAACACGGCCACGGGATAAACAATCATCACCATAAACTTGCTTTAACAATTTAAACGTTTCGGTAAAAGTTTTACCAAGTTTAAAACAGAACTTAATATTAGCTCTTTGTTCGATCGACATTCTCGTACCAAAGTTAAAAACATACTGTCACATTGAGCGGGATATTTCGGCGTCTACTAGACCAAATGTCATGAAATTTAGACAGTATGTGAATGAAAGATGTACCTTTCCAACGCATGTCCTCACACATAGATGGCGCCACCAGAAACGTCCCTATTGCAAAAGTCCTGTTTACTTTGGGACGCACCTTGTATATCGACTATTGAAGGACTTTCTCTTCAGCTCGGAGACAAGAAAATTTTTTGATCAGCTGAGCTCATATACTGAAGAAGTTTTTTTTCAGCCCGAAGACTCTTTAGAATAAAAATAGCTTCTAAAATATTTTGATTAGCTGAGCTCATATATAGACTACTGAAGGACTTTTTCATTAGCTCGTAGATAGTCAGAAAAGTACTTATTTGCCAAAAATATTGTCAATAACTATAAAAATATGTTCAAAAAATCAGCTCACACATCGTTAAGTATTGAAAAACCAAAAACGAGCAGCAGTTAGAAACAAAGTCGCCCAAAAGTATGCCATATTAAGGTAAAATTTCACAAGTCATCACCATTGGGCCTAAATGATTATATTGGCAGCATACTGTTAGGCTGAGTTAAAAAATATCAAACATGTTCCCACTTACTTCGCAGCAATTAGTAAATTTTTAACCATAAACCAGCAGAGTAACATATTTTCTTCTTAAACTTCTGGCAGTGAACTGCCATAATTCTCACCATATAAATCAGAAAATTCTAGAATGTACTACATCCAACAATATAGGCACAAATAAGGCCAGGTAGAGCTAATGGACTCAACAACAATTGCGCCACATATCAAAGTTGATTAATTGGACAGGAAACACAAATGGGAAGCATATCAAAGTAGGTCGTATATGTTATTTTATGGCCATCATAAATTGCTGCCAAAAAATGTGCCCATGACAACGACAAAGATAAACCGATCGAGGACAAAAAAATACACACTTGCCATGGTTGCACAAAGAAAATAGCAAAATGAAAGAAAATCAATTGAGCTCAGTATAAAATGACGAATAAAAAAGTTACACAAACTGTGCATCAAAAAAGCTTTACGTGAAAAACAAACAATACAAAAGGAAATCGGAAAATACGCAGAATTATTGAAGTCGCTTATGTGATACGTTCGGAGAAAAGAAAAGTAACAAAAACCAAAAAGGAAAAGAAATAGGAAAAAGTTGTAGAAAAAGAAAATTTGCCATTGTACAACTCAGAGATGCTTAGTAAATAAATATGAATTTACGATGAAGCTGAGAGTGTTTGTGTATATTTTTATTGTTGTATATTTGATGTGTGTGCGTATATTTGCAGATAAAGAAAGGTAACTAAATAAATTGAGGTGAGTTAAGTAGAAAGGAGTGGCTGCCACATGGCGGAGCTCACAAAGGTTCATTGTGAAACGACAATTAATTGCACCAAATTTATCTCACACATTACCAGTCCTAGTAAACTGTGAATAGTCCTATCGTCTAGATCCTTAGATTGTCAAAGAAGAATTAAACTAAATTAAATGAAATTATATAAAATAAAATAAATTTAAAATAAAATTAATAATAAATAAAGGAAGATAAAATAAAAAAAAAAAATAAAATTAACTAAATAAAATCAATTTAAATTAAGTTAAAATTAAAATTAAATTAAATTAAGTTAAATTAAAATTAAATTAAAATTAAATTAAAAGTAAATTAAAATTAAATTAAAATTAAATTAAAACTAAATTAAAATTAAATTAAAATTAAATTAAAATTAAATTAAAATTAAATTAAAATTAAATTAAAATTAAATTAAAATTAAATTAAAATTAAATTAAAATTAAATTAAAATTAAATTAAAATTAAATTAAAATTAAATTAAAATTAAAATAAAATTAAATTAAAATTAAATTAAAATTAAATTAAATTAAAATTAAAATAAAATTAAATAAAAATTAAATAAAATGAAATTAAATAAAATTTAAAAAAATTAAATTAAATAAAAACAAAATAAAATAATATTAAAATAAATTAAAATAAAATAATATAAATTAAAATAATAAAATATAATATAAAATAATATAAATTAAAATAAAATAAAATAATAAAATAAAATAAAAATTAAAATTAAATTAAAATAAAATTAAAATAAATAATATTAAATACCATAAAAAAATAAAATAATATCAATTTAAATTAAAACAAAATGAAATTAAATCAAACAAAATAAACTAAAATAAAATAATATAAAACAATATAAAATAATATAAATGAAAATAAAATACAATAAAATAAAATAAAATGCAACAATAAAATAAAATATCAAATAACAAAAAAAAAATAAAATAAAAAAATGTAATTAACTAAAACTACATTACATTACATTACAAAAAACAACAAACATTAAAACAATAACCAAAGTTGCAATGGGCAATAAAACAGCAAATTGCAAAATTCAAACAATTACAGCAAAAAAAAATTTTATTATGCAGCAATAACAACGAAATCAGCAACAAATGGTGGTGCAAAAAAATTAAATCAAAAATGTATACACAACATACTACTCGTTGTCGGCATCAAAATGCACGACAGCACTGGGTAAACCAATAAAATAAACACAACAACAACAAAATAAGAAAAGAACTGACAACTTTGTACGTAGCGACTGGCACAACCGTTGCTCAACACACAAGAGAACGCAAATTTGTATTAATGTGTGTGTGGTGTACGTGTGTTGGTAGTAAATAATATACATGTGTGACTATGTGATCAGCATGTGAAAATGTGCGCATGTATGTGTGTGCCCGAAGCGCAACAGCACACGTGCGCACTGTCATGTTTGGGGAATATGCGGTGAATGGCTCTGTGTGTGTGTGTCTGGGCCTGCGCCTGTATGCGGCACAGTAGTGCGTCATTTATTATTAAATACGCCCCGGTTGTCATATTAAAACAAATGTCCACAAACACACACACACGTACACTGACTGGCTGCGTCGCCTTAATGCAGTCACATTGCTGCCTTTGCCAGTTCATATGCGGACAGTGCAAATGTCCATCTGTACCTGTGGCTATGTGAAATGAATTCGTGAATGTTTGGGTGTGTGTGTGTGTGTGTGTGTGTGTGTGAAGCTTGCATTACACGTATGTATGCAGCTGACAGTTTTATTATCTCACGTGGCCATAACACGTTTCACATTGCGCAATGTTCTTTTTTCAGCTCTTTGTCATTTTTCGCTGTTCTTTGCTACAATTCTGCGCTCATTTATTTAATTTGCTACGGTACAGCACTCAAATTGTTTCCTTTGTTTGTTGCTCATCTTTTTGCGTAATAATCTTTGGGTATTAATTTTCTGAAAGACTTTTAGTCTTTAACGATTTTGAAGTTCGAGAGGAAATTTTCGCAGCTTTTGTAATTCTTAATTTTATTTTTGTTTTGCTAGAATTTTTTTATGTCTATCTAGTAATTTAACGATTTTTTTCAAGTTTGTATTTAAAAAAAATACTTTTATTTCTCTGACTTTGCTTCCTTTTATCCAAATTATATTCTGAGGCTCTTCCTAAACGATCTGAACGTCGTTATACAATTCCTCACTTGACTCTGCTTTATTTTAGGCTCATTCTAACCTTTGGAGAACACACCTATTTTTTAAATCATGGGTCACGTAGACCCTGTTCACTTTTGACCGTCTATAATTCCACTACTGACACACATTTTCATTTTGTGTTAAATCTTGGGGTTCAAGTTAATTTCTGAGCTTTGGTGTATTCAGAGACATAAAGTAGAATTTGATGGCGAATATTTTCGTGGTACATTCTTTCCTTAAAAAGTCCTGTTTTACAGGACATTTTTGGCATTTCAGAAAAAAAGGGTCAAATTGACCCATTAAAATGGTAGCTACAGGGTTAAAATGCTCCACAAAAATATTCTTCGTAGTTTTTACATCAAATTGCCGAACCCATCCTATACCTAAAATGTAAGGTTACATGGTTTTCGTATGCCGATTCACCATAAGAATGTGCAAAAGGGGGACAACTTTGACCCCCCTAAAAAAAAATTCAGACGTAAACTTTCAAAACGCCGATACACGTATATTTTTTTTGGTCCCCTCTATCAGAATCCGTTGTCAGAACCTTGTTATTTTTTTTGTGTTGTGCAGTGTTATTATAATTATTATTAATTCTTATAATAATTATAATTATTAATTATTATAAAATTAAAAAATAAATAAATAAATATTATAGGAACCTGTAAAGTTCGTAACATACTTAAAAATTCACGGGGGAAAAACAGTTTGTGGAACAGGTAAGTATTCTACCTGAAAGTTGAAGTATGGGTCTACATAACCCAGTCTGTTCTTCGAAGACTAAACGAACTGAAAGTATGCTGTCAGTTGTAGAATTGTTTGGCACACATGTCTGAACTAATCACATATCCTTTTTTTGTCAGTTACTTTAAATTAATTTCAACTTTACTCTTCTGTTCTCTAATTTTTGTATATTATTCTGTTCTTTCTTTTGCCTGATCACATAGAAACTATTCCAAAATTTGTCTGACTTTGCGGTCTTTGTCTGAACTATCCACATATCCTTGATTCTGTATTGTTTAAATTAAGTAATTTGAACTTTGATCTCCTGTTCTTTTATATATTTTTCTGCTTATTCTTTTGTTTGATATCCTAAAATTTTTTTTAACTTTACAGTTGACATAGATGCTTTGCAATTTTTTGGTCGTATTTCTCTGCCAATTCTTCGGTCTGATATCTGCCGTAACAATTTTTAAAATTGTTTTTACGTTGACTGCCACCTTTACATTTCTTGGATATTTTCCATTTAATTTGCTATATGATTTCATTAAATTTGTCTGACTTATCGATTTCAATCCAGATTTATTGTTTCATTTTTTGGATGTTTCTCTTGTCAGACTTTGCTGTTGACATATTAATTATTTTATTCATTAAATGATTCTCTGTCTATTCTTTAGTCTTTTAGCCTCAAATTTTTCTGACTTTTCGGTTGACATACAAATTCTTAAATTTTTTGGAGGATATTTGTCTGCAAATTTTTCGTTCTGATATCCTCAAACTTGTCCTACTCTGCAGTTAACCCATTTCGCCAGATATTCGATTTTATTGTCCAACCTCCTCTACTTTCTGTTAGTCTACTATTTACAACCCACTAAACCAACTTTTACTTTGTCAGCTTTCAATTTGGTTTTCTTAGTCTTTGGTGCAAATAAATACGGCAACACATCTGAGCACAAGTTTAAAGCATACTTTGAGGAGTAGTTAAAATAGCAAAATTTAGATATCATAGTGTTTGCTTTGGCAGATTTATGAAAATGTCAGGAAGAGAGAGGGTAGACTAGATGGAAGAAGCAAGAAAGAAAGAAAAGGTTGGGTGTAAGAGAGGAAAGAAGATTTTATGGCATCTGCAGTTAATCTTCAACAATCTGCCACCTGTCTTTCACACTATTAGTATGAACAAATTGCTTTCATTCTTTTCTTTACTTTTTCTTCAACTTCCTCTACTCCTCAACTCTACTTCAAACCAATCTTGCTGCATGCTTCTATCTCCCATAATTCTCACTCGACTGTGCTTTTCCTCGTTTCACTTCATTGTTATTAACACAGTTTATGTCGCCTGTTGTTGTTGTTATTCTGGCTTTTGTTTACTTAATGCGCTCACACATACATACATATTACACTAAATTATTTATGCTTTCAATGAACTGAAATTTTCTTGACATTTGCTGCTTGTTTACAAACAGCTCACCGTCTATCATCACACTAGCTCTGTCTCCCTCTCTCCCTCTCTATCGCTGTTCATAAATGTTCACACACACACACACAAACACAGACAGGCATGGACAACTCGTTGTGTTTGCATTATTTCTGCTGACAATGCACAAAATATGTTTATTGTTATTTGCAAAAAATTCCCATGAAATCGTTTCATGCTGCATTTTGCTGCTTCTGCGGTCTGGACAACAACGCTGGCCGTTGATGTGTTGATGTGTTCATCGTCGCATTGATGATGTCTGTGTACGTGTAACAGCAACAAATGCTGTTGTCGCTGTTGTTCACATGTCAGTCACAGAGTGCTGGCATATTAATTGTTTGTTATTATTTATGATTGTCGTTGTTGTTGTTGGTATTGCTGCTGGCCGCAAGCCGACGCTCATTAATAACACATTAAACAGTCCATGCCGCAGGCCGCCCGCATTGCAACGAAACATGTAGCCAAGAGTTCAATGACTTTATTGTTTGTTTTACGGTTCATTGTTTGCTGATTGTTCTAATGTGGACAGCTGTAAAAGCTTTAAGGATGCATTATTGTCTTTTGCATATATTTTCGATTAAGTGTTGGTGGATGTACTCGTCTGTGTGCTTTAAGTGCCTATGTATGCTTTAGGCTTAATTGCAGTTTTCAATAAGGCAGCATCAATCAACATTTCATTGAATTTAATGAAATTTATTGAAATTCCAATTCAACAAATCCATCTTTGGTTCAATTCAATTAAAACCCTAAAAGCTTTCGAGAAAACCCACACAGCTTCAATAAAACTACATAGTAATCTCTTTGTTTGTTTTGTTATAATATTTATTGCACGCAGCAATCCAAACCACAATCGGTCACAAAATTTGCACTTTGAAATTTAATTAACAAAATTGGCCTTTGAATAAAAAGAAATAACAACCAAATGTAACCATTTAGGGCTTTCTGCAACCGTCAGACAGCTGCAAATAAATACAGCAGCACATTTGACCACAAGTTTGAAGCATACTTTGAGGAGTAATTGAAATAGCAAAATTTAGAAATCGTAATGTTTGCTTTGGTAGATTTATGGAAGTGAAAGGAATGGGGAGAGAGCGTAGATTAGATGCAAGAGAGAGAGAGAGAGAAGAGATTATATGAAATAGAAAGAAGATTTGATATAAGGGAGAGAGAGCAGATAACAGAGAGACAGAGAGGGAAGAGATTAGATGCAAGAAAGGAAGGAAGATTTCATACAGAAGGTGAGAGGAAAGAGAGAGAAAAAAGATTATATGCAAGAGAAGTAAGAAGATTTGATCCAGGAGAGACAGACGATTGGGTGCAAGAGAGGAGAAACAGATTACATGCAAGATTTGATACAAGAGAGAGAGAGAGAAAGAGAGAGAGAGCAGATAGAATGTAAGAGAGAAATTATTGAGTGCAAGAGAAGAAAGATTAGGTGCAAGAGAGGGGAAAAAATTAGATGCAAGAGGTGGTAGAAGATTTGGTACAAAAGGAAAGAGACAGGGAGAAATGATAAGATGTAAGAGGAAACTAAGCAAAAGGGATAAGTTACAAGGGGAAAAAATTAGCTACAATAGAGGGAGAAGAGAAAATTAAGTGAGGGACTGAACAGACTCTCTAGATGCAAGAAAAAAAAGACGATTTTATAAAAGAGAAAATATTAGATACAAGAGAGGAAAGATCATTTGATGCATGAGAGGGAAAAGATTTGATGCACGAGAGGGAAGAAGATTGGATGCGAGAAAGAGAGAAACAGATTACATGCAAGAGAGGAAAGAATAGTTGAGGCAAAAGAGAGACGATTAGGTGCAAGAGAGGGAAGAAGATTAGATGTAAGAGAGGGAAGATGATTTGTTCGAAGGGAGGGAAGATTAGGTGCAATGGAGGGAAGAAGATTATATGCAAGAAAGGAACGAAGATTTGTTCCAAGAGAGGGAAGAAGATTAGATGCAAGAGAGGAAAGAATATTTATTCCAAGTGAGGAAAGAAGGTTAAGTGCAAGCGAGGGAAGAAGATTAGATGCAAGGGAAGGAAGAAGATTTGTTCCAAGAGAGGGAATATAAGGTGCAAGACATGGATGAAGATTTGTTCCAAGAGAGGGAAGAAGATTAGATGCAAGAGGGGAAAGAATATTTATTCCAAGTGAGGAAAGAAGATTTGTTCCAAGAGAGGGAAGAAGATTATATGCAAGAGAGGAAAGAATATTTATCCCAAGTGAGGAAAGAAGGTTAAGTGCAAGAGAGGGAAGAATATTAGAAGCAAGGGAAGGAAGAAGATTTGTTCCAAGAGAGGGAAGATAAGGTGCAAGACATGGATGAAGATATGTTCCAAGAGAGGGAAGAAGACTAGATGCAAGAGAGGAAAGAATATTTATTCCAAGTGAGGAAAGAAGGTTAAGTGCAAGAGAGGGAAAAAGATTAGATGCAAGGGAAGGAAGAAGATTTGTTCCAAGAGAGGGAAGATAAGGTGCAATATATGGAAGAAGATTAGATGTAAGAGAGAGAAGAAGATTTGATGCAAGATAGGAAAGAGGATGCAAGATTGGATGCGAGAGAGGGAAGAATCTCTCTAGCAGCGGTCAGGGGAATACTTGAGGCACTGAATTTTGTTGTGAAAAGCAGATGGAGAAGCAGATCCATCTATGTCTATAGTGACAGCCAAGATGCCTCTTATCCTGAAAAGCAAATTCATAACAGCTGAAAGAGCCCAAACAACGCAAACGAGACAAAAGTTAAATAAAACGCATTGCTTAAAACTTTTCCACTTAACATTTAAGACTTTTTCGCTCCCCTACCCCTCTGCTGTCACTCACCATGCACCATTTGTGCACAACCATCTATTTGGCAAATATTAGCAAAATAATGTTTCAAGTGTTTTGGTATTTATTTGTTTGAAAGTTATGTGCATGTGAATGATTGACTAAGTAAAACAATGAAGGAGAAGACAAAACAAAATGACAGCTGCAAATGAAATAAAGTTGAGCCATGTTAAAGTCAGATGAAAGGGTGATTTTTCGTTTTTTTTGAAAGGAGAATTCCACAACTACACAAATGATACATCAGAGGGGGATAGTTGAAAAAGTGATTAAATATTTCATTGCACAAGTTGTGAAAACTCATTAAGAATATATATAAATACAAATACAAGGTTATTAAGAAAACAAAATTTAAATATAGCAACTCAGCAAAGTCTTCAGTTGATATTTTTGTTTTTTTAAATATTTGATTATAATTTTGAGTAGTCAGGTAAATGTATGGCAGACGACTTTGCTCTGAGATGGTCTGTCTTAGTTTCTCCTTCTTACTGACGTAAAACTTCACATATGACTTCAGGAATGGACTAATGAACGAATTAATGAACAGACAGATGTCCAAACTGACAAAAGTTTAGAAAGAGAATTAGATGAACATAGCAGACAACTTCGCTCTGAAAAGGTTGGTGACATTTTCATCTTTTTGTTCAAGAACAATTTTATGTATGACTTTAGGAATAGACTGATGGACGAACTAATGAATGTACATCAGTACAAGGAGATCAAACTTAGAGGATCAGATGAACATAGCAGACAACTTTGCTCTGAGAAGTTTGGTGACGTTTTCATCTTTTTGTTCAAGTAAAAATTTATGTATAACTTCACGAATAGACAGATGAACGAACTAATGAACGGACTGATGTACAAAGAGATACAACTTAGACAAAGGATCAGATGTACATAGCAGACGACTTCGCTCTAAGTAGATTAGTGCCATTTTCTTTAGCTTGTTCAAGTACAAATTTACCTTTGACTTTAGGGATGGACTGATGTACCAGCTAATGAATAGACAAATGTAAAAACCGATAAAACATGATAGAGGAACAGTTGAATGGATGCATGGACAGAAAGAAAGGCAAACGGAAGAAACTACGGTTTCGAAGCTAGAGGAACGTACAAAATATGAAACAATGGGAAGGACAAACGGGCAGAAAAATGCATGGATTGCATTGGAACAAGATAAAAGAATAGACAGAGAAACAGATTAATGGATGAAATGAAATGATGACAGAAACTCAGAACGGACAGACATACGGACAGTTTCAAGTACAGGGCAACAAACAGAAGAGAAAACAGATGAAAGAAAGGTCAAACGAGCAGAATCCTAGATCAACTAATAGAAAAATGGTTTACGGAAAAAGATGAAACAGATGAATGGACAAAATAGAAACGCAGAACGGACAGACATACGGGCAATTTCAAGGAAAGATAACAGCGTGCGACAGCATTTTTCGCACCGGAAAAAATCCATATGGGCGTGAAACTAGGAACCAAATATATTAATACTGCGTACTTAGTTTTTCATTTCTACATCCTTTGTCCTTCTAAAAGAACTTCAAAATTTTGAAGGGGATAAAAAATAAAAAAAATATAAAAAATACTTAACCTCGTTAGAATATGGCGATATGTATATCAAATGAAAGAGGAAAGGCTCAAAAATTAAAAAAAAATGGATTTTTTTATCTATTTGTAAAAAAGGATATGAAAAAGGTCCTTTGAAAATTTGAATCCTTTATATGCTTGAAAATTTATGTAGAATTTTCTTGAAAAGAAAAAAATGTTAAAACCCCAAATCTCCTTGATCACGTGTCAAAATTACATTACTCTAACTTTATTGGTTCGAAAGTTATTAAACAAATTGCAGCTTCCGACAATTTTGAAGTACAAAAATTCTAATTTATTTGAGTATCAGTATTTTAAATAATAAAAAGATACAAAATCAATGAAGCGAGAATAATGAAATTTTGACACGTGATCAAGGAGATTTTAGGTTTTAACATACTTACTTTTCAAGAAAATGCGATGTAAATTTTCAAGGATATAAAGGATTAAAATTTTCAAAGGACCTTTTTCATATCCTGTTTTTACAAATAGATAACAAATAATTTTTTTTTAAATTCTTGAGCCTTTCCTCTTTCATTTGATATACATATCGCTATATTCTAACGAGGTTAAGTATTTTTTATATTTTTTTTATTTTTATGCCATTCAAAATTTTGAAGTCCTTTTAAAAGAACAAAGGATGTAAAAATGAAAAACTGAGTACGCAGTATTACTTTGTTTGGTCTCTAGTTTCACGCCCATATGGATTTTTTTCGGTGTGAACAATTTTTTTTAAATTTTGTCGCACGGTGTAAGCAAACAAGGCATTTTGCTTGAGCCTAGCAGTCACTATTTTCATTTATTAATGCAAAGAGTCCCATTTTCTTAAATTTAATGCAGACTTTAGGCATTTTCCTTGAGCAAAATATAGTAAAAATTTTTGTATTTATTTATTTCAATTTGAATATTGACGCTTTTACTATCTCATGCTTCGTCCAACATAAATTCCCTGCCTTAAAGAGCAATCAGCAGAGAGAGCGAGACCCACTTACAGGCCACTTGTGCCAGGCAATTTATTAGGCGCGTCACACATTCACACATATATCTACACATACAGACACATGTCACCGTTATCTTACTTTTATGCCTCTTTTTCTGCAACTCCACCTTACAATTTCGCCCCATTACCCGATTGAATTTTTCCATTGCAGACCGCAAAAACTTCCGCTTCGAACGGCACACACACACATTCAGCGGCCTTTAACTGACCAGCGACACACATACACACAGTGTAGGCCATAACTAACCGGCCCCAATGATGTTTCAACGTGCTGGCAATTTGTGAGCATGCAAAAAACCAGGAATGAAGATATACAAAATTTCAAAAAACGAACAACAAACAAAAATGAAATACTGAAAGGCGGCCGTTTGGACCCAAAGGAAATATAGAGTAATGGAGCCGTAGCGAACCGGCGCACCAGCTGACCGACATGCATTAAGGAAATTTATTTTCCCCATGTGGCCAGCTGCGTCTGTGTGTGGCGCAAGCAGCTGTTTGGCGGCACCGCTTCGGTGCAGCGGATTACTGGGCCAGCTCCCAGTTGCTGCACCCGCATTTGTGGGCTCTTCTGTTCGTTTGTAGTCGTATTTATGCGTTGTATGAGTGTATGGGTGTGTGTTTGTGGTGTGCGTGTGTGTATTGCACGGCGACAGGCAGCTACAGTGGCAGTGATGTTGCAAGTACGCTGCATAACATATGCGCGTCCCATATTTCACGCTTCGATGTATGTGTGTGTGTGAAGGACTATTTTTTATACCTTTTAAAGGGATTTCATATATTTTTGCGCACTCACTTTTTCTGGAGTTCTGCGTTTAGTACAGGTTTTGCGCTTTTGATGTGCGCCAAAGCGTGTAAAGCAAATAAGCACAGCAACGTGTTTGTTTTTATGTTCACGAATGAATGTTTTCAATTCAAATTCTCTTCCTACCATAGACAGGTGTGAGGTGTGAACAAATTTCTTATACACAGAAGTGGGCATGGTCGATATAGGAAAGTTAGCACATGATCAGAAATAGCAGGAGAATCGATTAAGTAATGTCCGTCTGTCTGGACGGCTCTCAATCAACTGGCTTTGATCAATAGCTCTTAAATGGCTGAAGGTATTGTGTTGAAATTTACTACGAAAAAAGTATATACAACCGATTAGAAACACCAGAAAAATGGATTTAATATTTCTGAAATAATTTAACTTGTTTCGTTTAAGTTTTGTGTGGCACGCCGCAAATTTCTGTGTGTGTCAGTGTGAAGTTACGGACGTGTATGTGGTTGTTGTTGTTGCACGCTTCATGCAGAATTATGACAGCATGGCACAAATATGTACATATATCGAAATTTTTTACGAGCACAAAACGTTCGCGTCACCAAAATATTTTTTCATTAGAGTGCAAACATTTCTTTGTGTGTGTCTGCATGATTGCTGACTCCGCTGGGTGCCTGCGCGACAAATGAAAGCGCGCACATTTGCCAAATAATTCGGTAAAAAAAATTGACAAAAAGGGCATTTAAGAAATATATAAATTTGCCACACAATTTGTGACAATTTTTAGCAACAAAAAAATCCCGCGACAACTTAGAAAAAACATAAAATTAACAATAAATAAAAAATATTTAAAAACAAAAAAAATTCAACCAAAATGACAACTAAATTTTAGCAACAAAAAATAAACAAAAAATGTCGTTGGTTCAAATATGTGTTTAATTTGAAAATTAGAAAATGTAAAAAATATTTAAAATTACAACAAAAATAAATAAAACACAATTACATTTTAGCAACAAAAAAGTTTAAAAGAAAATTAAATGAAAAATCAAACATTAACAGATAAAAATATTTAAAACTGTACCTGTGATTAACAAATAAATTTAAACAACAAAACATTCACAAAGAATATAATAAATATTAACAAAATAAAAAAAAATATTTATAACATAAAAAAATTAAATTAAAAAAAAATAAATAAAAAAAATTAAAAATTAAAATTAATTAAAAACATTAATACAATTAACTTTAAGCAGCAAAAAAAATTCAAAACGAAAAAAAAACAATATAATATGAAAAAAAATAAAAAATTCTTAAAAATTTTTATAAATTAAAAATATCTCTCAACCTCAACTGCAATTAAATTTTAACAACAAAAAATTCAGAAAGAAAATTAAAAAAGTAATTTAGAAAATAAAAAAAAAAAAAAGTTAAAAATAAATAAAGTAATACCAAAAATTCAATTACATTTTGACCACAAAAAATTTAAAAATCAAATTAAAAAAAACGGTATCTCAAATATTAAAAAAAAAAAATTAAAAAATTAAAAATATAAAATAGAAAAATTAAAAAAATTAATACCAAAACCGCAATTATATTTTAGCAACAAAAAATCAAAAAGAAAATAAAGAAAACTTTATTTTTTTAAATATTAATAATAAAACTAAAAACATAAATCACAATTAAATTTGACAAAAACGAACAAAAAACAAACAAAAAATTCAAAAAGAAAATAAAAAAAAAATTTTTATTTATAATATTAATATAAAAAATAATTAAAACATTACTAAAAAATACAAAACATCAAAACTAAAATCACATTTTTATTGTAACAACAAAAAATTCAAATAGAAAATAAAAAAAATAATATTAATATAAAATAAAAAATAATTAAAACATTACTCAAAAATACAAAACATTTAAACCTAAATCACAAAAAAAACATCAAATTTTTTTTTTCGGAAAATTAAAAAACTAAAATATTTAAAAATGAAAGTAATAAAAGAAAACAATTTAATTTAAATAAAAAAGAAATACTTCAAAATACAAAACAATAAAACCTAAATCGCATTTAAATTTTAATAACAAACATTTAAAAAAGAAACTAACATTTTTTTTATTTAAAAATTTAAAAAAAAATTTCTAAAAATTACGAAAGTAACATCTAAATCACAATTAAATTTTAGCAACATAGAAAATTCCTAAAGGCAATAAAAAATAATTTTAATGAACAATTGAAATAAAAAATTCGCAAATAAGGAAATACCTAAATCCTAATTAAATGGCAACACTGAAATATTGCGAGCATGAACGCGCCATAAATGCGTATAAAATGCACAAAGGACACAACACGTAGCACTGTTGATAATTTTTTTTTACTGCTCTACCTCGCTGATATGTTTCATAGGGGAGACAAGGCACAGCGGCCTGTTGGAGTGCAACAGTAAATTTTGATAACTTGCAATTTATGCTAACGTACGAACACTTTGTCGATGCCGCCGCGACCATCGTTGTGCCTACTGCGATTCGGTTCACTGCGCTCTTCGTCTCCAGTGCCAGCCACCTGTCACTTTTTGTTACAATTTATAAGCGCGAACTTTGTTTTTGTAAGTTGGGGGGTTAATTTCAAGTGCTGGCACGCGTAAGGAACTGTCAGCAATGTTGTCACACTGGCAAAAATGCGCACAATTTTATGATTAATGAAATTAAATGCAAATGGCTATTGTTGCCATTGTCACTGTGGCAACCACTGTGAATAGCGAGACATGTACACACACATCCACATACATACAGACACAATTTCCGCTGGCAGCGCTCTGGCGCTCCATGTGGCTTGTCAGCTGGTTGCCAGCCAAGTCGGTAAATTAATTTCAACTGACAATTGTACAGCGACGAATGGACAGACGAACTGATGACAGACTGACGCACGCGAACAGCGCACAAGGCATTAAATTATATTAAATGAAATTTTCTTGAGTTTTCCTCTTTTGGTGGATGGCTGGCAGTTGCGATGGGGTCAGCATGAGATCGTCGCTGGCATGTAAGGACACTAAAATGGTTTGCTGAGTTACAGTTATGCGGAATTTTTCGTTGTAACCATTTGCGCGGAGAATTTTGCGAGCAAAATAACTTGAAGCAAAGTTTTAGTAATATACAACAATTCAACAACACTCAACACAAGTCTAAGGTTGGCATGGAGAAGTGCTTTTGTTACTCTGAGTGACTAAGGAATCTAGAAAAATCCAATAAGCTAATTGGCTTTGTATGTCCAACTGGTCGTTCGTCAGTTAGTTCTGAGTGAAACACAGAATAGCTACAAAATGCTTGAGGATAAAGAGACTTCCAAAGTCTGATCCAATGAAGTACTCAAGCGTTCATATATGAAAAGAGAATATAATAAATAAAAAGCAAACTCACAAGTTGAGAATTTAGCAAATATCTCTGTCTACTCTAACAGCGGCTTTGACATGGCAACATACTTTCGAACGTGAACTTGTGTTGTTCGAAAACTTTACAAGTTTCACTGCGGCACGTCTCGGTCGTTCGTCACATTAATAACACAAATTTCTCACTATAAACACGTAGCAAACACATTTACATACACTTGTAAAGTTAGAAGAACATTACATTCGCAAATGTTGCACATAAAATGCAAACATACACACACACCCACACACATGGACATTGTGTCCTCATACGTGCGCGCAGGTACTCGAAATTATGCCATCAAGCAGCGAACGAGGAAAACGCGCGCACCGGAATCACATTTACGTTGTGCTCACTTAAACATTGGGCACAATTTCAATGCAGCCCAGCAGTAACAGCAGCTAAAAGTATGCAACGAAAAACGCACAACTGCGAGTGCAGTCAAGCTGCAAGCGCTACAAAAGAAAGAAACTAGAAGCATGTAAAAATGCAAAACAAAAAAACAACTAGAAAAAAACTCTGCAAATTTGCTTTTCGCTGCACTTGACTGCATGCATTCAAAATGCAACTAACGCCATACGCTGACACACATACAACAACACATACAGGGACTTTGCACACTGCATGAAAAACATGAAACTGCTGCCATGTGTGCAATATTTGCACAAATAAACAAAAACAAAATAAAAACAAATAAAGAACAAAATATGAAAAACAAAATTTTTAAATAAATATGAGAAAATATTTAAAATTAATAAATAATTAAACAATGCAACGCAATGCGCATAATGTCAAAGCAATGTTGCTTGAAATGAATTATTTTTACTTGCTTGAAATGATTCATTTTTGATTTATTTAGCTGAGTTTTTATGAATTTCTAAAAAAAATTATGTTCTTTTAAATTGATTTTTATTATTTATTTATACATTATTTTATTCATTTTTTATATGAGTTTTTATGAATTTTTAAAGAATTTTCTATTCTTTTAAAGTATTTTTTGTGTTTTTAGTTTACTTTTACTAAATTGTATTTTTTATAATTTTTTTAGCTACTTGTTTTTGAGTTTAAAAAAATTGCTAACGTATTTGTTATGATATTTTTGAAGATTTTTATTTGTATTTATAATAGTGGAGTTCACTCTTCATAGTATTTTAGGTGTAAAGTTGCTATCGTAACAATTTTTAAATTTTCGTAATGTCTTCGAAAGCAGTTGTAGCGACAGATCGTCGCCTCAGAAAACGAATGTCGTATGTTCCATTGAGCCTAGTAAGACATACGACATTTGTTTTCTCAGGCGACGAGATTGCTACGATAGCAGCTTTACACCTAAAATGCTATGAAGAGTGAAAACTCCACTTATGTATTTTTTTTATGTTTTTTTTTGTATATTTTTGGTTTTTTATTGAAGCTTTTACACATTTTTTTATGTGTTTTCTTTTTTTTAAGTACGTTATGTTTATTTTTTTAATATTGTAATTTTGTGTTGTTTTTTATTTATTTCCCGTTTTTTTGTTTGTATATTTTTGTATTTTTTAAGCAGTTTTCTGAATGCATTTTTTTTTTTAATATTATTCGAGTATTTTGTTAATATTTTTTTCAAGCTTTTATATATTTGTTAATGTTTTTTCTGTCATTTATATATTTTTAAGGTATTTTTCTTAATTTTTCTAAGATATTTGCATTTTTTAATATTTATAATATATCATATTCGAGTATTTATTTTTTTAAAGTATTTTATGTATTTTATGTTTTTTTTGTATTGTTTTATGTGTTCTTAATATACTTTTTATATTTAGCAATTTTGTTAATTATTATTATTAAAAGCTAGCTTTTAAATAATGTTAATTTAATGCAGAAGAATTTAAAACAGAAAATAGTTTTAAATAATGTACGAATTCGTTTAAATGTATTTATTATATTTTGTAATTGTGTTAATATGTTATCGAGGTTTTCCATATTTTTAATGAATTTTCTGTTTTTTTAATTTATTTTTTCTTGTGTTACTTTTAATGTTTTTATTTGACGAGCTGAAAGCCCTGGCAGCTAGTGCTCTTGTTTTAAATTTAAATATAAGAATTGTATTCCTATACTTAACTATAATAAATAAATATTTGAAATTTAATTTCCAAAATTTTTTCGAGTTTTTATATAATTTTAATGTATTTTTCGTTGCTTCGTTGTATTTTTTATGTAATTTTTATTTCTTAATTTTGTTAAATATTTGTTATATATTATGTATTTTTTAAGCATTTTATTTTTCTAATTTTTTTTAAGTAATTTATCCGAGTTGTTAAGAATTATTATTGAAGATATTCTTCGTGTATTTCTGCAAATGTATTTGTTTAAATTATTTTTTTTGCCTTTGCAATTTTTTTAGTTTTTGTTAATTTTTGTATTTTTTTATTCAAGCTTTCATGTTTTTATATTGTGTCCTCTGCATTTTAAGAATTTTTGTTCATATTTTTAATACATTTTTTTCCTCAACTTTTGCTACTCTCATTGTAAGTGTCATTAGCAAATTATCCGCGCTCTCAATTTATTTCATTAACATATAAGCGCTTTTTGTTGCATAACTTCCTGCGCACATGTGGCGCCTGTAACGGAAACCGTTCCGACGCTCACTTTCGGATGACTGCCACGCTCGCCAATTTCTCTTTATGCAATTAACAATCTTTCATGTGAATTCGGTTGACCGCATTCGTTGCCAAATGAATTTTGCTATGCATTATCTCGTCTTTTATTATCTGTTAATAATTCTCGTTCGCACATTATACAAATTTTGCCACAATATTCAAGCAGAATTTATGGAAAATTTAAATGGCACATTTACGCCACATTAAACTCCTGCAGAAAGTAGAAAGTAGCACCTTTCGTGTGCTTTCACTATTGTCTGCGGTTTGTTATGCTGCAATTACTTTTTGTAACTTTTTGAACCCTTTCGAGTCAAATAATGTATAAGCTGTGGTAAAGGGGAATTCATAAATTTGTCAATAGATGACTTTAGTATCGCTTCGAGGGAAATCATCTACCATGAGCTACTCCCCCATGGCCTCAGACTCTTGATTCGAACCTGTAAGTGTATACATTCACGACTTTAGTGTGTACATGAACTACCTTAGTGTATATAATTACCACCTTAGTCAATACATTCACCATCTTAGCGTATACATCTATCTTACTCCGCTCTTGGCACTGATTACAACCTGTTCCTCTCTATGCCGAATGATTTTGCTAGTGAAAAGTTTGTGTCAATTAACTCAGTCCCACTTTTTTGCCAATAGTTAGGGCCGAGGGATATTATTATGAAATTACCATCAAAATGGCAACAAGTTATTGAACAAACTGTTCCATATTTGATCTAAATCAGATAATTCAAACTATGTTAAATATGGCTTTCAGGTTCATGCAAAAATAGTGAATCTATTTCCACTGCACTTTATATCTCTTATCAATAATTTTTTTTAATTATTTTTCCCTCTTACTCAGAAATATGTCAAATATATTAACAGCAAAAACTTGAAATAGAAAAAGACTTACCCCTCCACGTCCGCCCGAGCCCTCAATGCTTTCATCATCAATGTAAATTTCATCTCTGTGCGCTGCTGCGTTACTCGATGATGACGACAATGTCGATAACGGCGATGCTGGTGAAGGTTGTGCAGTCTTCTGCGAACACGAAACCATAAAATAGAAAAGAAATAACGAGAGAGAAAAGTTTTAATACAATGTTTGTTATTGCGGCAGTATAACTTTCAATCAAAAGTGCGTATATTTTTGCATTAATCAAAAACTTAAGTACACCAAAACAAATGTAGCAACAACAGCGATGAATGTGGCTGGGGGAAGAGTTGCCACTCATTAGCGTTGGAAGAGGCACAAAGTAAATACAGGTAGGTAGTATAATAAAATGCATGGGAAGAGAAATGAAAAGAGACTCGAGAGAATTGCGTAGCGCCAAATAAATTGCAGCAATAAAAGCAAAATGATTCCATTTAATGTAAAATTGGTGGGCGCTTCTGTGGCTGAGAAGCGTGTTGTATGGGATTTAAGGTGGAATGTTTTGAATGGGGCGAGACTTGAAGCGGAATAGGTAGTTGATCTATTTTATTTATGATGCTGTTTTATTTGCCATTTTGCATACCGCTGCATAGACTCCAATGCAATTAACGCAGATTTATGACTACACTGTGTTACTGCAGTCAATAGTGGCACTAGATTCGGGCATACTTTTAGGAGTGGGCTTTTAAAAGTCATAAAATTCCAAATGAAATTTGAGAGTAAGGTAATTTGAATGCTTTTTTGTTTATAGAATGCAGCCAAATGAGTGTGACTTCAATTCAATTAATGGCTGTCATTTTAATTATATTAAAACAAACATACTTTTAGGCGCATGTGTCTGAATTTCATCATCTCACACCGGGTGTATTTTGAAATATTTATTACATATTACATATAATGCTCGCATAATTCAAATCCCCAAGCTTGCTGCTTGACAACACATGTCGGCATACTTTTGGGCGCACTGCGGCATTCATATAATGTGTTAAGTATGCGACGCTGCCTCTCATTTCATTACGCATGCATTAGCTGTTGTTTATCATCCAGCCGACTTTGGCTCGAATACAAAGTGCCCAAAAGCATTTGTTGTCAACAAAAACATTTCGTTGTGGTTATGCTAATAAATATTTCAAATAGACTTCAGACTGCCACAGCTTAAAAATATATCATATCAAATAGAAAAAAAATCACAATAGCACGCGCCGAGTCATGTGTGATACATTAGCCAATGAAAACATCACAAAATAAAACACAATGAAATGCGCAAAAAGAAAATAATAAAACGCTGCATATTTTATGGCGAATGGATTATTAATTGTTGTGTAAAGGCAAACAAAGCAATAGCCAAATGCAAACAACAACAAAAACAAGAGAAAGAAATGTATATATGTAGAAAAACAATCAGGCGTTGAGTTTGGGCGATCATAAATCATAGAGCTCGCAAGGCACATGAATGAGCATACAGATAGCAACGAAGCAATGAATTGAACATGGAAGAGAAGAGATATGTTTAAGAAAAATCTCTGCGTACAGGCAAATGTGAATATTTGACAACGCATGTACACAGCGGGCGAGCAGCCTCCAAAACAGAACACCAACATAGGCCCAATAGGAAAAAAATCAAATAGCAGTGAAAGAAAGAGTGGATGAGTAGAGTGAAATGAGGTACAGGAAAACTAAGTATTGAGGGGCAAAAGTAAATTTAATGTTAACTAAAGTGGTGCTTCAATTAGGCAATGATAGGTTTGATTACCCACTTAAAGGTTGAAGAGTTAGCTAATCTTAAAAGAAGTGGTGCTTCAATAAAGAAATTACATACATACAGGTTCGATTATTCACTAAAAGGTTGCAGAATTTGTTTAATCTAAGCAAAAGTAATGCTTCAATAGCAATGATGGACCCAAACCGGTTTAATTATCCATTAAAGGTTCAAGAATTTGCTAATTTCAACAAAACTAAAGCTTTAATAAGGTAATGCTGGAGTACACATACAGGTTCGATTTTCGGCATAAAGGTTGAAGAATTTGCTAATGTTAAAACAAGTAGTGCTTCAATAAGAACGTTATGGACCACACATACAGGTTTGATTACTCACTAAAAGGTTGTAGAATTTGCTAATCTAAACAAAATGAGTGCTTCAATAAGGCACACATACAGGTTCGATTATCCACTTAAAGGTTTATGAATTTGCTAATGTTAAAAGAAGTAGTGCTTCAATAAGAAATTTATGGACCACACATACAGGTTTGATTACCCACTAAAAGGTTGTAGAATTTGCTAATCTAAACAAAAGGAGTGCTTCAATAAGGCACACATACAAGTTCGATTATCCACTTTAAGAATTTGCTAATGTTAAAAGAAGTAGTGCTTCAATAAGAAAGTTATGGACCACACATACTGGTTTGATTACTCACTAAAAGGTTGTAGAATTTGCTAATCTAAACAAAAAGTAGTGCTTCAATTTATCTATTTTTAAGAATTTGCTAATGTTAAAAGAAGTAGTGCTTCAATTGGAAAGTCATGGACCACACATACAGGTTTGATTACCCATTAAAAGGTTGTAGAATTTGCTAATCTAAACAATAAGTAGTGCTTCAATTTATCTATTTTTAAGAATTTGCTAATGTTAAAAGAAGTAGTGCTTCAATATGGAAGTTATGGACCACACATACAGGTTTGATTACCCATTAAAAGGTTGTAGAATTTGCTAATCTACAGAAAAGAAACTTCAAAGAAACAGAAAAGTAAAACTTCAATAAGGCAAATATGGACCACACATACCGGTTCTATTATCCATTAAAGAATTTGTTAAATGAAAAAGGTTTGATTACACACTAAATGGTTGTAGAATTTGCTAATCTAAGCAAATGTAATGCTTCAATAAGGCAATTATGGACCACTCATACAGGTGTGATTACCCTCTTGAAGGATTTTCTAATGTTTCCAAAAATAATGCTTCAATAAGGCAATCATAGACCACACAATACAGGTTTGATTAGTCCTTGAAAGGTCGCAGTGAAGTCTGTCTGAAATGCGCTTCGACAACAGATGCATTGAGAAAGCTGTCCCTGCTGCTTCCTTTCCCACATGGTTTCTTCACATTTTTCACATTTACTTCTCCTACTTTTACTCCTCTTCGCGTCTATCAATATTTCGCTGTATGTGCGCTCATAAATAGTCAATATCGTTGAGGCAATCAATGTTGCACAATAAAATTTCCAGCAAACATAGCAACGCCTGTCGGCGACGACTAACAACAGCACACTTTTTCTTCTTGCACACAACCGATACACTCTCACCAACTGCCGGCACACGGCTACAATAAATGAGCGCCACTTACAATTTGGCAGCAGCATTATGGCGGCGTTATGAGTGGAAATATTTCGTTATGTCAGCTGACATAGATTGACAGGAAATTAAATTGACATATCGATGTCTCATGTGTGTGTAACTGAGATAGCTGAGCTCGCTGCCTGTGGATCTATTGCAATGCATAGCTAACTCACTGTGTGCGCCTTAAAGCAGGCAGCGTTTAATTTAAATTTTCCAAAGTTTACATAAATCCAAACACTCAAATCTGGCCACTCTAAAGCGCAAACATCGAATACAAACAAACACTTACATGATGGCAATAATAAATTATCGAATTTTCAGCGCATTTTCAGCCGCAATGATAACGATATTATAGTCACATACTTTTAGGCGCATTATGCTAACCGACAATTTTCAAGCCAAGCGTTGCGGTGGCGCTGTGTTCAAAAGCACAAAGTGTGTGATACGCACGCACACATGGGCACAGAGGAAATTTGTCAGGCACACACAAACACACACAAACATGGATATATGTACATATGTATATACGATCGCATATATAAACATATATGCACATAAATATGCGCCCAAATTGATATAAATTCATTTAGTATTCATCAACGGCCGCACAACGCACACGCCACACAAATTTATTTCTTTGCTGTGAATTGCGCATTGCGTAGCATACTTGTGGGCGTTTCACATGGTATGCGCTATGCGACCCACGCAATAGACGCGTGCGTGAGCAACTTCGAAAACGCATGTTTGCCATAACAGCACAAAACTCAATATGCTTCGATATTTACAGCTATTGCCAAAATAATAACAACAACAACAACAACAAAGAATCATTGCCAACTGCATACATTTCTGCTTCGAATTGCTTTCGGGAATTTTAATTATTTATGCAATTTTAAAAATGTTAATGTGTACACATACATGAGCATGCTTACACGTATATGTACTCCTATACATTTACATATATATATAAATTTGTATGCATGTGTTTGTATATTCAATTTTCAACTGCATTGCCATTTCATCGACCTGCAATGTGCGTGCGAGGTGCCGCCTGAAAGTATGCTTTCACATTGGCGCACTTTAAAAGTTCCGCTTGTGGCAAGCGCCTAAAAGCGCGCCATAAATGCAATTTCCTCTTGCTGCAGCGTACGTGCAGCATATGTTGCATACATACAGGAGGTAAAACTGGCAAAAAACGCACGTCACACGCTTTCAGGCCGCTACATTTTTTTATTATTTTACATTTATATTTTTTAATATTTTTTCCATGGCTTCAGTCTCTTTGCTGATAATTAAAAACGCCTCAAAATATGTGCAGAATGATGAACAAAACATAAAACTTAAAAGCAACAGAAGAAATGTGAGTATGTAACATGCAACAAACAGCTTTTATTGCATACCAACAGGCGCACTAAATTGCGGAAGCGCATAAATGGCAAAGCGCCGTAAAATGTAAAATGTTTGCATACAATTTTGAAAGCCTCCCAGTTGGTATGTCTCTTTCTAGTGCCTCCAATGGCTGTGGCGCGAAAATAACTCACACAAACACACACACAGCCAGCCACTAACAACATCATTAATTTGCTTATGCAACTTGTGCGCGCGTTGATGAAAAGCAAACTTTCAAAAACATTGCGGAAGCATGTTTTTCTTTCGTCTGTTCACCTTCTCGTTAGCACTTTTGTCCAGCTTGGACCGTACGACAGTCAACGCTTCGACTTTGAGTTGAGCGGCAAAGTTTTTCATAAAATGTGCGCCCAATGTGGCAGCTTAAAGAAAACATTGAAAGTAGCAGCAGCAGTTTGGCAGCATAAAAGACGATCAGCTTAGTCTGCAACAAGCCACATTACAAGTCACAGTGTTGGCGCCCATTCAAATGCTACACTTTGCATACTTTGAAGCGTTGAAAAAACCCGGAAAGTTGAAGCATGCTTTGGTTTGTTGATGGGTTTTCATACGACTTTATAATTTAACTGCCTGTAAGATTACTGGATCTGTTGGTTTGCTAGTCTTTTTTTTAACGGATGATAAAATTCTTTATACAAATTATAAGAGATTTTCTACTGTTCTGCTAAGGGATTATTTATAAAGTTTTCTAAATGTAGAGGAAGGGCAGACTACTGCCAAGACTTCTGCCTCTGACCGGCGCTGTTCTGATGACGATGAAAAGCTGGATGATCAGATTAGCCAACAAAAGAGACGGAAAGCTGTAAGCTCACTTTTCTTTGACAACTTGCATGGTCTGAGATTAGATTAGATGGATAAGCCCATAAAAAAGACGGAGATAGAAAGCTGTAGGCTCTTATTCTTCGACAACTTGGATGATCTCAGATTAAAGAGATCAAAGAAATGAAGATAGAAAACTATAGGCTTAACGTTCTTCGGCAACTTTCATGGTCTGAGATTAGATTACATAGATGAATCCATGAAAGAGACGAAAATAGAAAGCTCTAGGCTCACCATTCTTTGACAATAGTCTGAGATGAGCCAACAAAAGAGACGGAGGCAGAAACATGTAGGTTCACCAATCTTCGACAATTTGAATAGCCTCAGACTAGTCAATTCTGATACGGAGATTGAATGTTCTAGGTTCACTATTCTTCAACTACTTGGGTAGTCTCAGATAAGTCAATTATGAGACGGAGATAGAAAGTTTTAGGTTCACTATTCTTCGACAACTTAGAAGATCTGAGATTAGATTAGATGGATTAACCCATAAAAAAGAAAGCTGTAGACTCCTATTCTCCGACAGTTTGGATAGCCTCAGATTAGACCATTATGAGACGGAGATAGAAAGTTCTAAGTTCACTTGGATGATGTCACATTAGACTAAATGGATTAACCCACAAAAAAGGCGGACATAGAAAGCTGTAGGCGGCCGTTCTTCGACAACATGGATAGCCTCAGATTAGTCAATTATGAGATGGAGGTAGAAAGTTCTAGATTCACTATTCTTCGAGAACTTGGATGATCTGAGATTAGATTAGATGGATTGACCCATAAAAAGATGGAGATAGAAAGCTGTAGGCTCCCATTCTACGACAACTTAGATAGCCTCAGATTAGTCAATTATGAGATGGAGGTAGAAAGTTCCATGTTCACTATTATTCGACAGCTTGAATGATCTCAGATAAGTCAACAAAAGGGACGGAGATGGAAAGCTGTAGGCTTTCATTCTTCAACAACTTGGATAGCATTAGATTATTCAATTATGAGACGGAGACAGAAAGTTGTAGGTGCACTATTCTTCGACCACTTGAATGTCTCAGATCAGATTAGATGGATTAACCCATAAAAAAGACGGAGATAGAAAGCTTTAGGCTCATCATTCTTCAACAACTTGGATAGCCTTAGATTAGTCAATTATGAGACGACGATAGAAAGTTGTAGGTTCACTATTCTTCGACAACTTGAATGATCTCAGATAAGTCAACAAACGGGACGGAGATGGAAAGCTCTAGGCTCCCATTCTTCGACAACTTGGATAGCCTCAGATTAGTCAATTATGCTACGGATATAGAAAGTTCTAGATTCACTATTTTTCGAAAACTTGGATGATCTGAGGTTAGATTAGATGGAATAACTCATAAAAAAGACGGAGATAGAAAGCTTTAGGCTCATTCTTCTTCAACAACTGGGATAGCCTTAGATTAGTCAATTATAAGACGGAGACAGAAAGTTGTAGGTGCACTATTCTTCGACCACTTGAATGTCTCAGATCAGATTAGATGGATTAACCCATAAAAAAGACGGAGATAGAAAGCTTTAGGCTCATCATTCTTCAACAACTTGGATAGCCTTAGATTAGTCAATTATGAGACGGCGATAGAAAGTTGTAGGTTCACTATTCTTCGACAACTTGAATGATCTCAGATAAGTCAACAAATGGGACGGAGATGGAAAGCTGTAGGCTTACCATTCTTCGACAACTTGGATTTCCAATAAAAGAGATTTGCCAGGATTCTTCCACGAAACAAATTGGATTGATCTGGCTTTCGAATGACTGGCAGTCCACTCTTCAGGAAGTAGCTTTTGTGTACTTTTCTTTAGAGTTTGAGCAATCATTCTTCCCGCAATGATAGTAAACTTGACCATTATCAAAGATATCTGCTAGGATGCATTCACGAATTACATTGGATTGATCTGCCTTTCGAATGAATCTCGCTTGGGAATGGCCATTCCAATTCCAAAGCCGCAATTTGTTGTCTAGATGTGTCTTTCGGAACGTTGCCATACCCAGACAGTTTTGTCAACCTAATCTTATCTACCAGAGTTCTTCTAAGCATTGAATTGGCTTAAGTAAAACCATTCTTTCGCATCTGTCCTCCTTTTGTGTTATTACAATGCGCCCACTTAGGTACTCTTTCAGAGATTTCGTTTGTCACACAACAACATTTCTGTACATTTCACTGACAAGACTTTGACATCTCATTTAGGACAAGAAACTATAAAATTATATGTCCACAGTGAAGAGTATTGCAAAGGTTTAAGAAAATATTTGCGCTCTTATCTTTCGACCTAATCCTCATCGATTAAAACTCTTCCAATTCCAATTTTTCAATAAACACACACAACCACAAACCGAAGCGACATCAAATGCACTCATTGCAAACAAACTCACACGTCTTCCATCAGTACGTTTCTCCTTCTTTAAACTGATGGCGCAGACGTGTACAAATAATATTCATCATCATAATGGGCACAAGGCAAAACTTTCCAAACCAACACTAGTCTCTGTCCAAAAAACCTAAATGAAGTAAATCATATTTTTACCACCGCACAAAACTTTGCAAGGCTCTCCTTGCTCCGCTACACTCGGTTTGGCAGACGCAATAAGCTGCCACACACTATGCAGCAATGCAACAAATACAACAAACGAAAAACAGAAATAGAAAACAATTTAAAAAAAATGTGGAAAAACTTGGCAACACTGCACTACAAAAATGCAGTTGCCGCAAATAGAAAACGGCTGCCATGGCTGGCAGAAATCAACACTGCGTTTGCTGCTTGCGCGGCGCATCCGGTAACGGTTATTCACACCTTAATGGCGAGCGGCAACTTTTGCGCCAACCAACTCCGACACGCCACGCCACGCGAACGGCGACGGGTGCGCGTCTCCATCTGTCGACTGGCGAGAATAATAGTGAACATGTTGCTGTTGTTGTTGTTGTTGTTGGCAACAGACATACAGTGAGTTGTTGTTGTGAGCCAAAACTGACGTTGCACTGTAATTTCTTCTGTTTTAAACTATTTGTTGTTGATGTGTTTTTTTTTGTATGTTTTGGTTTTTTTATGCCAGCAACGCTTGACTGACAGCATATCCGGTTGCTATGGGTACTTGTTGTTGTTGTTGTTGCTGTTATTTGCTGAAAGCCGGCGCTTAAAGTTTATCTTTTTTTCTATTCTATTGACTTAGCAAAGTCATGACTGAAGCAAAAAAGTAATCGCATAGGACAACTGCCTAAAAGTATGCAGGGATTTCTTGGTATAGAATTTTTGGCACTAAACTGTTCGCGTAATTGTCAACTATGATAAATATGTTTTGTTTTTTGAAAATATCTCATTAGAGTCCGACCGATTAATCGGCATCGGCTAGTATCGGCCACAAAAATTGGTATCGGTGGCTAAATGAGTGCTGTCTCAAGTGATCTGCCGATCCCACCTCTAATCCCTTCCTTTCCTCCTCCTTTTGTACTCATGTTTCCCCCTATTTTCTGCTCCCCGGCTTCGGCCGTGTGTGTCGTTTAATGTTTATTGTTTATTCTTGTCACTCGCTATTCGTACTCCCGCGAATAAAGAGCCCCAAACCATCCGAACAATACCGCGTTTTATTTTCCCCCGCTCCGCGACGATACGCATAAACAATCGGCATGGGCTTTTTTTGCCACATCGCACAGTGATGCGACTCCATACAACCGCGGGACAAAATTAGAAGGAATGGTCCGTTCTTCATAAAATTTGGTATGCTAGTTAATCATGGTCTGCTGAATTGAAATCTCTATTTTGTTTTTCTTAAAATTTTGTAGTTTGGCAATGTCTGAGACTTAAATTTGCAATTTTCGTCATTTTTGGTGAGCTATAGCAACGAGTGTGTTGGCTAGATTTTTCAGATTTTACATTTAATCGGTAACGTCAACGTCAATGAGGAACAGAAATTGTCTTAGGACCCCTCAGTTTTGCAATAAAAATGATAATAATAGACGTATGTTTTGCTTTTTTGCAGTTTTCTCAATTTTTTATGCTGATTGCATACTTTTAGGGATGAAAAAATAAATTTTGTCGAAAAATAGTTGTTTAGACCACTTTTCAAATTGAATTATTTTCTGAGATCGGAAGATATCGGAGGATATAATTACATTATCCGACAACGAATGAATGCTTCTTAAAATAAAAAAAGGAACATACTTGCACATACTTTTTAGATATTTCCCTCTAAGGTTTGCTAATTTTCAGATTTTTAATTTAGAAAAATATTTTGAATTAAAAGTGAAGTAAAAGCCTACGCTTTGCAAATTTTAAGAAAACATTAAAAGTGAAAATGGCCACATCATTTCTTAATCTGTATTGAAAGTTTTAGCAACTTCTTGGTAACCATATATTTTTACAATTTTTTTTACTCAATAGACTAAAAAACAGAAATTATGTGTTTACATTTTTTGTGAAAAAAGTTTCAACTTTGAGCCGCTTTTGCACACACATTAATTAATTTTTTGCACAGATTTTTTTTTGGGTTTCTTAGTTGGAGTTTTACATTTCAAATGACATCAAAATCGTTAAATTCTGAGACTATACATTTTTTGAATTTTATCTATGGAACGAATCACTGTGCATCGGCCTATTTTCTTTTTTCTTTTTTTCTTTTCGGGCTCAACAGGTTAAAGTACGACAGGCACCCCAACTTTCTATTTTGTGTTAACGAAAGTTGGAGCGAACTGTCTGCCTGCAGCACATCAAGGAGAATATGGCCAAAGTGTGACCTGAACAGGACGAGACAACGGTTTGGAAACTTCGGAGGGAATAACGCAAGGTTCACTGCGGTTCTTAGGGTTCGGTTCCAAAAGCTTTTCAACAAACATAGAGGACCAAAGAGACACATTGAACTACGTTCTGTGTACATGTCCGGGTTTACCAAGGAAGAGGCTACGCTTGCTCGGGACTCACTTCCTGGAAGATCTCAGAACAATTTGAACTATGGAAATCAAAAGCTTCTACACTACCTGAATCCCATAAAGTGGATTCAAAATACGTGCAGCCAACAACACTGTGGCAGCAGTTACTCAATCAACCAACCAACGTTCCTATTGAGACGATTATTTTCACGACTACCGACCACAGTATTCGCTGTCGCGACGTTAGAACTATTTCTATTTTGTAGACTACAAAACCGTAGCAATTGGCATTACTGCTTCAAAGCAGCTTTTCTCGGCGTTCTTCTTACCTTTTTTGTGTACTTTAACCCTTTCGCAACTACTGGTACAATATGTCCCAGTAAAAGTGAAACACGCATAATTTGGTACTACTCAATGTATTTACAAACCGTATGCATTCCAATGATTGGTAAAAGAGGCATAACAAAATTAGCTTCCATTTTTTGTTGCATTAATTTGGTTTTTATATTTTGCAGATTTTTCATGTCCCTTCATCTGCTAAAAATTATAATCTTCCAGGATAATGATCAAGGATCTAGGACCTTGCTTAGATTCCAAACATTTTTTAAACACTGTTTTCAAATTTTCTTAGTTAAAACAACAAAAGCCAATCTTGAGATAAAACTCTGTGGCGAAAGGGTTAAAAATAAATTACAAAATTTGTAGTATTTTAATTAAAATTCAATAGTCCTACAAATTATTACACAGCGCCATTTGTTTTAAATTATTTGTGGAACAATAAAATTTATATAGATGAATGCTTCATGGAAGGAAAGTGCAAGAAATCACTTCCAATTTTTGTTTAGGCGAAAAAATATGATTGTGATTATGTTGCTGTCGCTTTCATTGTAATCAAGTAGCTGACCACATGGGAAAAGGTGAAGCCTGTGCCATCTTGTAATCGTGTAGCCCTATCGCTGTCATCTTCAAAGTGTGCGCACCATTAAAATGTATTTTTGTGTAAATAATTCTTCCATGGCTTTTTTAATTCTTGTTTAAATTTGTTACATACAATTTTTATTTCAACAAAATCATCAAAAGTGTAATGGGCATATGATGAAATTTAAACTAAAATTCTGTTATTGTCATACACCTCACATATTACTTACGTTAGTATACTTTTAGGAACTTTAGACAAATTAAATACGACCAACAATATTTTCTACACATGTAAAGTTTATTTGTTTTTTCGTAAATTCAAACAAACCATAAATCATGATTGCAAATATGGCAATTTGTAATTAAACGAGTAAGCTCTGACAGATGCCAACACATTCAAGCAGCCTAAAAGTATGCCAACCACATTTGTGCCGACCAATAAATGCAATTAATTTCTTTCGAAAACATTTCGATTTTGTTTTTGAGATATTTGCTTGCAGAAACTCAAAAACAACAGATGCACAAATTGTTGGTCGCATGTTAACAGGAAATTCATAACCAACGCAGGCAGCAAGCAACTTTCGAATCATGTTGCCACAGATGCGAATGAGTCAAGCTACAACACTATTAGCAATTTTTCGGTGCATATTTTTGTGCGCACAGATGCACACAAAGTTGTATGAAGGACTGCAGCAATCAGCGAAGCATTGCACTTGGGAATATTTTCGAAAAAATGGAAATTTTCCTTTGAGTTCAGTGCAGTAGAGGCACAAATAAATTCGTATAAATAATGTATGAGTGTGTGTGTGTATGTGTCCTTTTGGTTGGGTTCACCAATAGTGGTTTTGTGTGTCGTGCCACAATAAACGACATCAGGCATGCTGCTTCAAATTGCCAAAAATACACGAAACATACAAATTGCATGACATAGAAATTTATTTGTGTCAGTGCTGCTGTGGTGCAAATAAATGCCTAAACGATATACTGCAAGGACAATGGCATAATTTTAGGGGCAACATGAAATTGCATTTGATTGTGGCATGGGGATTGAGATATAACTTGAAGACTATGGTTGCCGAATGCTACTAACTGACAGCGGCGCAGTGAAAGGGTTGAGAAAACAACAAGAAGGGTTAAGAAACGAACAAATGGGTTAAGAGAAGAAAAAGGGCAGTTGTTTGGAGAAGGACGAGTGAGCTGACTCTTAGGTAATAGAGAGATCTGTAATTTTTTTATAAGGCTACATAATTCAAAGTATGTGAGAAGGTTTTAATAAAAGATAATTTAATAAAAACGAAATTCGGTTGGTAAAGCTATGTTAAGAAAATCAGTAAAAAGAACAGAAATTATGTTCTAAAATGAAGTAATCCTAAATGTATGCTATACAAAAGTATGATATGGAAAGCACATATGAGGTGGCATACTTTTAGGCAGATAGCAGTCTACAATTTGTAAGATAAAATTTAATTAAAAACTCATGAATTAAAAACAAATGAAATAAAGGGCAAGAAGAAGACATATAAGCAGGAAGCAAAGAAGATGGTAAAGTCGGTTTCAAGTGGTATAATTTTAGGAGCATTGGTACGGAAGTTCAAATAAAGCATTTCATAAGTCAAAATTGGGTCAAGGAAGATACAAATATGGAAGGAACCATTAAAGAGGCAAATCACAAGAAGAAAACGAGAAAAGGCGAAGAAGCGGCGATATCGAAATGAAATTCCTCGCTTGTGTAGCTAAGCTAAAGCTAAAGTAAGGTAAAGCTAAGCCAAACTAATCGAAAGCTAAGCTAAGACAATGTAAGCAAAGTTAGGCTCAGCTGAACTAACCTAAGCTACTCGTAAGTTGACCTAAAGCTAAGCCAAGCCGAGCTTATAGGAAGCTAATGTTATACTACTAGAAGGTTTATGCTAAGCTAAGCTAACCTAAGCTAATGCTAAGCAAAGCTTAACCTAACGCTAACACTGATGTTCATGAAAATTCGAATGCTAATGCCAAGCTAATCTAATCAAACGCTAAGATGATGATAAACTAAGCTAATGCTAAGCTAACTAAAGGTAAGGTAAGTCTAGCAAATGCTAAGATAACGTTAAGCTAATGCTAAAACTAAGCTAAGCCAAACCTAATGCTATGCGAAGCCAAGCTAAGGTAATGCTAAGCTAAGATAAATTAAGCAAATGCTAGACGACGTTACGCTAATGCTAAGCTAAGATAAGCAAAGCTAATGTTAAGCTAGTGCTAATGTTAAGCTAATGCTAATGCTAAGCTAAGTTAAACCTAATGCTATGCTAAGTCAAACTAAGCTAATGCTAAGCTAAGCAACGCTAATGTTAATGTTAAGCTAATGCTAAGCTAAGCCAAACCTGATGCTAAGCTAAGCCAAGCTAAACTAATGCTAAGCTATACTAATGCTAATGCTAATGTCAATGCTAATGCTACTGCTATAGCTAGTGCTATTGCTAATGTATGCTAATGCTAATGCTAAAGCCAGTGCCAATGCTAATGCTTATGCTATTTCTAATGCTAATGCTTATGCTAGTTTTAATGCTAATGGTAATGCTAATGCTGATGCTATGCTAAGCCAAGGTAAACTAAGGCTAATGTCAATGGTAATGCTAATGCTAGTGCTATTGCTAACGCTAATGCTAAAGCCAGTGCCAATGCTAATGATAATGCTAATGCTATTGCTAATGCTTAGGCTAGTTTTAATGGTAATGATAATGGTAATGCTAATGCTGATGCTATGCTAGGCCAAGGTAAACTAAGGCTAATGTCAATGGTAATGCTAATGCTAAAGCCAGTGCCAATGCTAATGATAATGCTGATGCTATAGCTTATGCTAATGCTATTGCTAATGCTTAGGCTAGTTTTAATGCTAATGGTTATGGCAATGCTAATGCTGATGCTATACTAGGCCAAGCTAAACTAAGGCTAATGTCAACGGTAATGGTAATGCTGTTGCTAGTGCTATTCTATTGCTAATGCTAATGCTATTGCTAATGATATTGCTAATGCTAATGCTAATGCTAAAGCCAATGCCAATGCTAATGCTAATGCTAATGCTAGTGCTAATGCTAATGCTAATGCTAATGCTATTGCTTATGCTAATGCTATTGCTAATGCTTATGCTAGTTTTAATGCTATTGCTAATGCTAATTCTAGTGCTATTGCTAATGCTAAAGCCAATGCCAATGCTAATGCTATTGCTAGTGCTAGTGCTAGTGCTAGTGCTAATGCTAATGCTAGTGCTAATTGCTAATGCTATAGCTAGTGCTAATGCTAATGCTAATGCTACAGCCAGTGGCAATGCTAATGATAATGCTAATGGTATTGCTAATGCTATTGCTTATGCTACTGCTAATGCTTATGCTAGTTTTAATGCTAATGCTAATGCTAATGCTAAAGCCAATGCCAATGCTAATGCTATTGCTGGTGCTAATGCTAAAGCCAATGCTAATGCCAATGCTAATGCTAGTGTTAATGCTGCTAATGATAATGCTTATGCTAATGCTAAGCTAAGCCAAACCTAATGCTAATCTTAGCCAAGCTTAGCTAATGCTAATGTCAATGCTAAGATAAGCTAATTCCAATGCTAAACTAAGCTAATGCTAATTGTAGTGCTAATGGTAAGATAAGCTAATTCCGAACCCCATTTAGATCATAAATACCCACTACGATACCACAATTAATCGATCTAAAGTTTGCTCACTCATTGAACCAATAAAGACTAAATCCAGATTGAAAAGACAATAATTCTAAAGAATTTTCAGAGTAAAAACAGATCAGAATCAAAACCAAGTACAGAAGTTCGAAAGTTTTCACAACAGTCAGACTGTAGTCCACAGAACGTCTACAACAACTCTCTGGCTTGCAAAAAACACATAATTGCTAGTTGCAACTCCATGCAACACTGCAACAAAGTGGTGAAAAATTATGCACAAAAACAGCGAAAAATCTTAAACACAAGAATGCAACATCTGAATACGACCAGCAATAACAAAGGCAGAAGAAGAAAATCGCACTGTCAGCAGAACATGCGAGAAGTTGCCAACAAATACTGTTAAACATTGAAATATCACATTTGCAATGCAAGACAGAAATGCCTAAAACAAAAAATCAAACAAAGCTTCGAGCAATGACGCTGAAAAAACTAGACAACACTGGCCGGCACAACAACAAAAGCCAGCCAGGACAAAGCAACTTAAATGACAGGCGAACAGTGGTCGTTCGGGCATGTTTGGCGAGTGACCATGACGCTGACAATCCATGAAAACTGCGTAGCCTACAAAAACAAGAAATTGCATAGAAAAACCGGCCGCACACAAATGTGAATTGTGAGAAGAAATTGTGAACACCGGAGTGTGGCAACAACGAGAGCGGCGGCTTTGTGACATAAACACCAACAAAGACGCAAAATATTTGCCAAGTCACAAAAGCGCAATGCCTGACAAAGTTAATGCCGCCCGAAAAGTATGCAACACAAATACAAATACGCATACGAGCACAAAAACACGCCAACACACACACATACGAGACTGGCAACAGCAGAAAATGGCGCCAAAGCAAGCAAGAAGAAGAGCGCCCGAAATGACAAACGGCGAGTGGAATTACTAATGCCGACTGTCGACTGGTGCAGACAGCGAGTGTCTAATTTTCAATTCAGCAACGCTTCTTGCGGTTATTGGAGGCATTTCAACACATACACACTCACACAAGTGTAGTAAGTCAGTATGTGTGTGTGTGTGTGTGATGGAACATGTGACTGGGTGGGTGAGGGGTGAATGTTTCTAGTTTTGGGTTTTTATGCACGCACGCACCAAGACAAACAATTTGCACAAAAGCAGCAACAAAGGCATGTGAACTACGCGCTGCGGCTCGTAGAACAAAATGCAGATGTTTGAGTAAAGAAATTTGCGCACAACTCACGCTGTCATGAAGTACGAAGAGCTGTGTGTGTGTGTGTGTGTATAGCTCGAGCAAAAGTTTTGATTAAAAGCATATAAACATAAAAAGAAACAAGGTGGCAACTCCCGCAGCGGCGTCCCACCGCAAGTGACCCACTAAAACTCAGCTTATTGTGTTTAGCATACTGGTGATTGTTGTTGTTGTTATTGTTGGTGCTGTTGTTTCTCAAGCTGCTGTTGCGACAGCAGCGATGACAGTTCGGTGTTGAAACATGTTCCCAACAAAGGTGTTGCAACTTTTTGAAACATATTTAAATAGCAAATTGAGTGACCATCGCTGGAATATGTAGAAACAAAAATATTAAACAAAATGAACATAAAGGAAACAAACAAACGAATAAAATTGTTAGTTGTTCGCCAAAATTGTTGATAGTACAGGTATGTCCTAAGTATCTGAGACCATATAGTACAATGGTCTGAAATGGACTGAGTGCTATGGAAAGCTTGTCGCCTTCCTGCCCACCCACACATCCATCCATCCATCTGAGACCATAGGGAAGCAGTTCATATCAGTTGAGTTTCTTTGCCATTTCCAACAAGGTTAGCTGGCTGGTCGAGTCAGTCGGGCATAGGCCCAGTTACAGCTCCTTGGTGTTGCCGATGGACATGAAAGTAGTCGGTGAGATGTATCTAACGAAGCTCAGCAGCGACTTAATGTCGTTGTTGGAGACCCTATCTAATCCAGAGAAGAACGAGGTCCCTAAGTCGGTAAGACGTGGTATCGAGAAAGCCGAACAGGAGCAAGGAAACCCTCTTCCCTGTCACCATATTTTTTTAACTTGCAATTACACTCTCCAGTGCGTCTCCCCAGTAGAAACCTTCGTCTCTATTGGAAATAAACTGGGACTGAGTTGATTGTCACAAGCTTCACTTCAGGCAAAATTTTCAAAAGCGAACTCATTCGCCATAGACAGGAATATGCAGTAATCACTTGGTGCCAAGTTCGGACCAAGGTGGATGTATACACTAAGGTCGTGAATGTATACACTAAGGTGGTACATGTATCTACTAAGGTGGATGTATACACTAAGGTGGTGCATGTATCTACTAAGGTGGTGCATGTATTCACTAAGGTGGATGTATTCGAATCTCTTAACTTGGAGTTAGTGGCGACTCGACTATCGACGTATGTGTGGCCTGGCGTTGTCCTAATACTAGAACACAATTCCATTCCTATTGGCCAAACCTGGCTGCCTCTGGGCGATTTCTTGTTTCAGACGGTTCAATTTTTGACAGTACAGTTACTACAAGTTTGACCATAGGCAAGCAGCTCATGCAGCAATAGATGATTTCCCTCCAATTGCACCAAACACACAGCAAAACCTACTTGACCGTCAGTACTGGCTTGGCTAAAGTTTGCGTCGGCTCGCAGTCTTTCGACTACGACCGTTTTCGTTTGACATTGTCGTAAATGATCCACTATTCATCATCAGTTACCATCCGTTTTAGAAATGTTTTGATTTCGTTGCGATTCATCAGCAATTAACAGCAGAAATTGGGTTCATGAGGTCTTTTTGGTCTTAATTTGTCTGAAACCCTTACATTGAACTTTTTTCTGTACCCAGCTTTAGCCTAGTGGTTCCAGAAGATTTTTTGTGCAATGGAACAATCGAAACAGTGCTTGAGTGGCTTTCTGGCACGACGATTTTCACGATTTTATTGACATTTTCGGCAATGGGCTTTCCAGAACGTGGTGCATCTTTAACATCAAAATTCCCGGAACGAAATCGTTCAAACCAAAACAGCGCCTGATTTACTGTTACACTCTCAGGACCATAAACACCATTCACATTTAAAACCGCCTGGCCTTGCTTTTTCGTCTTTATTAAAGAAAATTTTTTAAATATGACATATTTTTTCTTTGATAGCGAGTTAAAATGGAGTCCAGCAATCACAAAACTATCTGAGAAGTTTCTTTAGTACAAAATCCAATGTTTTTGAGGCCATCTGATCAAGGAAAAACTATAAAATTTGGCGCATTTTGTGTTTGAGACGTTCATCTTTAAGGCGCGATCAAGCTCAAACTGAGTCCAGCAATCACAAAACTGTCTGATAAGTTTCTTTAACACGAAATCGTATCTTTCTAATGCCATCCAGTGTAACCCGATCGCACTCACGCAACACGGGATACATATTACTAAAGCCTTTTATTGGAAACACACTGTATTTCTTTTACTTCTTCTCATATTAAATATAACTGACATTTTAGGACCAAACATATAGAAATTAAATTTTATATATGTAATTTGAAATTGTTTATAGAAATATTGTAATCAATATGGTCACCCCATTCGAATGAGTGCAGAAAGACACACACACAAATTTCAAAATAATAATTTAAACGTGTGAGTGTGACAAACCCAAATGCCAACAGCCCAGCAGTAAAAAAAAACAGCAACAACAACAACAATCTCAAGCAACAAAGAAAGGTGAAAAAAGGAACACACACATACAAACAAAACAACGTAAAACAACGCGCCATGTGCCAAGTGGTTTTGTGCATTTTATGCGTGTTCATTTTTTATTTTCTGCCAGGAAGTTTGTTGTTTTTATTAGTCCCGACAAACAAACATCTATGCATAATACATACCACATATGTATAGACAAAAACTTGTACGCTACTTATTATGTGCTCGTACCTGTAGTTGAGTGTGTCGTTGTGTGAGTGTGCGTGTGGGTTGATGTGTACAGCAGCACAAAGGTGTCAAGCTGATGGTACAAGAATGAAGTTTATGTGTGACACAAAACGGAAATAAAAAGTAATCAGAAATAATTGCACACACACACATAAGTGTACAAAAGTTGACACACTCTCAGTGTGCCACAAAAAAAAAACATAACATCCAAAGAAGTATAATGGAGAATAGTAGCATAGAAATAAAAACCAAAACCAGGATGTGGGTAACACTTCCGTATGCCAACAATGTGAACACCTAAACGGCAATTTTATGAATGTAAAGTGGAAGGACAATGATTGCGAGCAGCGAGGCCAAAGCGTGGGTAAATGGGGCGGCGGACAGGGGGGGAAAAAGCGGGGTGAGAACAGGCAGAGTTGTTGCGATGGCAGCAAAAAGTCGAAAAGTGGAAGAAGAGTCGCATGTCGCAGATGTGTTTTATTGAAAGCATCGAACAGCACGTAGTGTATAGCATACTTTTGGGGGCTTTGCATTGAAAGCCAAAGCCAAAAGCCAAATGTTGATCAAATGCTGCCTTCGATTTGGGGTTAGGGATTGTTTTGTGTAGATTATTTTTGGATGTAATATGAGATTTGATGATTTGTGGTACAATAAAAATTAAAGCACAATTTTGGGCAGCAAAACAATAATTTCTTTTTTCATAAGCGACTGAAAAGTGTCAATCTTAATGGTAAAGACAACAATGATACAAATAAGCAACAAAAAAGTGATTTTTTTTGTTTTATGAAGTATTACAAAATTTGTACATTTCTAAGTTGTTGCACATTTTTAGGCGCCCAAGTGTTTAACGAGTTTTAAGGTATTTAGCAATATATGAAATTTTGTATACAACTTCTTAACATTAAATTTTATTTATAGTAGAAAAAATTGTAGTGCATAATTTTAGGTGTCTAAGCCAAGTATTTTGAAAAATAAACCAGCAAGGAGGTTAATCCCTCAATTAAATGCAGCGCAGCGGTGATGTTTTTGAGAAGATTTCTCAACTTTAGAGCATACTTTTAGGAGCCGAAATTGCAAATGTCAGTTTAAGTTTATTTAACAATAACTTTGTTTTATTGCAATAGATGAAATTTTGTATACAACTTCGTAACATTAAATTTTATTTATAGTAGACAAAATTTTAGTGCATAGTTTTAGGTGTCTAAGGCAAGTATTTTCGAAAAAAATCTGGAAAGGAATTAAATGTCCCAATTAAATGCAATGTTTTGTATTTTAGAATATTTCTAACTTTAGAGCATACTTTTAGGTGCCAAAATTGAAAATTGCAGTTAAAGTTTATTTAGCAAGTTGTTTTATCGCAGTATATGAAATTTTGTATAAGTACAACTTCTTAACATCAAATTTTATTTATAATAGAACAAATTTTAGTGCATAATTTTAGGTGTCTAAGCCAAGTATTTTGAAAAATAATCCAGCAAGGACTTCAATGCCTCAATTACTTAAATGCAGCACAGCAACGATGTTTTGAAATTTTGTTAGAATATTTCTCAACTTTAGGGCATACTTTTAGGCGCCGAAACTGAACATTTCAGAGCATACTTTTAGGCACTGAAATTACCATGCATGCGTGCACATAAATAACTCTGCAAAATTTGATAAACAAGACACAAAAAGAAATATAACAACAAATCTAAAACAAATGTTGCGATTTAGCGGATTTAGCAGATTTACAGTTTGACTTCGAAAGAGCTGAACGATATTCGTGGGCCTTATATGTAAAACATTTGTAGATATGTAAGGCAAACAAAATCAAACATGTCTACATACATTACTTGACATTTGCAAAATATATCAAAATTCAAAGCCAAGAGAATGAAAGTAGAAAACGTTAGATAAGAAGGACGAAAGCAGTAAATAACATTGAGAGAAAAAAAGGCAAACAGTGACATTGACTGGTAGTAGAACAAATAGAAAAAAGTAACAAACGTCGAAAGTATATTTAATTTTGCTGAGTGAAGCAAAGTAGAAATGTAACCAAACTTTGTGACTGAATATTTGAAAAGTACTTTTGACTTAGTTTGAGTTAGGCAAGGCAGCTTGCTGATTTTTCAGCAAGTACAGACGGAAACTTTCAAAGGCTCATTGTGATGCTTGACGAGAATGTAGGAAAGTATTACCTACAAGTTGTTGCATTACAATGGGATTTCAGGGCCTAAGTAGGCTCCGCCGACCTACTCATCTTCCTGCATTCTCGTGGAGTTCAATTTATATAAATACTCGTCTTTATCTTATATTTGCAAAGTGGAAATTCGAACCAACTACCTTTTGGCTTGTGATCTAAGGCACTAAATATTTTAACTAAACGAGCCATGTCATCTACGAACAGGGTTGGATTAGGTAAGACAGGCAGACTTTACCACGAAGGTTCGGTTAGGGTCGGTTAGGTAAGTAGGACAGGTCGTTTCCTAATTCAGTTTCAGGCTCATGCTGATGCCCGAAGAGAGCGTAGGCAAGCTCCTGTGTGCGATGTGGGTTCAAACCCACCTGAGCGTCGACAAAAATCTGGCAATGTCCTTCAGTGGGATTTAGAATTCTGCCACTTAGATATGATGCTATGAAGTGCATGCTCGCATACGAGGTGCTCCACAGATTATATTTCCTTCTCTTTCTCGCAGCTGCAACAATAGTCCCTAAAGGGGTTAGCAACAAGATTCACTGTAACTAAAAAGTACTAAAAGTATTGACTTACTCTATACTAGCCACTTGAATGCTTTGATTATATTTGTATAGTATACTTTTAGGCGAAATGAGGCTCTATCCATAGCTCATAACTTGGTCATTGATAATGAAACTCAAAACATTCCGCAAGTACAGAGAATGAGTAACTAATCGTACTCAATACTTAGCATACTTTTAGGATTTTTATTGATTGTTGATTGCAGAGAAATTAGCCATTTAATAGTGCTCAACATGTAGCATACTTTAAGGCTCTTTACGATTGAAAATCATAGATTTCAAGTCCAGCTAAAATTTGTATTGCCAAGCTTATAATTTTTTATGAATAAGTAATATGTTCTACTTTCAGTTTGATTTATTTATAAATTTCAATTAAATATTAAAACTAATGTTATAATAAATATTAAAACTAATATACCAAAGTCTTACTTACTGCAGCTTTAAAACAATTAAATTAATATCACTGAAATAAGCTGACAAACAACTGCCCAAACACAAACTACATATTTATGGCCCAACTATAACATTGTTGTGTCTAAAAATATGCACTACAAGCATGCATTGTGTGCATTTTAAATGCTTCATAAACTAATTACAAAACCCCACAAAACACTACACCACACACAAAATGTAGCAAAAACAAGCTAAACTATGCTCGGCAACCAACAAAATCCATTACAATGTTAGCATAAAACCCGTTAGCGCATTACTAGAATGTTGTGCCCAATATAAATCCTAACAACAACAACAACAAATATGGTCCCTAAACAAGGCGAAAGTGAGCGAAAACGAGCAAAAAGTGTTGCATACATAAACGAGAATCTGCAATATTCATCATTGACAGCTAAATTGATGGCACATAATTTGGGCCACATAGCGCTATAAATATTGAAATACTGACCTACACAAGCAGTGCAACTATAAACACACGTACATAGATATATGCATATATATTTATATATTGACGCCTGTGCCGCACAACGGCGACACAATGTCTGACTAATGTTTTTGTTTATGCAACACAATAAAAGTGGCCATTGAGTAATTAATTTTTAATTAAACCTTAATTTATCGCAATTTCAATTAAAGCCAACTTTCAGGCGCTTTAATTGATATCATGTAAATGTGTTATTTGAACGGCCTACTTTCAGATTTCAACCCAAAAAAAACGATCAACTATTAACTGCCAACTTACCTCAAACCAAAAGTACAAACGCCTTGAACTATGCACTAATTTTGAAACACCACACTTTTGGGGTTTTTTTTTTAAATATATTTTCAATATTTTCTCAATGCTTTTGACACAAAATTTCACTAAACCGCAATCTACATGTACCAAGTACTTTTAGATGCGCAAAATGTTTGCTTCTCTGCTTCTCATCAACACTTTTGGCACTGGGCAGACGTTTTGCCTGGTTCGTTTTTGTATTTGGCACTTTTCTCACAACAACCGCTCACTGCACTGGAAAATCGCAAACTGACAGCACAGCATAGTGTGTCAGGTATTTTTGTTATCCAATTTGAGCGTTTGCAGAGGATGTGCAGAAGATGTCCTGCCTCTATGTGTAAAAGCGTGTCGGCGCCGAGAGCATCCGAGCGAGTATTCTCTGGCATAGACGAGAGCGTAAACGAAGCAGGTAAGGCCATTTTTTTCATCAACTGAAGCTGAAGTGCGTCAAACTTGTGCTCTGCATTGAAAATCTGGCAATTCTACAAGCAACAACAACAAAAGCCAAAGCGCTCCAAAATGGTCCACTTCGAGCAGCCCGCTTTGGACTCGTTTTCACAAGCGGAGGTCTGCAGCAGCAGCAGCAACAACAACCATTGCTATGGCAACGTCACAAAAGTGGGCAAAAGACAGTCGAACATAGCAGCCGCTTTGAGGGGAATTTTCACACCGCAACGCTGCAGCGAATCCTCCATGTCGGCGTGGCTGCAACGTGTGACGTAAAAATGTCAACAAAGTCTAAAAGCAGCCGAGCGGCGAAAGAGAACAAATGAGAAGAGACGTAGAAAAGCTTTCGAGGTAGTTGCAGCGTTGCCACAGTGAATAATTAAGCAAATTCCATGACAGAAACTTGAGGCTACAAAACAAAAATGTCATGACAGTAAGCCTAAGAGTATGCAACGAAATCAGAAAACAATTTTTATTTTTATTAAATTTAATTTAAAGTTAACTTTTGGCAATTAAAATAAGCCTAAAAATCCAACCCGCAAAATTTCAACCCGCGTACAAATTCACACGCGCAACACGGGTGGTTGCGGGAAGCTAGGCCTTAGTCTCGCGTAAGCGGGCTGTCGTGCCAGTCAATTATTAAATTATTATTACTAAAAATATACAACATTTATAAAGTGTAGAACGAAATTTATCATGTTTTCCAAAAAATGGCTATATCTCGGGTTGTATATTAAAAGTGCGAACGGGTTCGGCTTGATGGCGTTAGAAATATAAGATTTTGTACTAAATAAACTTTTCAGACAATTTCATGATTGCTTGACTTGGTCTTGTGTGGCACATCAAAGAGAAAATAGCCATATTTTGAAGTTTTTCTTTGATCTGGTTACGTTAGATAGCATTAGAAAGATAGGATTTCGCACTAAAAAAACTTTTCAGACAGTTTTGTGGTTGGTTCAACTAATTGTGTTGGTGCGCGCGGCAAAATTGGACACCAGCAAAGACAAAATACATGTTTTATAATTTTTTGCAAGCGAGTTACTCCAGATGGCGATGAAGATGCGATTTCATACTAAAGCAACTCCTCAGACAGTTTAATGACTGCTTGATTCAATTTTGTTTGAGCACCTACAAAGATGGACGCCATATTCTACAGTTTTTCTTTGGTTAGTTAATGCTGGATGGCCTTAAAAAGATACAATTTTGTACGAAAGAAACTTTTCAGACAGTTTTGTGGTTGTAAAATTGGACACCAGCAAAGACAAAATACAACATGTTTTATAATTTTTTGCAAGCGAGTTATGCCAGATGGTTTTAAAAAGATGCGATTTCATAGTAAAGCAACTCCTCAGACCGTTTCATGACTGCTTGATTCAATTTTGTTTGAGCACCTACAAAGATGGACGTCATATTCTACAGTTTTTCTTTGATCAGTTAATGCTAGATGACCTTGAAAAGATACAATTTCGTACAAAAGAAACTTCTTAGATAGTTTTGCGATTGCTAGACTTTGTCTTGTTTGATCGCGTATCAAAGATGGACGCCATTAAAGAGAAAATATGCCATATTATACAGTTTTTCTACAATGAAGGCGAAAACACAAGCCAGGTAAAGATATGAATAGTTAGTCCTGAGACTGTAATAGTCAATCAGGCGCTATTTTGCTTTCGTTGATTCCGTTCCGAATATATTGCTTTCAAATATGCACCACGCTCGGGAAGGCCCATTATTGAAAATCTCAATAAAATCAAGGAAATCATAGAGTCCGATCGTCATGTAGGCACTGTTTCGATTGCCCAGCAGCTAAACATTGCAAAAAGAGCAGTTTGGAACCACTTAAGGGAGTGTTCCCGGGTAGAATGCCGATTTTAGGCTGTTTTTAAAAAAATTATTTTGGAGCTACAAGGCAACATGCAATATTCTGGTTTTTTGCTTGTTGTTCCTTGTTATTTGGAGAACAGAAACTCATATTTGTGTCAAACAATTTTATTCTCTAAGTACAAATTTTCAGTGGTCAATGTGACCTTGTTTTCACTGCTGGCCGATAATAAATTTCGGGAACCAGTAATCTGAAACAGAAATGGGTATGCAATTATTAATCTGCAATAAATTCCGCGGATGCTAAACCACAGTTTTAGTCAAAATGTTGATTAGAAACAAAATGGCGGCCATATGAAAAAAAATTGTCCAGTTTTGCCACCTTTTTTTACCTTTAGAGTGCTTGAAAATATATTTAACAATAATTTTTTGATGAAAACTTTGGTTTAGCATCCAATGAAAACTATCTAGAACATTTTCCCAAAATTTCAAGTCGATACCTCTCATAGTTGCTGAGAAAAATTATCGGCCAGTACAAAAAATGTGGTTTCGAGAAAAACGCGTTTAAAGTATCATGCGCAATGTATCAGCGGAGCAAAAAGAGCTGAGATTACTTCAATTAACATGCAAAAAAGTGGGTACTGAGTATGCGGATTGAAAAACGACTTTGGGGGGTGATAGTATATAGTATAAGGTACAATAAAACGCCAAAAAAAAAAATCGATTTTTTCAAACTTCTACCCAGGAACACTCCCTTAAATTAGGTTGGGTTTTGTACCCAGAGAAGCTCATTGTATGGTTGCCACGCGACTGAAACCTATTTCCATATGCAAATCGCTGCTGAATCGCAAGAACATCGATCCAATTCTGAAGCGGATGGTGCCTGATAATGGAAAATGTATCATTGACGACAGTATCAAGCAAAACCGGCACAAACGACGGCCAAGCAAGGATTGACGGTCAGGAAGGTTTTGCTGTGTGTTTGGTGGTATTGGCAGGGCTTCAGACTCTTAATTCGGACCTGTACTGTCAACAGTTGAACGGTTTTAAGGAAATAATCGTCGAGGAGTGGCCAGACTTGGCGAAGAGAGGAGTTGTGTCCCATCAGGACAGCGCCATGCCACACACACGTTAAGAGGGACTCAATACAAGATTCACTTTAGTGGATACATCCACCTCTTTAGTCTATACAAGCACCAATTTAGTGTATACATACACCACCTTAGTGTAAACATTCACCACATTAGTGTATACATGCACCACCTAAGTGTATACATCCACCTTAGTGTATACATACATATACATTTATATATCCACCTTAGTCCAAACGTGGCACTAATAGATCCCCACCTATTTCTGTTTATGGCGAACGTTTTTGCTGGTGTAAACTTTCCTTCAAGAGAAGCTTGTGACAATCGACTCAGTACCACTTTTTTCCAATAAGGACGAGAGTCTCAATGGGCGAAACATAATGGAATTACGTTCAAAATGAAAAGTTATTGTACAAAACGGCGCAAATATGAACTAAGTCGAATCATTCTAACTATGATTCGATGGATAGAAGAAGGATGGATTTCTTTTCACTACACCTTATATTTAAAAAAAAGTCTGTACTTAAAAATGAAAACCTCATACTCAAAATTTTTTAACGACCATTCCTCGATACACCACTCTACTTCTCGCTCTCTCTCTCTCTCGCGTTCTATCTCGATTGTAACCCTTTACTCAACACTAAATAACTTGAGCCCGTCACTTGAGCGCCAATTAAACTGAATTATATGTATTCGTTACACTCGATTACAAATTCAATCATAGAAAAACATATTTTTCTCCTCTCGTAATGCACAAATTCTATTAATAATGCGCCGCCAATTGGCAGCGTTCCTTTGACTGTTCAATGCACATTCGAGTGTCCTTGTGGCGTGTTGTGCTTTTACTGCGCTCCACTGCATGCAAGGCAAACAATATGAAAACGAAACGAAAAAAAAAAGACAAGCGAAAGGAAATAAAGTAGAAAATTACCAGATTGACGTGCTTATCGCGCCAAAGACTGCGGCAACCGAACGACAGACACACCGAGACAAACCGACAGACATGCAGGAGGCGCTTATGTGGCCATGTACTTTTTTCATGTTTCATATTATGGTGCAAGTGTAATAACTGGAAATTGCATACAATGGCATGTAATTATGTGTGTGTGCCAGCAATTCAGCACGCCGCAACATTCACAACGATGCTGCGCGGCTGTGGCGATTGTCAATTGCCGGCTATGCAGACAATTGGAGGACGAATTGCAAATGCCAAATACTACACTTTTTTTGTGGGGCATAATTTTAGGCGCCAATATGATGGCAGGCAAAATAATTGAGTAATTTTGTTTGCTCAATCTTTTATAAACATTTGAAAATTCTTTCGCGTTTTGAAGGCTTACAAATTTTTTTGGCATATTTTTAGGTGTTGCATTAAAAGGGATTACAAATTTTTCGATTTTATTTCTAATTGCTTAATTTAACTAAATGCATTTTAATTAGTTTGAACTCAACCAAAAATGTGTAAATGTGAAAATAAGTTTAAAGTTTGCACTAAGCCCTAAATGTATGCTACATTTTGACAACTCCCACTCTGGATGTGCATTGACACATGGAAGGACAACTCAAGGCCAACTTATGCACAAACGCCAACAATGTAAACCAGAGGTTTGTGCAAAAGCTTTTGATGAGCTTAAATCTGTGCAACGGTATATAAAGCTTAACGGTTATTTACTGTATGAGTGATTGGGAAAACTTACAGTGGAATAAAATATGTCAAGGATGCGCACAATTATTGGACACTAGTCTTGCAGAAAAAGGTTAAATGCTGCAAAGCTTCTCTGTTAAAGCTTGAAGGGAACTTTGAGCACAAAATCTAAAGCAGTGATGACCATTCTGGAACTCGTGAGTAGCAGTAAGACAATGCAAGTATACAAAAGTAAAACAGAATGGTCACCATTAGCTCAGGAAGAGAAAGAGATCGAAAGCTCAAATGACGCTCAAAAACTTATGAAAACCATGCAGAAAACTTTAAAAGTTCTAAAACTATGCATGTAAAAAGTTATGTAGAAGAAAAGAAGAAAGTTAAGCTTCCCAACATCTAAAAGTTTAGCTTAGAGAAAAACATAAAATGACAAAGCTCTAGGAAAGTCCAAAGACACTAAAAGTTCATTTTTCTTCACATATTTTAAAGTCTTTGAAAGCTGTAGTTGTGAAAAATATTTCGAAATAACTTTCTATGCCTTACAGGCTTATAAATTGCACTACCAGATGGCGCTTTTAATATGGAAAAATTTATTGTTGAATGACAAAAACTATAAAAGTGCCTTTCAAACTGTTATGCACGAAGCCATTGCTTCTCAAAGAATTTCATTTACTATTACATCCTAATGGTATGCAACAATTTTGGTAAGAACAATTATTATGGCATCCTAATAGTATGCAACCATTTTTAGTTGCTATGGTTTATGTGAATACTACAGTTTTGAGGCAATTGTGCCTCATATATTATTATTTTTACTAAATCTTTTGCTCTATTGTACTGGTGAGTGTCTAGCTTTCGAACGCTCCAGACAGCTTGGTAAAATCACTGTCACAGAGGATGATCAACTGGAACTCGAGTTATTGTACAACTCGAAGAGCAATGGATCGACTAAACGAGAAACAGAGTCTTTGGGGAAACTTGATAACAGGTGCCGCCTGATTGAAGACAGCAAGTTCAAGACTTCTTTCTCAGCTTTGAGACGTTCCAAACACATTTGTCTTGCAAAATGACTTATGGAATCCATAATCTACTGGAACTCGAGCTACAGGATGTTCTTAGCAAGAACGAGTGATGGGCTAAAAGAGAAACAGAGTCTTTGGGAAACTTGATAACAAGCACCGCCTGATTCAAAGCAGCAAGTTCAAGACTTCTTTCTCAGCTTTAGGGCGTTCCAGACTCCAGACAGAGCTACAAGCATTCTTTGCACGAGTGACGGATTGACGGAAACATAATTTTTGAGGAAACTTGATAAGAGTATCTACTTCAGATAGTTGCAATCCTGAACACTTGTTCGCCAAAAAATTACTCACTGGCCGAAGTAAAATGGACAGTATCGTCTAGGTGTCTGTAGTCCTCGGAGCCCACCAACAGTGGCGCTTGCCAGGAGCGTTTAAAGGTTCAAACGCCTCCCAAATATCTATGTCTTGTTATCATTTTGGATGGCAAATATGTCTTAAAATGCTACTGAGCTTAAAAGTTTCCCCCAAAAAAGGAAATCCAGTGTGGCAACTGTCCCTTCTAGCATAATAATAGTAATAAAAATTGCAAATCATTGGCTGACACAGAAGCCATCAATCTTTCAAATCCAATCAATAAATGTAATTTCATATTTCTAGCAAAATTTGCAATATTTCTTTTACCAATTTCCTGCAATGACCGCAGCTGTCACTTTCTATTTCACTTGAAAATGTAAAATGAAAATGCTTTTGCCTGCACAATTTTCACGCCCCAAGTAATTAACTGCATTGTCAATAAGTGTTGGAGACAAGTAATGCCGCAGAAAATGTTGTAATGCCTTGCAAACACGACAAGACAAATTATGTAAAATCCATTTTACCCTCGTTCGAAAGAGTCGAATGTTTGGTGCCAGAGAACTTTTGAGAAAAATTGGACAATGAGTTTTGGGAAACTACGCCACTTTCTTGCCAATTTCATTTTAGTAAACTTTCTTCATTTACTTACATAAATTTTCATGTATACTTTTCGTAGTACTTTTGCTTTATTTTTTTGTAAGCAAGAAAATGAATTACGAATGTCCGTTTACACATTTATTTTGTGGTGCAGCGCCAGCGGGCCCAAACGAAAGTGGTTGGCAGTCATGAGCGCAAATCGAGCAGCAGGCGGCCGTATGTGCCGACTGAACGACGGATAGCCTGACGGACGGCTATGGTTCGTTGGCTGGTTGGGCAGCCAAGTTGCACTTTGAAGCATGCCCACGTTATTAGTTTCGTTAAAGTTCTTCATAATTCTTTTTGCGTCGTCTTCCGCCTACTGTCGTCATTCACGCCCACCTGCTGCCTTTTTGTGGCCGCCTTTTCGAATTTCTTTCTTCGCCTCCCGTACTAAATAACGACGAACGAAAGTCGAAGCGACACTGCTGCGGAAATGAGCAAACTGAGACGAGACGAGACTAGGCGAGGCAGCAGCGAAAGTGTAGTGAAGGGAGTAGGTCAGAAATGTCGAATATTATTCGTGGTAAAGATAAAGTTTTTTGCACTTTATTGCTTGGGCAAAGTTTCAGCTGGCTGCTTTCTCTTTCGCCAAGTGAGTAGTTTGGAAAACAGGAAATGGAATCTTTGGCTGTTGTTTTACCGTTGTTCGGCAACGTCTTTTTGTGTGAAATGTAAGCAAACAATTTCACAGTTGATGAAACTGCCAGCAAGCACCGTATGGACATACAAAGCGAGCAAAACTATGGACAGTTTTTGACTTTTCATAATGGTATTTTTAATAAAATAAAATAAAATAAAATAGGACATTTTTTGTGGGGGAAAATGCCTGCAACAGTTTAGGAGTTTTTGTGGTATTTGCATTGCCAACTAATTTCCACAGCCGCCGTGGCTCAGTTGGTTAGTGCGTTGGACCGCGAGTCGCAGGCAGCAACCTCAGGTTCAAATACTGCCTGTAATAACACCTAAAAAAAATAACGGGAAAACTCGTTTTCTCTTTCGGTGGCTGTCCTCTCAGCTGGAAATGGCAAACCTCTGAGAGTAAAAATTGCTTATGATAAAGCTCCCAACCTGCCGTTCGGAACCGGCATAAAACTGTAGGTCCCTTCAACCCGCGTACAAATTCACACGCACAACACGGGTAGTTGCGGGAAGCTAGGCCTTAGTCTCGCGTAAGCGGGCTGTCGTGCCAGTCAATTAAAATTAATTAACTAATTTCATACTTGAAGAAAGTAAGGGCAAAAGTGCAATTGTCAGCGTTATTGGCAAGTAATTGTTGGTACAGACGTATAAGCGATGTTTCATTTAGGAGTTTTTCGGAGTGGACAAATATATGCAATATTGAGGAAATAACAGATGTCAAATGTACATAGATTAGTGCCGAAGTAAAGATTTCGGTTGAAGAATTTGGTAAAATGTGAAAACGTATTTAAAAAATACATAAAAATTTACTTTAGGAGTATTTCGGAATGGAATATATGCTGAGTTCTAATTAAATTTTTAACAGAAAAAAACATTTTATACAGAAATAATTATATAATAATTTTTTTTTAGCGGAAATCATTAAACGTTATGTAAATATTTAATTTGTATTTCGGAGTTTTTCGGAGTTCACAAATATATGCAATATAGAGGAAACATCGGAAATATAATAATTTGTTCGCAGAAATAATTAAACGTTATGTAAATATTTAATTTTTATTTCGGAGTTTTTCGGAGTTGGTATATGCAATATAGAGGAAATATCGGGTGTTAAATGTGCATAGATTATGGTCAAACTAAAGATTTCGGTTGAAAAATTTGGTAAAATATGACAAATACGTTGTCATATTAATATAATTTGACTTTAGGAGTATTTCGGAATGGAATATATGCTGAGTTTGAATTGTATTTTTAGCAGAAATAATGAAACGTTATGAAAATTGGTATATTTTACTTAGGAGTTTTTCGGAATTGACAAATATATGTTATATATGGGAAATATCAGGTGTTCAATGTTTATGGAATGATGCCGAAGCTAAGATTTACGTTGAAATATATGCAAACAGACTTTAGTAGTATTTCGGAGTCGAATAAATGCTAAGTTTTAATTGAATTTTTAGCAGAAATAATTAAACGTTATGTACACACAACGTTATGTACACGCAAACGTCATGTACACATTAACAAATATATGCAAACAGACTTTAGTAGTATTTCGGAGTCGAATATATGCTCAGTTTTAATTGAATTTATGCAGTAATATTGGTTGGAATATAAACAAATTATTTTCTTAATATATAAAAGGCTATAGAAATAAAGAAGTACATTAGGAGATTTTCGGAGTTTTACATATGCAACGTAGGGCACATGTAATGTGTTATATATGTACAATAATATGTGGATTAGAGAACTCTAGGTTGGAATATTGAACTGAAAAGTTGTTTTGGCTATACAACTTTAAAGATAGTTGAACAAGTTTCAGAATTTTCAGAGTCATTAAGTTTTAATACCTTCAATTGTAACAAACCACCACATAACTTTCTTGGAATTCTTTTTGCATTGTTTTTCAGACAGAAAATTTTGAATTTAATATGAAAATTGTTATGAAGTTAAGCAACAAATTTTCAGAGTTAGTAATATTGATACCTTTTAATGTAACAAATCAAGGCTTAATATACTTTTAATTTAATTTAATTATTTTTTAGTGCGTTGAAGTATTACCTAAATGAATATATGAGTATTATTAGGAAAAGTAAATCGACAAATTTTCGGAGTTGCTAATTGTTTTATTGTAACAAACCAGACGATACATTTCTTGGAATCTATTTTACAGTTTCTTAGGAGCTGCTTTCTATTTGGTACAAGTATTATTATGAAAAATTAACCAAAAAATTTTCGGAGTCCCTATTTTTATACCTTGTATTGCAAAAACCAAAGTCCATTTTTTTGAAACCATTTTTTAGTGTTGTGTGAATTGTGTAATATGCATAAAATTATGCAAACTCAACCGAAAATTATTTCGGAGTTTTTAGGAGTTATTTTTTAACATCTTTAACTTTCACAAATCAAAAGTTAACCTCTTCATTGGATGGGTGCTCCATGTCTTCAATCTATACAAACGAATGTTTGTAATGTTTGTTCTTTGTAGACTCGGAAATGACTTGACCGATTGTTGATGAAATTTTGACACAATAGGTTATATGTCCAGAGAAAAGTTTCTAGAAGTTCTTGTTGTTCGTGGCACTGTTTTTGTGACCCAATTTTGCTAATAACTGATTTGAACTAAAACTCGCAAATTAGTAATATTCAGTACGAACTTTCTAGTTATACTTAGATGCCTTTCGATGGGAAAAATTGGGGCAACGATGCTGTCATCAGAGACTATAATGACGCCTTGTGATATACAAAACAAGTTTTGCTCCAAGCTGCCTACTCAAAGAGTACCTACCTATGCCGGCTGAATAAAAAATTCGCATTTTCTCACAAAAATCGAATGATTTCTTCTTAACACTCAATTACGATTGCAATTATATTCAAAGTAGGGAGGTTAGTGGGGTTTCGACAATACATTTTGATTTTTGCTTTGTAGAAACCCAAAAGTTTACAACGTCACAAATCCGATCGCATGGGAGACGCCCTCTGGTGGTGAATTTTTGAACCTTAATTAATTTTATATTTTTTGTACTCAAGAATGTTGGCGATCGCTGAATAAATCATTGAAATCGGTTCAGTAGTTTCCGAGATACGATGTTTTCTCGCTTACTTTACTACATTTGCAAGTGGGGAGCCAATGGCATAGAAAATGGCCAGTTTTGTATGGCAGCCCCCTTAAGACTTGGAGTTAGCGGGTAGGTATGTTTGGAAAAAATATTTGGAAGAGAAAATAAATGGGTGTCGGTTATACATTTGATACATGGGGGGGGGCAACCTGGGAGCAATGGGAGCCCATTTTATAAAAACGACCATTTTGTATGGGAGCCCCATTAAGCGTTGGAGATAGGGGATGAGTATGTTTGAAAGAAATGTTCAGTAAGGAAAAGTAGAGGGGTCGGTCATAGATTTTAACCCTCTAAGAGCAACTTCTGACCAGCTGTGGAGCAATTTGTCGAATTTCCCAGCTTTTTTGTGAACTTTGACCTCGATGCGACGCCATTTAGCCCCACCCTAGCCCAAAAATTTGTTGGCTTATGCACTTTTTCACCAAACCGCATAAAATGAGAGGGTGTGGAGCATCGAAATCGGAAAATCGTCCACTAATTCCAGTCTACTGCCCATACAACTCAGATCTATAATATTGAATTAATTCAAAACTATAAGTGGGACAGCATTGAAATTTCATAAATGTTGTACAGGGGGGCGTGACACATCTATGACAGACCGGTAGGAACAAAAAACCGTAAAACTAATTGTTTTTGATTTTCTTCTCATTGCGTTACTTACTTAACCCAATTGTTGTTATTGCAATTCAATAGCAATAAAACAGTTCAAAACAATGCAAATATAACACAAGCAATAATAACAATCATAACTACTAAACAAAAATGCTGTTAACTACCACGTTTGTCTGTCTGCATTTCTCTCCTTACGATATATAACCTCACTTTTGCGCAGTTCTGCGTCTACACTCGCCACTTCTTGGTGTCGCTGGCAAAAGCAAAGCAAAAGTACCCCCAAGAAGGACACCACCACTTCAGAGAGCCTTTCAACTAAAACAACAAACACACCATGATTACAACAACAACAATCTGCTCATAAAGGACGCCAAAGCGTAGCCAAGCGGCGTGAGTGACAAGTCTAATAAAGCCAAAGGGGCTCAGAGACAAGCGGTGAGCGTCGTGGGCCGATAGACGAGGGCAAACACAATGAGCAGCGAAGGCGAAAACAAAGCAAGAAGCAAGAAAAGATGCTAAGTGGCAAAAGGAGACCAAATGAAGGGCACTAAAGAAAAGTCATTTGCCATGGTTGCTTGTCGACGTAGGACAAAAACAAAATTGAAATGAATTCCTAAACAGCGACGGGAACAACAACAACAGCCATAACACTGGGGCAAAGAAATAAGCTTGTTTCGTCTGTGAAAGCAAGACAACAGCAACAACAATAACAGCATGAAAAGAATTCAACAACTGTTGGCGAGTGAAAAGTGGACGTGGAGAGTGGAAAGAAATTAAAATTACGAGAAAAATTAACTTGACTGCGGGAAAAAAATTTGTAGGAATTTGTAATTAGAAACGCACACGAGTTGGCCAAGAGGAGAAGCACAACAATAATAACAACAACAACAACAATAACAACGATGACAAGTTGAGAGAAAAAGGCAAATTGCATAAATTGTGACAGCAGTTTGCTGTCTGTCCATTTGTCTGTCTAGTTGGTTCAGTTGAGAGATGTGGCAAAGGGGCAGCCAACTTCAGTTGCGCAGAAGGCAAATGGCAAAAAGAAAATTGTAAGAAAAAAGCGCCAACAAAACAAATTTATAATGTGACAAATTATATGCGAGCGGCAACAGGGCTGTCAGTGTCGTTGTTTTGTTGGCATTGTTTTTTTTTTTGGTGTTTTTAATTTTGTTTTGTGCTGATGGGCAGCGCAGGTTTTTTTTTGTTCTTTACAGCACATCATTAAGTGTGAAAATAAGCGCTGCAAAAACAAGCAAAGACAGCGGTAAATTATGATATATTTCGGTATCCATGTCGGCAAGTTGGAGTCGGTTGTTAAAATCTAATTTCATGGTCTGTTGTTGGGCGCGTGGGCCGACAACTAGAGCCGGCAGCTAAATGAGTGATGAGCAGCAACGCGTGAATATTAAATGAATAGCGCGCTTGTTGCATACTTTTAGAATATTTAACCAGCACCCACACACTCACACACACACACACACACACACCAACGCAAACGCGTGTAATGAGCAGTTTGGGCCGAGCGGCGTTTTGTGGAATTGCCAATTTGATTAATGGCCAATTCTCACGTGTGTCGCCCAGTTCAACTCTGTGTGTATAGATATGTGTGTGTGTGGTGCTTGTGTGTGCGTTGAAGTGGGAAAGTGTGTGGGCGCACACATTTATGCTTTGGCCAAAAAGTTGTCAAAGCCATATTGCGTATAACTGCTCGAAATACATAAACCAGACACACAAAGTTATGCCACAAACTCATGCAAACATTTTTGGACTATGAAATTGGCCAAACAGGCCAACGACTGAACTGCTGACTGGATGCTTGACTTTTCGTGTTCGTTTCAGGTTCGGTCTCGACAGCATAAATCAACGACCACTTAATTGTGCCAGCACGCCAAAAAGCATGCTTGCTCTGCTTGGGCAATTTACAACAAGTTCACAGACATGGTTTTTTTACATTGCTGGCATTATGAATGTGTGCCGATAGAGAGATACAGAGAAAGGGACAGAAAGTGACTGCAGTTCTTGAGTGTCATTCGTTTTAAGTGTGTGTGTGTGTGTGTTTGTGTGTGGAAGAGATGAGGCTGGACGTTGAGAAGATCACCTCAAGTTTAGCCTCTATAAAGGTTAATCGTACGATTCAGTTTACGTGTATGAAATCGTATAAAACTTCGTATTAGAAGTTCATCATACGACCCTGTGTACGAGTATGAACTCGCTTAAACTCGTATAAACTCTATGAAAAGAAATTCTACTTTGAATTAAAGGTTCATCATACGACTCAGTGTACGAGTATGAACTCTGAAAATAAATTCTATTTAGTATTAAAGTATCAAAAGTTCATCATACGACTCAGTGTACGAGTATGAAATCGTATAAACTCTATGAACAGAATCTCGATTTCGTATCAAAAAAAATTCTATTTAGTATTAAAGAATGATCTAACGACTCAGTGAACTCATAAAAAACTCGCTGAAAAGAAATTCGATTTCGTATTAAAGGTTCATCATACGACACAATGTACAAGTAAGAGCTCGTCAAGAGTCTATGAAAAGAAATTCGATTCTCGCTTAAACTCGTTTAAACTCTGATAAAAAATTCGATTTCGTATTAAAAGTTCATCATACGACTCAATGTGTGAGTATGAACTCTGAAAAAGGTTGTTGCCTTAACTGGAAGTGATTAGCAGCTTTTAACTAGTGCTCCGAAGTATTTTGATTTTTTACAAATATAAAAGAAAAGTAAACCCTAAATTGTGACTTTGTCGGATATCGCTGATTGGGTATCCCCCGGGAAGTCTAGTAATTGCAAAGATAGTGACTTTAAAAGATCTTTCACAAAAGTGGTATTGAAAGAGGCAAGATGCCGCCGCCTGAATGCAAAGATTGTACAGTGAAGTTGATACAAATGGACGAAATGATGTCTTGTTCTGGTGGATGTGGCTGTAACTTCTGTCTGAAATGCAGTAAAGTTAAAAGACCTGAACTTAAAATAATGAGTGAAAACTTGAACCTAAAGTGGTTTTGTAATCAGTGCACCCTATCGGATACAAATACAAAATTTGTCGAAATAAAACACTTACTACAAAAAAGTGAACAAAACAAAATTGGTCATGCCGAAATAAAAAACATAGTACATGAAGCAATAAATCTTAAATATACTCAAATGAAAAATAGTATAATAACTGACTTTAATGCGCTCCTAGTACATAACATCGAAGTCAAACTAAATCAAATGAAAAAAGAAATTATGGATGAAATGTCAGAAGAATTTAAAAAGAATAATGATAAACTAAACGAACTTTGTACAGATAAAAACAAAACCGCGAACTGCCAATTGTCATCCAATGTAATGACATATGCTCAAGCAACGAAAATAAATGAGAACAAAATTGTAATAAAACCCAAAGACAAAGCTAAAAGAAGTCGGGAAACTAAAGTTGCGCTTAAAAAAGTAACTGAACCTACAGAGGGCTTAGTAAGTGGTGTGAGGGAGACAAACAGTGGTGGATTAATCGTTCAATGCAAAAGTAAAGAAGCATGCGAGCAGTTGCAGCAAAAAATCACAGAGAGCAGCAGAGACGACTACGAATTGGTGAAAACAAAAGATAAAAGCGAGGTGAAAAAGATTTTTAAAGCAATCGGCTTAACAGAGAGGATTAGCAATGAGCGCCTAGTTGAGTGCATAACTAAACAAAATGACATATGCGCAGGCAAACAATTTAGAGTAATTAAAATCTATGTAAATGTAAACAGAAGAGAAGAATGTTACAATGCTCTTATTGAAACTGATCTGTTGACGTATGAGAATATATTAAAACAAAAGAGAATTAATGTGGAATGGGATTCGTGTGTCGTATCTGAGCATGAAAGTGTTCTGAGATGCTTTAAGTGTTTAGGATACAATCATAAATCTAATGAATGCATTAATAAAAAAGCCTGCAGCAAATGCGCAGGAAATCATGAGGTGAAAGATTGTAGGTCCAGTATATTAAAGTGTGTGAATTGCTGCGAATTGGTTCACAAAAAATTATTAGATGTTGATGTAAATCATTATGCGTTCAGTAGAGAATGCCCAGCTTATAAAAGATATCTACAAAGTAAGACAAAATCACGTAAATAGCAATTAATAAATAAAGATCTAAATTGTATTTATCTTAATATGTATAAACAGTATTCTATCAAATAAATATGAACTTGAAAAACTTATTGAAACTATAAAACCAGCTCTAATCTTATGTGCTGAAACATGTACCACAGTGGAAATTACTAACCAAGAGTTGAACATACAAACTTACAATTTGGTACGATGCGACTCTTATAGCAGGCACACTGGTGGTGTCTTAATCTATATACACAGTGCTATTGAATATAGCATTAAATATAACAAAACAATAGATAAAAACCTTTGGTGTATATTTGTAAAATTGAAGCATTTTAACCCTAAATGGCAAATTGGGGTAGTTTACCACTCACCCAGCTCAAGCGATGCTAATTTTATTAATTATCTGAGTAACGTTTTAGGTAATACCTGTGAACTTTCAGAAAGTAATATTCTGGTAGGTGATTTTAATATAAACTTAAATAGTATAACAACTTATACCACACAGTTAATAGAGCTGTGTAAATCACATTCGATGTATCAAAAAATCGATTTCAATACACGTATAACCGATACATCTAAAACAAAAATTGATTTACTTTTTACAAACTCTAATGACATAGTGTGTGAAAAACTAGAAGAATATCAAATATCCGATCATGAAACGATCCAATTTAAAATTAAACATAGCCCTAAATTTCATATGCGAAGCAGGATAAAAATAACTTCATGGGAGTGTTATAATAGTATAGCGTTTATAAATCAACTGCGCCTATGCGACTTCAGCAATTTTGATGAAATTGACTTGGAGAGCAAGGTGTCGTTGATTAACTGCAGTGTTCTTAATGTGATGCGAAATTTAACGTATGAAAAAGAAATTCAATTAAAAGTCATGAACAAGTGGTATGATAATGAGTTAGCCAATCTTAACAAGCACAAATTTGAATTGTATAAAGTGGCCAAAATATCGGGAGACTGGGAGGAATATCGAAATATAAAGAAAGCATACAAAAAATTAGTAAAAACTAAAAAAGTGAAACATATGGAATTTAAGATAGATAACAACAGACACGATAGTAGAATGATGTGGAAGTGCCTAAAACAAGCAATAAGCATGGGGAAGGAAAATTCTTCTATTAATAAGATTGTTATCAATGGTCAAATGTTTGATAATGAGCTAGCTATTGCAGACAATTTAAATAAGTTTTTTGTAGATAGCATTGCAGATATAAGCAGCAATATAGAAGTTGTTGATAGAGACACTAATATATCTCATCAGTCAAATACTCGCTTTAAATTTAATCATGTAACAGCTAAGGATATCGAAGATATAGTCCAGAAGTTTAAAAACAAGAAGGGAGGAAAAAAATTACTATCTGAAGGCGTTGTAAAGGATTCTGTGCCGTATTTAGGTTTCTTTTATGCACAAATCATAAATGAAAGCCTAAGCAGTGGTGTAGTGCCAAACATGTGGAAAACTTCAATTATAGTTCCAATCGAAAAAGTTAAAAACACCATAAAAGCAGAAGAGCTGCGGCCAATAAACACACTACCCTGTGATGAAAAAATTTTAGAAACTGTAGTAAAACACCAATTAGTGCAATATTTAGAAAGTAATAAGATACTTATACCTCAGCAGTCAGGATTTAGGGAAAAGCATTCCTGCGAGACAGCTTTAAACATGGTTGTAGCTGAGTGGAAAGAGGAACTTAACAATAAAAATTCGATATTAGCGGTTTTTGTCGATCTAAAAAGAGCATTTGAAACAATTGACCAAAAAATATTATTGGATAAATTATCAACAATTGGTATTAGAAGTGTAGAGTTGAAGTGGTTTGAGAGTTTTTTATCTAATCGTAAACAACGCACAATAATTGGTTCGTCAATTTCAGAAGAGTGTGACGTCAAGATTGGCCTACCACAGGGCTCAGTTCTGGCTCCCATCTTATTCAATACTTATATTAACGATATTAATTCCATTTTAAAATTTAGTACAATAAAGCTGTTTGCTGACGATGCATTAATCTCGATACATGGCACAAACGAAAATGACATAAGAGAAAAGTTACAAACTGATTTAGATGCTCTCTATATTTGGCTTTGTGCTAACAAATTAAAAATTAACATTGATAAAACAAAATTCATGATCATAACAAGAAGAACTGTTGCAAATATCATAAGTCTTAAAATAAATAATAAAGAAATTGAAAACGTACAAAGTATTAAGTATCTGGGTGTTCAAATTGACGCTAGATTGAAATTGGACGACCATATTGACCTCACCATAAGCAAAATAGCTAAGAAAATATGGTTTATTAAAAGAACTTGCAAACATTTAAGTGCACCTTATAAAATAAAAATATATAGATCAATTGTTGAGCCCCATTTTATCTACTGTCCCACAATTTTGTTTATTATGAGAGATTTTCAAATTGAAAAGCTGCAGCAAATGCAAAATAAAGCTATGAGATTCATTTTAAATAAACGCTATGATACTCCAATAAAAGAAATGCTAAATAGCTTAAATTGGCTAAGCGTAAAACAACAAATTTTTTTTCACACCATGAAATTTATATATAACATTAAGAACGGATATTTGCCAGACTATTTAAGAACCAATATTAAATTTAACTACGAGGTTTATGACAGAAACACAAGAAAGAGAAACGATTTTAAATTACCTTTTTATAAAACAGAATCGGAAAAAACAGTCTATTTTATAAAGGGTTAAAATGCTACAACGAGTTGCCTGAGAGTATTAAAAGCTGTAATATAAATGTATACAGAAAAAAATTATATGATTACACTAAAACGTTGGAGATAAGATAAATGCTGTCGCTTTGTAGTACATAGTTTTATATTTGCAAATTGTTATTTAATATTTGCAAATTGTTATTTAATATTAAGGTATTTTGAATTAGGTTTGTAAAACCGTAACAAATAAATAAATAAATAAATAAAATAAATTCTATTTAGTATTAAAGAATGAACTAACGACTCAGTGAACTCATAAAAACTCTCTGAAAATAAATTAGATTTTGTATTAAAGGTACATCATACGACACGGTGTACAAGAAAGAACTCTTAAAGACTTTTTGAAAATAAATTTGATTTCGTATCAAAGGTTCATCATACGACTCACTGTACGAATGGAAAATAAATCCAATTTCGTATTAAAAGTTCATCATACGACTCAGTGTACGAGTATGAACTCTGAAAAAAATTCTTTTCAGTATTAAAGAATGATCTAACGACTCAGTGAACTCATAACAACTCTCTGAAAAGGAATTCGATTTCGTATTTAAGGTTCATCATACGCCACAGTGAACGAGTAAGAACTCGTCAACAGTCTATGAAAAGAAATTCGTTTCTCGCTTAAACTCGTTTAAACTCTCTGATAAAAAATTCGATTTCGTATTAAAAGTTCATCATACGACTCAGTGTACGAGTATGAAATCGTATAAACTCTATGAACGAAATCTCGATTTCGTATCAAAGGTTCATCATACGAGTCAGTGTACGAGTATGAAATTGTAAAACTCTATGAAAAGAAATTCGATTTCGAATTAAAAGTTCATCATACGACCCTGTGTGCCATTATGAACTCTGAAAATAAGTTCTATTTAGTATTAAAGAATGATCTAACGACTCAATGAACTCGTAAAAACTCTCTGAAAATAAATTCGATTTTGTATTAAAGGTTCATCATACGACACGGTGTACGAGTAAGAACTTGTCAAGAGTCTATGAAAAGAAATTCCATTCTCCCTTAAACTCGTATAAACTCTCTGATAAAAATTCGATTTCGTAATAAGTGTTCATCATACGACTCAGTATACGAGTATGAAATCGTATAAACTCTATGAAAACAAATTCGATTTCGTATTAAAGGTTCATCATACGACACGGTGTACAAGTAAGAACTCTTAGAGTTTTTAAAAAGAAATTTGATGTCATATCAAAGGTTCATCATACGACTCAGTGTACGAATGGAAAATAAATCCTATTTCGTATTAAAAGTTCATCATACGACTTAGTGTACGAGTATGAAAACGTATAATTTCTCTAAAAATAAATTCTATTTCGTTTTCTTTACTTACAAAATATAAAAAATTGTCAACTTAAGGTCCAATTTTAGTAGCTTGAGTGTTAGAACTGCTTAAGGGGAGGTTCTCCTCTTTTTTTTTCAAAAAATCAATTTTTTTTTTTTTTTTGATGAAATGAAAGGTATGAATGTCGAGAATATGTGTGCAAAAGGATTTTTTGATACGACGCGTATTTTCATGGGAGAACACACCTGTCTCACGCGCGCTACGGGGCGCTCCACTGCTCTAATTTGCTTCAAACGCGTTTATCTCGAAACCATTTCTTTCATCCTAACGTCAAGCGTAACTCATGATCTACTTATCCGAGTTACTTCATCTATAGCATTTCTTAAAGGGTATGATTTTTTATATGACTTATACCTAAAACAAATGTGTAATAATAGTCTTTTAACAAAAGAAAAGTCGAAAAAAAGATGGTAAAATTGAACTTTTTCTATGATTATGCATAAATTAGATGATTTTTTATAAAAATTATTCAAAAATAGGTATAAGTCATAGGGAATTTAATATTCTTTACTATAAAAAAAAAATTTTTGATTTCAGTTCACTACAAGTGGCTACAGCCTTGACGTTTCCGAACAATGTCTCGCTTGCAGAGGTTGACAAGACCCGCCATTTTTGGGCCGCCATATTGGATTTTGTAAAAAAAATTTCTTGTATTTTAGAAAGATGGCTTAATAAACCATCAAAACCGTCTATTCGTGAGTCGTTTCATTATCCGACAGTAAATTAAAGAATTTCGCTTTATTTTCGGCCGAAAAGAGGAGAACCTCCCCTTAAATAAACAAAAAAACTTCTCTTCAAGTATTCACATCAACAACGTGTGCTGAACAAAACCTACCTTTACAAGCGTATTATTTTACCGTGAACTGGCCATCAATTCATGCACACCAATAAATACTACACCGGAAACTCAATAAAGCGACAAGCAATACAGATATTGCGACAAGCGAGACATGTGCCAGGCAAATAAGGGGTCTGTCAGCAGTAGGTAAAAATGTTTCGGCAAATTGCATGTTATACAAGAAAGCAATTGAAACAGCATCAAGTCGGCTACGTTTCATGCATCAAGTAACCACCAGCTGCCCGGCTGCCGATAGTTGGGATGTACTGCTGTCGGTTCGTTGGCACGGCTGCCAGTCACGCTGTTACATGTTGGCAATTAACGGTAGTGGAAGCACCAGCAGCTGCCAAACGCACACACACATGGAAACCAGAAATGCCTGCAAACCAAACAACTGAAGTACCAGTAATATTCTGCAAGGCATACTTGGAGCTGGCCATGTACAGATGTGTGTCTCGAACACATATTTGGTATGTCATAGACACTTAAAAATTATATATAAATACCTACTACTACTTGAAATTTTGATTAGACTGTTTGGAAATTTAGGTTTAGATTTGTTTGGAAAATTATGCTGGCTTCGAATGGCTCGCTGAAAAGCGGAGAAGGTACTGAAGTGTAAAATCAGTCATGCTTTAGTCAATAAATGGTCAAAAAGGATTAGTTAAAATGTTGAACAAATTCAAAAGATATAGTTTAGTTTGTTTTATTTTATTTGAGTTTGTTTACTTTAAACTAAACTTTGGATATATCAGACCGGCATCAGATCATTTTTATCCCTCACAATTTTTTCACGCAAAAACTTCAAATATATGGCAACAGGATATATGCTCATTGATTCACTTCTCGCCCAACTGCCATTGCGCGATGCCAATTTAATGATGTGCGCGCTCGTGCACGGGCACAGGAAAAGTAGAATTTTCTCTCTTGCAGCCTCATTATTCAACGGCTGCTTGACTTCATAAAACGTGCATTAACACTAAGCCAACACTAGTTGACTGGTCTCATTCACACACCCGCACCAATTCACTGGCATTGAGTTAGAAGAACGTTAGTGACGGCATTCAACTCAAGTCAAGCTCGTTCAAGTTAAAATGAGTTCATATCATGTGTCGCTGCTGTTGGCATTGATGAACATTAAACAGCCAAAATAATGATCAGTAGTTATGATGTTGTTAGTGCGGTTAAAGGTGTTCGTAAAAGTTGATATGTGATAATCGAAATTGATGAGATGACGAGGATTGAGAATGATGATGTTGATGTTGATGATATTAACAATTCTTACATTATTACAGCTGTTGATTGATGAACATTTTTGAATGTTTTTGGTAATGATTGACAGTGTTTGCGGAAGCTATGACTAATATGACATAAGTCACATGCTAGTGACTGATGAGGATTTATGATGCTTTTTGTAATGATTGACGGTGTTTGATGAACCTGTATGAAGCATATGTGATTATGATGACAAAATCAATTCTTGCATTGTCATTGCTATTGATTGATGATGATTTATGATGTTTTTTTATAGTGATTGACGGTATTTGATGAAGATGTAGGAAGCATATGTGACTAAAATAAGATTATCAACACTGCTATTATCACTGCTAGTAACTGATGAGGATTCATGATGTTTTTAGTAATGATTGACAGTGTTTGATGAACCTGTATGAAGCATATGTCATTATGATGACAAAATCAATTCTTGCATTGTCATTGCTATTGATTGATGAGAATTTATGATGTTTTTTGATAGTGATTGAGGATTTATGTTTTTTGATAGTGATTGACGGTGTTTGATGAAGACGTAGGAAGCATATGTGACTAAAATTAGATTATCAACACTCCTATTATCACTGCTAGTGACTGATGAGGATTTATAATGTTTTTAGTAATGATTGACGGTGTTTGATGAACCTGTATAAAGCATATGTGATTATGATTACAAAATCAATTCTTGCATTGTCATTGCTATTGATTGATGATGATTTATGATGTTCTTTTATAGTGATTGACGGTGATTGATGAGGATTTATGATGTTTTTTGATAGTGATTGACGGTGTTTGATGAAGATGTAGGAAGCATATGTGACTAAAATGAGATTATCAACACTCCTAGTATCACTGCTAGTGACTGATGAGAATTTATGATGGTTTTTGTAATGATTGACAGTGTTTGATGATATTATCAACGCTTACATTAGTTACTGGTGAGAGTTTTTGATGTTTTTTTGGTAATATTTGAAATTGTTTGATGAAGCTGCATGATGCATGTGTGACTAAGATGACATTATCGAAACTCTCATTGACTGTCAGTGACTAACGAGAATTTATGCTGGTTTTAATAATGATTGATATTGTTTGACGAAGCTGTATGATGCATATTTGACTAAATTAACACTATCAACACTTATATTATCACTGCCAGTGACTGATGATGATGATGATTTGATAATGGTTGACAGTGTTTGATAAAGCTGTATGATGCATATGTGACTAGGATGGGTTTGTAAACACTTTCGTTATCACTGCTAGTAACAGATGAGGATTAAAGAGGTGTTTACAATGATTGACAGTGTTTGATGGAGCCGTTTGACACATATTTGCCTAAGATAATTGATGATTGACATAATTGACAGTGTTTGATGGAACTGTTTGACACATATTTGCCTAAGATAAGTGATGATTGACATAATTGACAGTGTTTGATGGAGCCGTTTGACACATATTTGCCCAAGATAATTGATGATTGAATTGAATTGAAAATTGGTAAGTCGTAAATTTCAACTTAAATATCTTAACTCCAAGTTAATCAGTCCTCGTTTAGAATGCAGAACTTAACAACAGCAAACACAACAATAATTAAATTTTAATCTAATTTTTCCTCGAAAATCTTCTTTTCGCTGATCGATTAAACTTGTTCTATGTTTGAAATATGAAATCGATACTGTGCTTGGTAAGTTAAATAAGTGTTACAAAGAAAGCCTGCTGATAATTCAAGAAGCGCGGGTTTGAAGAACGGCTTTCCAAATACCAAAATTTGACAACGTTTACAGTAACACTTTAAAGACTGTAGTGAACTGAAAACGGTTGAAAGTTGAAGGAAAGAATTTCTCAAAAATTACACACTTTTCAAGCAGCTGCAAGTTGTGTATTAGGGAGCGTAGACATGAAAATGGCCCTATCTGGTAAAAAACTTTTTCAACGTTCGCAATAGCACCTAAATTGAAGACATTGGTGCACTGAAAAGGGTTGAAAGTTGAAAGAACAGAACCTTCAAAAGTGGCACAATTTTCCACCTGTTCAAGCAAGCTGCAAGTCCTGAATTGGGGAGCGTAGTCCTGGAAGCAGTCCTATTTGGTAGTAGAATTCATGAGCCTTCCAGAAAGTCCGCATAATATAAAAATTCCCATAAATATTTGTAAGATTGGTTTATTTCTTAGCTTTCACTATTTAACATAAAGAACAAGAGTTGAATTAAGATTAATGTTAGAATGTAAATTTGATTGTGTCTGATTTAAGATTGAAAATTTGATTGTACCAAAAGTTCGATTGTGTGCTAGAGTGAGATTCATGTCAATCAAAGGCATTTGCTGTGAGAGGTTTGGCATGATTTTCAACTACTAATCAGCTACTAATGATAACTGATGCTTCGTGATTGGCTTTTGAAATTTTCCCATTAGTAATTTAGTATCACTTATATTGAATGATCATGTTTGAAGGTTTATGATGCTGATTGATGGTATGTAAAATTATAATGATAATCCTAGTACTGTTTTATTTCATAGTTGTATTCATTTTGTGTGATAGCTAACCATTAATTATGACTTTAGAAATGTGCCGTCTGTAATTTAGTATCGCCAACAATGATTGACCATGATTGATGGTACCACAAACTTAAATTGTATTTCTTGTATTGCTTTATTTTATAATTGTATTAATTATGTATGATAACTGATTATTGTTTATGACTTTGGAAATATTCTGTTTTTAATTTAGTATCATAAACCATAATTGACCATGATTGATGGTACCACAAACTTAAATTCTATTTCTTTTATTGCTTTATTTTATAATTGTATTCATTTTATATGATAACTAACCATTTATCAGGACTTCAGAAGTGTGCCATCTATATTCGAGTATCGCCAACAATGATTGACCATGATTGATGGATCCACAAATTTAAATTATATTTCGTGTTTTGTTTTATTTAATAATTGTATTCATTTTATATGATAACTGATAATTTTATTCATGTCTTTGTTAATGTTTCGTCTTGAATTAAGTATCAATAAAAATGATTGACCATGATTGAGAGCGGACAATACTGTTTAATGGCAGTATTCTTAGTATTATTTTATTTCAAAATTGTATATATTTTTGTATCATTTATATATATTATTCTGCAATATTTTCCTTCACTGAATTTAAGTGGCAAAATTTATTTTACACAAACAATGTCAAATTTAGTATTGATTGTAATGATAATTTTCCCCATCAAATTGCATACACAACAGTCAAACATATTAATATCCGCATACACATGAATGGGTTCTACAAAGCTGTTGTTGTGTCGCTGACGAGGTCAGTCATTAAAATAAAATTTTTTTTACTCTTCGGCACACGTTCAGCAAACTCTTAGCGACAGACAACAGAAAAAGTCATCTCAATTTAGATAGCCGTATTATGCCATCTCAAACACGCGCACATACACACACACACACACACAAACAAATAGAGACCCGCGATTATGTAGTCGTGCATGTGCGCTGACATTTTCATTTTTATTTTATCTTTATGACACGACACAGTCTCGTGCGTTTGCTACATAGTTGGTTGACTTTGATTTTAACTCTTTAGACACTTGGATGGGCGTGCGCTCGTCTGAGTGGCACGCACACAACTACATACATACATATATGCTCGTGTGTGCCATAAGCAGCAGTTGGCAAACTGCTGCTGACGATCATTGGCGTCGTCAACGTTATGTCGAGCGCATTAGCAGCGCCGACCACACGCTATGCTCGTAAGTGGCTAATGTTGTTGTTGTCATTCGGTTTTGTTGGCTAGGAAAAAGGACATTCATTGTATGCATTGAGTGTATGCGTTAAGTCTGCGTTTCGTTAGGTTTTGGCGTGCGTGTAAATGCGCTTAAGTGTGCGTGACAGAAATGTCGTCTTATAGCTTCCTATAACTACACAAACACAAACACACACAAACCAAAAAAAAAAAAAAAAACATTCTGTTCTATGTGTGTGTTGTTTTATATATTTAAATAAATACCAGTGTATTGCGTTTGTAAACATGTGTAAAGCAATTGAGGCCATCAACAAGAACGAACGGAGAAAATCAGTCAAGTGGATTATGTTGAAACTTTAATTAACTCATTTATTGCTATATCGATTATGCTGTGTGCAATTCAAGACGACTTAAACCAACGACAAACACATTACTCATACGCCACGTTGTGCCGCAATTTAAGAGAATTTCAATATTTTCTAATGGCATATCATTGGAATGTCATAATGTGTGATTAATTTTATTGATTGAAATGTAAATTTAGATACGAACAGAAATTTGTGTTTAATGTAATTTAATATGTCAGCTGAACTATTAACGATTTGTGTATTTAATGCTGAAATTGAAATTGAAAAGTAGACAATGATTTGATTTGAATCAAAGCAGTGAAATCAATGATGAATTGATCACTTGGAATGGCAAAATATTGAAAAATAATAATTAAAAATTTAAAACAATTTATTTACATTAAAATATGGCCCCGTTAAAATGTTTCTAAAGCTATTTTCACCTTCAAACCAAGTTGATTTTGCTGCAAAATAAGCGTGTAATTGCATGATAACAGCAACAATTTCATTAAAATGCAAATTGCTTTTGCCAACATGAACCAAAAGCAATTACAGCCAAATGTTAATACGAGCGAAAAAAAAACGTTGATTACAATTGATGCAATTCGCATATCTTTGCCGCGAGTGTTCATAAAAATGCTTTAAAATGCCACAAGAAGAAAATGAAAAATGGCAAATTAAAAAATTTGCAAACAATTTAATCAAATTAACAATGCAACATGTGTTGCTCGCTATGCATTCGCTCTCTTTTTCTCGTTCATGTGTGTGAGTTTCTAGCACTCGCTCGCTGTTCAATGGTGTAATTTTGTGCGCACACAGATTGCAAGTTTCATTTTGTTATGGGCCAATTAAGCAGAATTTCTGTTCATTATCCAATGTTGCAAAACCTGGCATTAAATATTTTCACGTATTATTTTTTTTACAAACTCGTTGATTGCCATTTTTAGCCGATAGTTTTGCGCAATTAAGCATATTTTCTCTACTCTTTTCACTGGTAACACGTGGCGTACGAGTGATTATCGTATTTAATATTTTTAATCTCAAATTGCTGTTCATACGCAGTTTTTTTGCTAGTCTTGAAAGCGCTAAAATGGGGTTTGAAAAGCAAATTAAAAATTGAATTAAAAAAATGTTTAATGATTTTCATTGTAATCTAAATTGATATGCGGTTTTAATTGAAGTTTTTTATATATTCGTGGATAAAGTGATGGTAATTTAAGTAACATAAAATATCAGCCGAATATAAAAATAAAATAAATAAATAAAACTTTTTATAAATGTTAACTTTTTAGTTGAAATTTTGTTGTTTTTAACAATTTTTTGTATAACAACAAAACAGCAGCGTTGAAGAAGTGACATTAAAAAATACTAAAATAATGTTTTGGGTGTGTTCATTGCAAATTTTCGAAATGTGTGATTTATGCAAAGGATTTATTTCTTCCTTTTTTTATTTTTTAACAGTTATTAATACAACAGCAGTGCCTTAGGTCAGCTAATAAAAGCCTAAAAGCATGCATAAGGAAATGTTTTTGTCTCAGTACCAGCTACAGCCTAAAAATGTGCACTAATAATTTGATTCCAACGAAACATATGCGAACTGAAGACATTTAGTTTCAATAGATAGAACAGTCACAGCCAAAAAGTATGCAGCCTTATATTTTCCAAACCTAAAAGTATGCATAAATAAATGAATTTTGGATCCAATTTGAGCAACAGCCTGAAAGTATGCACAAAAACAATTATATAAAAAAATATGTAAACTTGAAACAATTAGTTTCACTAACAGATAGAGAACCTAAAAGTATGTTATCGTAAATTTTTGTAGGCTTAAAAGTAAGCACAACGATTTATCTTTTTAATATTAGCTACATTCTAAAAATATGCACTAATAAAATGATTCGATCGCAATATATGTGAACTAGAAACATTTAGTTTTAATAAAAAGAAGTATGCAAATATATGTTTTCTAAGCCAAAACGTATGCATAAAAAAATTTTTATTATCAACAATATCAGCCACAGCCTATAAGTACGCACTAATAAAATTATTCCAACAAAGCATATGTGAACTAGAAACATTTATCTTCGTTATAACCAGTTACGGCCAAAAAGTGTGCAACAATATATTTTCTAAGCCTTAAAGTATGCATAAAGAAATGTTATTCATTTCAATACCACCTACATCCTAAAAATATGCCTCAATTAAATGATTTCAACGACAAATATGTTTAAAAGAAACAGTAAGTTTCAATAAATAGAACATTTACGGCCAAAACGTATGCAGCAATATGTTTTGTAAGCCTAAAAGTATGCTCAAATAAATGAAAATGCGTTTGCATTCAATATCAGCAACAGCCTGGAAATATTTATTTATAAAAACATGTAACCCAAAGGTTTCGGTAACAAATAGAGCCAAGAAGTATGCAACAATATGTTTTCTAAGTAAATTAAATTATTTATTAAATTAAATTAATTAAAAATTAATTAAATCAGGCATAGATAAATGGAAATGCGTTTGCATTCAATATCAGCTACAGCCTGAAAGTATGTATTTCGAAAAATATATGTAAACTATAAGTTTCAGTCACAGATATAGCTTAAAAATATGCAGCAATAAATTTTCTAAGGCTCAAAGTATGCATAAATACATTAAGCCCGAAAGTATGCACCAAAAAACGTTCATACAAACAAATGTTAACAAGAAGCACATTTATTCAGTACAGATACAGCCAAAAAGTATGCAGCAATATGTTTTCTAAGCCTAAAATACCAGCTATAGCCAATAAGTATGCATTAATAAAGCAGTCTAACGAAACATTTTCGAACTAGAAAACCATTTAGTTAAGTTTGGACCCAGTAATGAAAAATGGGTCTTGCAAAAGGACAATGAGCCATAGCAACGGAGGAACCACTGTAATGTCTTTCAATCGGAGGTTGTATGGCCAATTACACTGCACAACCACAAATAAACACTTAAACACATTTTCAGTTTTGGCTTAATTCTGGCGTTCAAGTTAATTTCTGAGCTTTGGTGTATTCAGTGACCGACAGTAGAATTTTATGGCGAATATTTTCGTGGTACATTTTTTCCTTAAAAAGCCCTGTTTTACAGGATATTTTTGGCATTTTAGAAAAAAAAAGGGTCATATTGACCCATAAAAATAGTAGCTACAGGGTTAAAATGCTCCACAAAAATATTCTTCGTGTTATTTTACATCAAATTGCTGAACACATCATATACTCAAAATGTAAGATTACATGGTTTTCGTATTCCGATTCACCATAAGAACGTGTAAAAGGAGGAAAACTTTGACCCCCCCTAAAAAAAATTGAGACGTAAACTTTCAAAACGCCGATACACGTATATTTTTTTTGGTCCCCTCTACCAGAATCCGTTGTCAGAACCTTGTTATTTTTTTTTGTGTTGCGCAGTGTTATTAGGCATCTATATGGCTTTCTCATATTAAAGCATTTTAGTTATCAATATTCAGAGCTTTTCTAACAATCAAACAGCTCTAATCCATTCACTGTCCGATGTCTTTCACATCAAAGCCAGACTTTTAATCTGAATATACAAAGCAAAATAGATATAATAGACCCATTGTTGACAACTATAAGCTTGGTGAGCTCTTTAAATCAATGAACGCTACATTCCGATATCTTGTTTTAATTTTAAATAATTCATACTACTCTTGAAAACTTTAATCCACTCACATGCATTGAACTTAATCAGCGCACTCGCCATTTGTCATTAATGTCAACATTAACATTAAAAATTTATTTTGTCACATATCTGTAGAATTTCTTCTCCATTATTTCACGTTCGCTCGAACGAAATCCGGTCAGTTGGCAACGTTGTTGTTAGACAAAATGTTGCTATGTGCGCGCCATTTCGTCGTTGGCTGTCAATGACAACGAACAACGACTCTCATGGCTTGTATAATGCATGTGTTTGTGTGTGGGTGTGTGTGTGTGTGGATGTGACAAATGAGTTTTCATGCAATACAAATGCACCGTTCGTTCCAAGCAGCAGCAGCACGCGCCAGTGGACAGCGTCAATGTACGCGATACACGTAAACTGACACAATGTGCAACGTTGCACAATATTGCGGCCAGCATTGAGTGACAGTGTGAAAGGGGTGAAATTGTCGAACAATGTTCTTCTTCTGTTCTGGTTGTGAACTACTGCAGAGTTGGTGTACGTTTTTAGGAGGCGATAAAATTTTTAGTTGGTTTATTATTGCAGCGAAAAATCTTTATTCCCCACTTCTTTAGCATTCTTTGTGTTATAGCCTTTTTTGCTTATCTTCTCAACTTTTGACTGTCGTCAATTTATTCTTATCTTGCATCTTTATTTCACCTCAAAATTTTTATTTTTTGAAAGAAGAGAGACCATCTCGTTGACTCTACTAAATGCCAACAACAACGCGGATAAATATTTTTAAAACATAAATGGCGAATTTTATGTTTTTCCTATCTTATTCCCAGCTCAACCATTTCAACAGCATTAGACAGAGTAAAAAACAAAATGGTCAACAAAATTATGTTGAAAAAACATACAACGAATTCCTGCAAGTATCCGCACACAAACCTGAAAAATTAGAGCAACAACCCATAAAATCAACAACAAATCTTACCTTAACCATCTCATATCGGCCACACCACAGTGACAAGCCAGCAGCCCAACAATAACTTTCACCAAAAATGGCCAAAGAAATTGAACGTGAAAGTACAAAAAAAAAAAAAAACACACACACACACACACATAAAATAGAAAAGGCAGCGAATTGCCATAGATAAAACCTACAGCAACAAAGCGCGGAAAAGCTAAAAGCCAAAGCGAAATGACATAAAAATGCATTAAAATGATAAATGGACAGCAAGCGACGCTAAGCATTTAATCCTTTTTCTCTTCCTCTTCTCCTGCCCCTATACCGCCCGCTGGTACTTAACTCGTTTTCTTCTCGTTTTTTCTTTGCATTTGCTTTTTGCTGTAATTTTTCAAGCTTGTTGCCTGCTGTCAGGCATTAGAAATGTTGCTGCCGTATATACATGAATGTGTGTGTGTGTGAGCGTATTTGTGAATTTATTGCTACTAGACAGACAGACAGGCCAGCCACATAAAACGAGCCGCAAATTGTACACGCAAACCTGACTGGCCTTTTAACTTTCGCTTCCTTGCTGTCTCTCTGTGTCGGAAATGGCCAAATAAAAGAGCCACAAATTCGAGACAGGTGGTCAGTTGGAATGTTCGGTTTCGCCACTCTTTACTATTGCAGAATGAAGGAAACAACTGAGACTTTTCCTCAGTCTTTTTGTGCTCATTTTCAGACTTTTCGCAGCTCTTTTCCTACTCTTCTTTGAGACTTTTCGCCGCTGTTTTTCTACTCTTCTTTGGGACTTTTTCTGCGTCCTGTTCCTTTTCTTCTTTGGAACTTATTCTTTTACTAAATTTTTTTGAGATTTTTTCCTCCTTTTCTCCTCATTTCGAACACATTCTTTTTCTACTTTTCTTCGAGATTTTTCTCACTCGTTTTCTACTCTTTCTTAGGGCATTTCCTCACTCTTGTTTTTCTCTTCTTTGGGACCCATTCATTTTCTACCTTTTTTTTAAGACTTTTGCTACTCTTCTTAAAACTTTTTTTCAGTATTTTTCTTCGGTTCTTTGAGACTATTCCTCATTATTTTTCTACTCTTCTTTGGGACCTATTCTTTTTCTACATTTCTTTCAGATTTTTCTTCCTTTTCTTCTAATTTTTGAGACTAACTTTTTTCTACTCTTCTTGAAGACTTTCGCCGCCCTTTTTCTACGTTTTTTAAGACTTTGCACACTCTTTTTCTACTCCTTTTTAATACATTTCCCACTCTTTTACTTCTTTTAATAGGAACCCGTTCTTTATCAACTTTCCTTTGAAACTTTTTCTACTCTTCTTTAAGACTTTTCCCACTCCTTTTTTATACTCTCTTTTAAGACTTCTCCCACTTTTTGGCTTATTTTCTTTGGAACCCATACTTTCCAATTTTTTTTTTAGATTTTTTCTACTCTTCTCAAGTCTCAAGTCCACTCGTTTTCTACTCTTTCTTAAGACATTTCCTCACTCTTTTTCTACTCTTCTTTGAGACTTTTTCCACTCTTTTTCTACTGTTCTTTGAGACTTATCCAAACTCTGTTCCTTGTCTTCTTTGGGCCCAACTCTTTTTCCACACTTCTTTGAGATTTTTTCCTCACTTTCTCATTTTTGGGACTCACTCTTTTTCTACTTTTCTTTGAGACTTTTCCTACTGCTGAGTGCTTCTTTCTAATCTTTCTTAAGACTTTTCCCACTCTTTTATTTCTTTAGAATCCATTCTTTATCTACTTTTCTTTGAGACTTTTTATACTCTTCTTTAAAACTTTTCCCGTTTGTTTCGACGGGTTTTTAAAACTTTTTCACTCGATTTCTTCTCTTATTTGGGACTATTCTTTCTTTTAAGGACCATTCTTTCTCCACTTTTCTTTGAGACTTTTTCTATTATTCTTTAAAACTTTTCCTACTTTTTTCTACTCTTTTTTAATACTTTCCCCTTTTTCTACTCTGTTTAAATTCTTCTTTAAGACTTTTTCTAATCTTATTTAAGGTTTTTCCTACTATTTTTTCCCCTTCTGTGGGACCTACCCTCACTCCTTTTCTTTTCTTCTTTGGGACCAACTCTTGTTCGAGACTCTTGCGACTGTTTTCTACTCCTTAGGATTGTTCCCACTCCTTTAATACTCTTTTTTAGACTTGTTCCACCCCTTTTTTTTCTCATATTTAGGACCCATTCTTTTCCTACTTTTCTTTGAGATTTTTTCTACTCTTCTTTAAGACTTTTCCTACTTTTTATCTACTTTTTTTAAGACTTTCCCCCTCACTCTTTTTGTACTCTTCTTTGAGACTTTTGTTTTATGAGACTTTTTTCACTCTTTTTCTACTCTTCATTAAGACTTCCCACGTTTTTTCTCTCTTATTTGGTACCCATTATTTTTCTACTCTTCTTTGTGACTTTTCCCACTCTTATCCAACTCTTCTATGGCACGTTTTCTTCTTATCCACTCTCTTACTACTTTTCTTGAAGATTGTTCCCACTCTTTTTCTAGTCTTCTTTAAAACTTTTTTAACTCTTCTTCTGCTTTTCTTTGGAAACTTTTTTCTTTTTCTCTTTGGTCCCCATTTCTGCTTCTATTTTCATATTTTTCCGTTCTGCCACCGTAACTTTTGTAATGCTACTTTTTATCATAGTTTTCTACTACTCTTTCGAATACTCGTTCCACCAATTTTTCTTTTTCCAATTTGCTTCGATTACTTTTTTCAAATTTTGTTTATTTTTTTATTCTACTGATATAGTATCAATATTATTTCTTCTATCTTCTTGATTTTCTTCTTTAGCGTTGCGTTTCTTCTACTTTGCTATAACTCTTCCCAGTTCTTCTTTCCTGTTTTTCTTTTCAAACTTGTTCTGTCACTCCATACATTTTTATTATTATTATTTCTGTTCAATTTTTCAGTAATTTTGCTAATGTTTGCTCTTCCTCTTGTACTCTTCTTTGATCACAATGTCTGCCAGATTTGTATTATCTTTCATTACCACTTTTAGCCTATTTTTCTACAACTCTTCTCAGTCTTTTTCTGATACTCTCGGCACTCTTTTCTAATAAGTACTTGAATCACATTAATGCAACTTTGCTACTCTTTTCTACTAACAACTACTGTACTCTCTTCTTCTGCTCCTCCCTACTCTTCTTCTTCTTTCTTTCACCACTTGTTTCTGCTCTTATCACTAATTCTTTGCTTCTATTCTAATAATTTTTTAAGACTGTTTACTTGCCTATTTTTTAAATGTTCCCTAGTTTTTTGTTGCTCTTTTTTTCTATACTATTTTTTTCTGGTTGTTGTTTTAAATGAATTTTTCTGCAATTTTTCTACAGCACTCAAAACCGCAAAATTGCGGTTCTGTGACATGTACAAATTTTACATTCAAACTGTTTTGTAATTTTATAAACTAAATGCCAATTGTTGTTGTAACTGCTACTAGTGTAATGGCAAAGCCACTTTGCATGTGTGTGTGTGTGTGTCTGTGTGTGTTTAAATTCAACATGTTAAATATGAAATCTACTTTGGTTTGGTACTTTTGTTCTTGTCATTGTCATTGTTGTTGTTGTTGTTGTTGTTTTTCTAGTGGTTACCCCTACACGATAATGTCTTCTGATTTTAATTGCAAAATTTGCATTTCGTCGACGTTCATCTGTGGCTGACAAAAACCACAAATGACATTTCTCTCACTTTGCGCCCACAGTTTGCTTTACCTTTGTTCGAAATAATTGTTTGCAAGTTTATTAAAATACAAACTACAGATTGCTTTTTTGAACACAAACATTTGAGGTTAATTAAGTTCACACGTAAATCAAGAATTCGCAACGCAAAGCGTCAACTATTGCACCTTAAATTAGAATCGCTCACAGCTAAAAAAACACACGCACACCTAAAAGTATGCTTTACAAAAAGCAAATGCAAGCATATTTGTTGTTTGCTAACAAATTTCAAAGTAACCACAAGTCGTGCATACTTTTAGGCTACACAACTGACAAGCTGCCTTTGATATGAATTGCTAAATCTGGTCTGTTTTTCTTTCAAATCAGATTCGAAACAAAAGCGTCAACAATTGCACCTTAAATTAGAAACACTCACAGCTAAAAAAACACACGCACACCTAAAAGTATGCTTTACAAAAAGCAAATGCAAGCATATTTGTTGTTTGCTAACAAATTCCAAAGTAACCACAAGTCGTGCATACTTTTAGGCTACACAACTGACAAGCTGCCTTTGATATGAATGGCTAAATCTGGTCTGTTTTTCTTTCAAATCAAATGAAAACTTTTGCTCTACGAGTAACTTTACAGCCAACCAAAAAACATTGACATTTTTGTACCGTTGTCTGCAAAGTCATGCGCCCGAATCATGCACAAAGTAAATCCATATAGTAAATGGATTTGCTTTGGAGCAGAATATTGCGCACTCACTCATTTTGTTGCAAACATTTTGCCACAATTAATCATTCGCGCTTCACGCGGCATCATACAACCGTGGAACGAACAGAAGCAACGCTACAAAATGGAACCAAATTTATGAGCACGCAATAATAAAGGTCACGTGTTTACATACCACACAGCGTTGCTCAAAAGTTTAGCACGTGCAATATTGAAATTTTACGCGCTTTGTAAAACTGGAATTTGAAATACGTAATCTAGACACACTTGCAAAATTAATTACAGCGCCGTGTGCAGGGACCAAAGGTGCGCTTTAATAATGTGGGAACGGTGAGAATTTGTGAAATGTGTTATGACAATTATATAGTGTTGAAAATCATATGGGAAATATGCTTCAAATCGAGACAAAAATTTTGATAAACATTTGAGACAGAAATGTGTAATAAGTATTAACGTTGCTATTTCAACTACTTAGAGTTTGTTTCAGTTTAGGATCGAATAAGAAATGTAGACTTTTTGAATGAAATATGAACGATAAGCTGGATTTTCTACAGTTTAACGCCGAATCCGAACGGCGTTTGCCAGTTTTTCTTTCAAACTTGAAGGTTTTGCCATTGAATGCACTTTTGCAATTCTTGTAATTCTAATTTGCTTTATGTGGATAGCGATAGAAGTAGATGAGTGTTTCATCAGGCCGAGCTGGGATTCGAACCTAGGGCCTCTGGTATGAGAAGCCAGCGTGAACTATGGAGGCCGGCAAAAAGCAGGTTAGGCTGAAATGAATTTTTTGATTAGAGACACAAATCCATTTAGAGGTCATTCTTGTCTTCTGTTTCACTTCATGAAGAAGGTTTCACTTAGGGCTCAAGGCCTGAACCAATTTGATAACGAAGGTTGAGGTTTAGAAAATCTGGTCATTGCAAAATGTATTTCGTAGAAGTTCGCCAAAGGAGAGTTTAATAAGATCTGAGTTGAGTTGTTTACTTGGAATGATGAAAGAGAAGCTTACTCTCAACAAGCAGATTAGATTGAGAGATTGAGAAAGGCTTTTCTAGTCTACTATTTCGCTTCATAAAGAAGCCATATCAGTTTCTTGGTAGAAGTTAGAAGGATATAGTAGACAGAATATGTATTTCTCGTGCCAAAAGAAAGTTTAAAAAGAACATCAACTCTACAGCACAGATGTATCGTTTTTTGAGTTGAGTTGAGTTGTATTAAGTTGTGAAAAAGGATGGCAGCTTGAAAGAGAAGCTAATGTTTTCTAAAAAAGCACGTCAGGTTGAAAAGTATTCGGGCAAACAAAGAGACACTTCCAATTAGAAGGCTTTTCTAGTCTACCAATTCACTTCATGAAGGACCCACTTTGATCTCTTGCCGGAAGTAAAGAGGATGCGAGATGCCTTCTCTTTTCTGAAGCGAAAAGAGAAGGCAGAGGTCTCTTCTTTGAGTTAATTGTATACTAAGGTTATAAAAAAATTGGGAATGATAAAGAAAAGCGAATGCTTTCTTAACAATCGGGCTAGGTTGAGAAGGATTATTGAGATGAGAGAAAAATTTACACTCAGAGGTCATTCTGACTTAATTTCATGAAGAAGGTAATGCTTAAGGCTTAAAGATCAAAACACTTCAAACTCCCGCTGAAGCTGAGGAGATCTGAAAATCGAAAAACAACTCTACCATATCAAACTTTATCCAGGAGTTAGCAAAGGCCAATGAGAACATCAACTCTGTGGCACCAAAGTGTTATTCTTAGAGGTAGAACTGGTGAATCTAGCAGCTGTTTCTCTTTGTGTTCAATATCGTTTTGATCTCTAGCTAAATCTGAGAAGATCTGGACATCGCTTACTGGGCTTCCATTGTGTAATTCAGACACTTGCTTTAGATAGCGTCTCATCTCAAACTGAAGCTGAGGATACCTGGTACTCGTTATTCATATCACATCAGTCTTCAGTAGATCCAGTAACAGAATTTTCTTTGCTTTAGAGATCATCTTAATCGTCCCAACCTGAATCTGAGGATACATGGTAATCGTTAGTCAGATCTGAGACCTGATACGATAACTACAATTTCTCTGCTTACGCCATGCGACAAAAATGAAAAAAATGTTTCACACCGGAAAAAATTCATAAGGGCGTAAAACTAGAGACCGAACATAGTAATACTGCGTACTCAGTTTTTTATTTCTACATCCTTTGTTCTTTTAAAAGGACATCAAAATTTTGAAGGGCATAAAAAATTTAAAAAAATATAAAAAAGAATTAACCTTGTTAGAATATAGCGATATGTATATCAAATGAAAGAGGAAAGGCTCAAGAATTTAAATAAAATAAATTTTTTATCTATTTGTAAAGAAAGGATATGAAAAAGGTCCTTCGAAAATTGTAGTCCTTTATATCCTTGAAAATGTATGTAGAATTTTCTTGAAAAGTTAGTATGTTAGAACCCCAAATCTTCTTGATCACGTGTCAAAATTTCATTATTCTCGCTTCATTTATTTTATATCTTTTTATTATTTAAAATACTGATACTCAAATAAATTAGAATTTTTGTACTTCATTAAAATTGCCGGAAGCTGCAGTTTTTTTAATAACTTTCGAACTAATAAACTTAGAGTAAGTGTGTTAAACTCACTTTTCAAGAAAATTCTATGTAAAGTTTCAAGGATATAAAGGATTCAAATTTTCAAAGGACCTTTTTCATATCCTTTTTTTACAAATAGATACACAATTAATTTTAATTAAATTCTTGAGCCTTTCCTCTTTCATTTGATATACATATCGCTATATTCTAACGAGGTTAATTCTTTTTTAAATTTTTTTTTATTTTTTATCCCCTTCAAAATTTTGAAGTCCTTTTAAAAGGACAAAGGTTGAAGAAATGAAAAACTGAGTACGCAGTTTTATTATATTTGGTCTCTAGTTTCACGCACATATGGATTTTTCCCGGTGTCAAAAATGTTGTCGCACGATGTTATATGTCCGTCTTGTTCTCAAGCTGAAGCTGAGGAGATCCAGTAATCTCATAGCAATCGTAATCGATCTGATAAGTCGTTAGCAGACGACTGCATTTCTACTGCTTTAGATATCTTCTCGAACTTAGCGTGAAGCTAAGCAGATCAGATAGTTATTAGTTGTGCTAATTTTGTATTATTTAGAAATACAAAGTTCTTGTGCAGTAATTGTAATTTTCTAACGTCAGATATTGTCTGTATCAGGGACCGTAACAGTTATAAGTTTTATTATAAAAATCAATGTTTAACAGTTATTTTTTGATTTTTATTTTATGACTCAACAAATAACAGTTATTTAGTATTTATATTTTAAAAATCCTTGAATAACAATTATTTTTGATTTTTTTCTTATTAGTCCATAAGTAACAGTTTTCTTTCGATTTTTATTTTAGTTGACCTATGATAACAGTTATTGGTGACTTTTATTTAAAAAAGTCATAATAAAAATTATTCAGTGACTTTTATTCATAAAAGTCATCAATAAAAATCATTCGGTGACTTTTATTTTTTAAGTCATCATTAAAAATCATTCAATGACTTTTATTTATAAAAGTCATCAATAAAAGTCATTAGATGACTTTTATTTTTTAGGTCATCAATAAAAATCATTCAATGACTTTTATTTATAAAAGTCATCAATAAAAGTCATTAGATGACTTTTATTTATAAAAGTCATCAATAAAAATCATTCAATGACTTTTATTTTTTAAGTCATCAATAAAAGTCATTAAATGACTTTTATTTATAAAAGTCATCAATAAAAATCATTCAATGACTTTTATTATAAAAGTCATCAATAAAAATCACTCAATGACTTTTATTTATAAAAGTCATCAATATAAATCATTCAATGACTTTTATTTATAAAAGTCATTAATAAAACTCATTCAATGACTTTTATTTTTTAAGTCGCAACATAAAAGTCATTTTCATTAATCGCAGTACTGGATTCATTAAATATCAAAATGTATATATATTCTTGATCGGCTGAACAAAAACAATAGAACAAACCACATATATATTACGAGAAGGGCCCACGAGAAGGGCTTAAAAAAACATCATTTGTATCTCATTTGAAGTGCTTTCACCAATTTTGATGTCAAGCCATCTTTTAAATCATGTTTCCACATACGAAATCTTAACCCATCCTTGGGCCAGTTAAATTTTGATTTTCGAATAATTATAAAATACGTGTCGAATAAGTTTTGATCTAGAATATTTTCAGGAAGTTCAAATTCAATACCCGACAAATTTAGATATTCCAGTAGTGCAACTAATGACTTTTATGTTGCGACTTAAAAAATAAAAGTCATTGAATGATTTTTATTGATGACTTTTATAAATAAAAGTCATTGAATGATTTTTATTGATGACTTTTATAAATAAAAGTCATTGAGTGATTTTTATTGATGACTTTTATAATAAAAGTCATTGAATGATTTTTATTGATGACTTTTATAAATAAAAGTCATTTAATGACTTTTATTGATGACTTATAAAATAAAAGTCATTGAATGATTTTTATTGATGACTTTTATAAATAAAAGAACAAACTGACTGACAAAACAAGAAGAGAACAAGAGAACAAAATGACTTTTATAAATAAAAGACTTTTATAAATAAAAGTCATCTAATGACTTTTATTGATGACTTTTATAAATAAAAGTCATTGAATGATTTTTATTGATGACCTAAAAAATAAAAGTCATCTAATGACTTTTATTGATGACTTTTATAAATAAAAGTCATTGAATGATTTTTAATGATGACTTAAAAAATAAAAGTCACCGAATGATTTTTATTGATGACTTTTATGAATAAAAGTCACTGAATAATTTTTATTATGACTTTTTTAAATAAAAGTCACCAATAACTGTTATCATAGGTCAACTAAAATAAAAATCGAAAGAAAACTGTTACTTATGGACTAATAAGAAAAAAATCAAAAATAATTGTTATTAAAGGATTTTTAAAATATAAAAAAAAATAATTCTTATTTTTTTATATTTCCGTAAAAATTGCATAATAAAAGTTTATTGCCAAATATGATTCTTGACACGAAAAGAAATCTGTTGGTATATTTAATTTATTTGTGTGACTTTTCCTTCATAGTAAACTTTTCAAATATAGTTTTCATAAATAACTGTTATTTCCGGTCCCTGGTCTGTATATCAAACTGAAACTGAGGAGGTTTTGTAATCACTAACTGTTCTTCCTTTGTTTGAGTCAAACTTGCTAAGAACTTCAAGCTAATAGTACAATGTTATTGGGCCTTGAGGGCCGCAAAGAAACTCCAGTAACTGCAATTCCCCAACGTTCAATATCGCTTAAGCCTTGTCTATCAAATCACTTTGATTTCTAGTTGCAGATGCAGCACAGATCTTAAGAAAAAAGGTCTCATAAGGCGTCTGAAAAATAAGTCCAACCTTTGCTTCCATACTTTACTTACACTTTTTTGATTTTTAATTTTTACCTACAAATACTAAAATTAAGTATTTTAACTTCTATTAAACAGCACTGTGCCCATGAACCTATACAAATTTATAAACACCCCGTATCAACACCTAACACAACAAGAAAAAAAAATACCTAACCTAACCTACTCGCAAACATTGGAAGTGCATCAGACAACCAACAAAATACAATAAATAACAAAAGTTTTTATTGAAAATCATTGTGGTCGAATGCGTCACATCATCAATTGCCATTAAAATGACTACCGCACACACTTTCACACACATTCGAGTGCATTGAAGGAAACTTTCACGCTAAGCAATAAAGCACATTATCACTTGGTGCTTCTTTGAAATTGGAAAAAAGCAAACAAAACAAAAAAAAAACAGAAAACGTACAAATCGTAGGTGACGACGGGCAGCGACAAGTGGCCAGCAGAAGTGCTAAATCAATGCCGAGCAGTAAATGGCCGGCGAGTGCGAGTAAAAGTATGTTTGGCTAGCAACTTAAATTAATGGCAACGACGACAATGAAGCTGAAGTGGAAATCGAATCGTTTCGAGTGCGAGCAGTATTCGATTGCTGGCGAATTGAGCGAAAATAAACGCCTCGAGCAGATGACAGTGCAAGGTGAACCGATAACACAGTGCGACAGCATTTTTCACACTGGGAAAAATCCATATGTGCGTGAAACTAGAGACCAAATATAGTAATACTGCGTACTCAGTTTTTCATTTCTACATCCTTTGTCCTATTAAAAGGACTTCAAAATTTTGAAGGGGATAAAAAATAAAAAAAATATAAAAAATATTTAACCTAGTTAGAATATGCCGATATGTATATCAAATGAAAGAGGAAAGGCTCAAGAATTTAAATTAAACTGATTTTGTATCTATTTGTAAATAAAGGATATGAAAAAGGTCCTTTGAAAATTTAAATCCTTTATATCCTTGAAAATTTATGTAGAATTTTCTTGAAACGAAAGTATGCTAAAACCCAAAATCTCCTTGATCACGTGTCAAAATTTCATTACTCTAACTTTATTGGTTCGAAAGTTATAAAAAAAAGGCGGAAGCTGCAATTCTAATGAAGTACAAAAATTCTAATTTATTTGAGTATCAGTATTTTAAATAATAAAAAGATACAAAAACAATGAAGCGAGGATAATGCAATTTTGACACGTCATCAAGGAGATTCGGGGTTGTAACATACTTACTTTTCAAGAAAATTGTATGTAAATTTTCAAGGGCATAAAGGATTAAAATGTTCAAAGGACCTTTTTCATATTCTTTTTTACAAATAGATAAAAAAAATCAATTTTATTTCAAGTCTTGAAGCTTTCCTCTTTCATTTGATATACATATCGCCATATTCTAACGAACTTAAGTATTTTTTATATTTTTTTTTATTTTTTATCGCCTTAAAAAATTAGGAGTCCTTTTAAAAGGACAAATGATGTAGAAATAAAAAACTGAGTACGCAGTATTACTATGTTTGGTCTCTAGTTTCACGCCCATATGGATTTTGTTCCGGTGTGAAAGTTTTTTAAATGTTTGTTGCACGGTGTAATATAAACGAACTAATGAAAGTATTGAGTAAATTAAGTATTAAAGAGGAGACAGAGAAATTTTCAATTCAAAGAGTTGATGTCAGCGAGCAAGATCCGAATACTCAAGTCTAAGGCTGTGATTCAAAATAGACTTGGCTCTCTGCCGTGGAGTCAGTGATTCAAATCAGACTTGGCTCTCGCTCTTCTGAAAGGGTCAGAAGGGCAACGCAAGCTCTCGTTTTGGTTGCCATAAATCTACTTTTATATCACAAAGTCGATTAAAAAATCGAAGTAGAAAAATAAAATTTCTCAGCTAGCCACTAGAAAAGAATGGTCAGCGATGAGCGCTAAGATTCAAGTCCAGAACTGCCACAAAATAATTGACAAGATCAGAGCAGACCTTAGTTCCAGCCATTGGTCCAGCAAACATCATCAGAGTGTCTTCAAAATATCTTTAGGATGTTCGAAACTCTCAGCCAGAACCTGCAAGGACTTGTCAGTCAGTTGTGGTCTCGCAGGATTCAAACACTACAGTCTATAGCTCAGCAAAACCAAAGACTAGAATTGAATATAGCTCTTCTTGAGAGAAACACCTACACTCGCTTCAGTTTTGTCTGCAAAAAATGCACTTTTATTAGAAAAAATTTATTACAAAAAAAAATTTTGAATAACTAGCTCAGCCAGCTACTAGCAAACAATCGTCAGAGATGAACGCTAAGACTTAAGTTTGAAACTGTCACAAAATCTTTGACGAAATCAGAACGCAGCCAAACATTGAGCACATCTCAAAAATATCACTTCGAGATGTTTTCAAGATGCTCGAGACTTGAAAGTCGTTGGAAAATCGAAATGAGAACTAACTATTGGAGAATCGAAACACAACTCTTTGGCTATTAAACAAAAAATCGGGTATTACGAAGTTAATGATTCAAAATAGACTTGGTACTCGCTTTTCTGGGAGGTACAGAAAGACAACACTTGTCTTCGTTTAGGATGTAAGAAATGAAATTTTATAGCACAAAACTGATGAACAAAACATACAGTAAAAGTCAAAATTACCAGTCAGCCAAACCAACAATCTTCTGATATGAGTGGCAAAGATCTTAACTTCCGAAGGTCATTAATCAACCTGTAAATCAAACCGCAGCGCTTAGTTCCAGCGCCATTGACCAGGAAAAAACTATCGTGCTATCTTTATCAGCCTCGGCCACAGCTCAGCCGCACCAACCAATGCTTCTGCAAGCTATCACCACTTCACCACGTGTCTCTTTCTTCCCTCTCCTAATTGACCATCCTTGTACAGGATGCTAGACAAACTTTTCTCTCTTATTCGCTCCTTCTTCGATAATACTTAACTGATTGCCTTTGTGCACAGTACACGCGCAGGAATTTTCAATGCTTTAATTATGAAAGACATTTGCGGCGGCTACGTGCCTCTTCACTTCAATGTGCGCCCCATGTGTCCGGCAGTGTAGAAACGAATGCAACTATATGATTTATTATGTTCATTACAGTGCGCAGTGTGGCCAAAGAAAACCGGCAAAAGTAAACAGCGAAAAAATTGAAAATGAAAAGACAAAAAAAATTCTCAAATGAATAACATTGAACCAACAAAGGCGTCGAAGGAAGCACATGAAATGCAGGGAAACAATTTTTTTTGGTAAATACGAGGAAACAAATGCAGTCACAAACTGAGAAAAAAAACAAAAGAATTTACTTTGGGGAGCTGGAGCTAAAATGTAATTGGCTAAAGTGTATGATAAATTTCTATGGAGAGTTGCTATGGACCACTGTTGTTGTGGATGCAACTACCACAAAAATTATTCAACAAAATACACAAATATTTTTCAACTAAAAATAACTCATACACACTCATATCTAATCAACTGTGCGTAACAAAATGTAAAGTTGGCTGAAAGTAGCGAAGAGTAAACAATTTACGGCAACATTTTATTATGAAATTTATATGGCGCTCATTCGCGTTGGTGTTGCTCGTATTTGCCAGGTAAACGCAGTGAAGCAGACACTCGAATAAAATAACCAATTTCAGCTAATTGCATTTTATAGCAGGCACTCTTAGACACACACGCACACACACAGAGTCGGCTGTAGAGTACACTTACATCAAACACAGCGCTCAGGGGGGCGTATGCGTAACACAATGCGTGATATGACAAAAAGCTATAACAACAACCACAACAATTGCAATTAATTGTGATGAAATTTAACGGCGCCTGAGTCGGTGCTAATTAAATGCCAAAAGTAACTGGCGCCCACTAGTGGAATGATTATCACTCATACGCCACAATGTGCGTGCAATGCTCTGAAGCGCAAATTAATAATTTTTGGAAGCGTTCAAGCAATTTAAAATTGCGGCCAAATGTTTTAATGTCAACTATTAATAAAAGTGAAACGCAAGTAGAAGAAAAACATTATGGCAAATTAAATTTAAGGTTCCTCAAAGACACACTGCCAAATTAATTACACTGCACAACAAAAAAAAAAAATAACAAGGTTCTGACAACGGATAGAGACAACGGTAGAGTACCAATTTTGAATAAGTACAAAATAAACACTTAAACACATTTTCATTTTGTGTTAAATCTTGGGGTTCAAGTTAATTTCTAAGCTTTGGTGTATTCAGAGACCTATAGTAGAATTTGATGGCGTATATTTTCGTGGTACATTCTTTCCTTAAAAAGTCCTGTTTTACAGGACATTTTTGGCATTTCAGAAAAAAAGGGTCAAATTGACCCATAAAAATAGTAGCTACATGGCTAAAATGTTTCACAAAAATATTCTTCGTAGTATTTTACATCAAATTGCTGAACCCATCATATACCTAAAATGTAAGGTTACATGGTTTTCGTATGCCGATTCACCATAAGAATGTGCAAAAGGGGGAAAACTTTCAAAACGCCGATACACGTATATTTTTTTTTGGTCCCCTCTACCAGAATCCGTTGTCACAACCTTGTTATTTTAAAAAAACTTTGATTTTGTTGTGCAGTGTTATGCGTGTGTGTGTGTGTAAATTTGTTGATGGCTCGAAAATGCAAACATTAAAGCACTAAAAGTGGGCATGTAGCAGCGCACGAAATTTATTAAATCACACACAGCAGCACGTAGAGATGAAACGATAGATGAAGCGCCGCAACACGTAGAGTTAGAAAAGACGTCGCGGCAGTGCAAAGTCGTCTGCAGCCTGCGGCAAAGGGGGCGTTGCTTATGAAATAAATAACAAGCCAAAGCAAAAGGCGGCTTTTGGCTGTTAAATCACGCACGTAGCGGGACGCGTACGTGTGTACGAACGCTTTGAACGTAAACTTTGCGCTACGGCATGCGAGCCTCGGAGGCGTATGAGTGTCATTTAATGTGAACGAAATTGAATAAATTAAATGCGCTGTAATTAAATGCAGGCGAAAGGTAAACGAAGCTGCGAAGGAGGTAGAGCGAAAAGTCAAAAAGTGTCGCTGGTTGATTTTGTTGTTCTTGTTGGTGTTTGTATTGTCATATAGGGAAAAAAAAACAACAACAAAATCAATGAACGTTTTTGATGTTTGTTGGCACATTGAAAATGACACTTGTTGGTACCGCGCGTGTGTTAGTAGATTTGTGTGCGTCTTTTATGAATGTTTGTGTTTGTGTGAGTGAAACCTTGCCAGTTGTAATTAAATTTAGCTCCACGCAACGTTATTTTATTGGTGTGCGTGTGTGTGTGTTTAACATACAGTAAAGCACAATGAGCAACAACAACAAGAAATGGCTTGTACAGACGCACACGTATGTACGGTTGATAATAAACTCAAACTGGTTGCCTGGCTTTAAATATATGTGAGCGTCTGTGTGTTAGTTTATGTATATGTGTGTGTGTTTGCATAGCTGTTGATTACTCTAATGCCTTTTGGTAGTTTTAACAAGTATTTACGCTTTATAATCCAGCCGACATGCGATGCAGCGCCAACAGCAGCACAAATGCCACTATTACACGCACACGCACACACACACACACACACACACACACACAGATGTCGGATATGCAGACACCGTAGTCCATACAGTGTTTCCACCATTGAAGCTACGGTTTATTGTTTCATTAATGGCTTTTTACAACTAAAATATTATAAAAACTTTATTGCATGCGATTTTGCAGAGTTGAAAGACTTGCATACTAGAAAAAGTTTTTTTTTTTGTTTTTGTTTTAAAGTAGTCCCTAAGCAATTAAGATTTATTGCTTTTTAAAAGAAAACTTATTGCATGCAAATTTACATAGCTGAAAAATTCACATGCAAACAAAATTCGTTTGCTTTAAAGTAGCATTTGAAGCCACGATTTGTTGTTTTTTTAATGGCTTTTTGAAACTTAAAATATTATATAAACTTTATTGCATGCGATTTTGCGCAGTTAAAAGACTTGCATACTAGAAAATTTTTTTTTTTTTCAAAGTAGTCACTAAGCAAATAAGAGCTAGCTTTAGTAATGGCTTTTTAAAGAAAGTCAAGCAAAATTACTTTACTAAGGAAACATATTGCATACAAGTTTATTGAAAAACTCGCAAGCAAACTAAATTCGTCTGCTTTAGAAAAGCGTTTGAAGCGTGGGGTTTATTGTTTTATTAAAGCTTCTTCAAAATAACCACTTGGCAAAATCGCATGCAATAAACATTTTATCGAATGCCACTTGATTTATTTGTTTACTAAAAATAACAAATTGCCTGTTCTGAAGAAATAAATAAAAATAATAAAATAAATAATAAAATAAATAAATAAATAATAAATAAAATTAGAAAAAATTGCATGCTACAAATTTTTATTTTTTTTTTATTTTTTTACTTGATTTATGTGTTTACTAAGAATAACAAATTGCCTGTTCTCAATAAATAAATAAAAATAATAAAATAAATAATAAAATAAAATAAATAAATAAATAAAAATACAAACAATTTCATGCTACAATTTTTTTTTTTTTTAATTTTTTTTCTTGATTTATGTGTTTACTAAAAATAAAAAATTGCCTGTTCTGAAGAAATAAATAAAAATAATAAAATAAATAATAAAATAAATAAATAAATAATAAATAAAATTAGAAAAAATTGCATGCTAGAAATTTTTATTTTGTTTTAATTGGCCATTAAAGCGTAGCCAATTGTTTGTTTTATTGAAAACGGCTTAAAGCAGACAAAGTTGACAATTATGTAAATTGCATGCCATCAATTTTATAATCAAAAGCCATTTCACTAAAGTTTTGAAAAATTTGTTTCTGGTTAATTTTTGTAAGTTATCGATTCTGACTAAATACTTTCTATGAACAAATTTTGTATATGAAACAAATTTTTTGCATGCAATTTCATATAGCTGTCAAAATTGCAAGCTAAAAATGTTTGTCTTTTTGAATTGCTCATTAAAACGTAATCCCTTGTTTTATTAAAGACACCTTAAAGCCGACTAAGTTTACAAGTATGCAAAATTGCATGCAATAAAGATTTCATGAAAAAAGTTGAAAAATACATTCTAAGTAAAATGGTTCTACACAAAACAAATTTGTTACTTCAAATATGTTCAACTGATTAATAAAATTGCATGGTCGAAATGTTTTTTAATTTTTTTTTAAATTTGTTTCGTTGTGATTTTTATAAGATTTAATTAAAATAAAAAAGAAAAATTCTAAGAAAAATTGTTCTACATTAAACAAATTTCGTACTTGCAATTTCACATAGTTGATAAAATTACATGGTCGAAATGTTTTTTAATTTTTTGAATATTTGCTTCGCTGAATTTTGATAAGATTTCAGTCAAAAAGAAGAAATACATTCTAAGAAAAATTGTTCTCCATTAAACAAATTTCCTGCATGAAACTTCACATAGCTGAAAAACCTGCAGGCTAGAAAAGTGTTTCTTTTTGAATGAACCATTAAAGCGAAGCATATCGTTTTATTAAAGATGCCTTAATGCAGCCGAAATTTACATATAATTGTATGCAATAATTTTTTTATCAAAAGATAAAATTGCTTATAAAGCTGTTTCTTAGCGATTTTGATAAGATTTTATTCAAAAAGATTTCATTCATGTAAATTAAACAAATCTCTTGCTTGCAATTTCTCATAGCTGAAAATTGCATGCTAGAAATATTTGTAAATTTTTTGAAAAGTTTTTTCTGTGATTTTGATAAGATTTTATTCAAAAAGAAAATTGGTTTTACATTTTAAGAAACGCTGAAGTAGCCGGTTATTTAAACCTTCAAAATTTATTTTTATTTAAATTAATATTTTTTCGTATAATTTCTTGAACAATTTACATTCATTTAAGCTCTCCTAGCTTGGGCTGAGTTGATTGAATAGCACCCTGTATTACAAATAAAAACACGCTACAAGCGTCATGTGTGTAAATACTGTTGCAGGCAACATTGCGCTGTTAGATTGTGTGTGTGTGGGTCTGTGTGTGTGTTATGTTCGTTTGTGAGCGGCTATGTGCGTCTGTGTAAATACATTTTACAACACGCGTAAAGCGCTACTTTAATTATCAGCTGACGTAGTTTCTGCTATTTTACTTCCGTCGTCACATCGCACTACATTCAACCACCAACGCGTCGCCCGCTACGTGCTCGTCACCCCTACGGCGACAAACACAAACCTAACAACCGCATACACTGTGCTGGGTGCGTGTGCATACTTACTTACAAAGCAGCCAGCAGCCGTGCAAACTTTTCACCATAAACATTTGAAATGCTCACACGCACACAATACATACATACACTTGTACATATAAATATACTTGTATATATATGTATATGACAGGCATGTAAATAAACGCCGCTAAGTATGCAATGTGTGTGTGTGTGTGTGTCTGTTCTTAAAATACGCCAACTGTCATCTACCATTATTTGCCTACATACATACATACAATCGTGCATTTTTGTATGCTTGTGTGTGTGTTCGAGAACGTGTATGAGTGTGTTTACGCTTCAATAATTGTATTTTCGAAATTGTTATTTTTGCATTCTGCTCGACTGGTGCGGGCTACAATTGGTAGGTTGGCTGAATCGGCTGGTTAGTGCGCAGTTGTTATGGAAGCTGCTGTTTTGGATTGTTGTTGTTGTTGCTGTAGTTGCCCTTGTGGCAGGGACAGATGAGCTGAGCGCCACACATATGAAGACTAACATTGCTCAAACATTGTGCTATGTTTGAGCAGGTGAAATTGTTTGATGAAAATAATTGAAACGTGTTCAATATTCGATATGCCAACGTATACAACTCACACACACACACACACACGTGCACACAGAGATCCAAGTTTCCTAGTATATGTGCGCTTTTATGTGCGCTCAATGTTATGGAGGAATTTAAATGAGCACGCATTGTTTCATTTTAGATTAATTTTGTTTGCTTGTACAAAGGTTGAAATGTTACTCATACGCCAACGTGGACTTTAAGCCAAAATTAGAAAATCCAACATTACGAGTAAATATGTAGTTGTTGATAAATATTGGAAATTGCAAATCCAAGCGAGATGACTATTTGCGTTGAAATGCTCAACTGAACAGACGATATAGAATTCTCTACTGAATGCAATATAAATATAGGCTCAAAGTTCAATAGGCTCAAAGACACCTTCAGAGGCTGATTTTGTTGAAAACAAGAATTGTATATACAATTTTTGCTCATCGAAGCAATTTTGCTTGAAGTCTATAAACTCATTAAATCGTACTTTCCCCATATGAACTCTTGGCCCATTTTCAATAACTTCGGTTCGGTTCAAATGTTCGGTTTTAATGTTAATTCGTAAAACCTTCGGGGACTGATTTGAATGAAAACAAGAATTTGAAGTCAAATTTTGCTCATTTGATGCTCTTTTACTATGCTTGAAGTCAATAACCTCATTGAATCGTGCTCTTCCATACGAACTCTTGGCCTACTTTCAACACGTTAAGAGTTCGATTTTAATGTTAGGCCGCTTTTAACACCTTGGGGGACTAATTTTGATGAAAACAAGAATTGGATGTCAAATATTGGCTTATTTGAACCACTTTCACTACGCTAGAAGCCTTTCGCTACGACTTTTGTAGGGCTTTTTTAACAACCTTTATTTTCAACTTTGTGAAGACTCTTCTTTTTGGTAGAGTTTATAATACAAATGATGAGTTTCATGTTCAACTCAACATGCTGTGTTCCTGCTATACTGAAAGGGTTAAATCGTGCTCTTCACTACAAACTCTCACCCAATTTTAACACCTTCAGAGTTTGATTTTCATTATATAAGATATGCATGTATTTTTTTTTTTATTTAAAACACTTTCATCAAATTTGAAGTCAACAGGCTCTTTTTGTTTGATGTCAATCATCTTTGTTTGCTTCTTTATCTACGATTGTGGTCTGTAATGTATTCGAGCTTAATATGAAGATGGCAAAAGTCAAGTCAAAGATGGCAAATCATCAAAATATTAGCTATTTTGAATGGTTTGAGACAGTCGATTTGACTTTCATCAAATTTGAAGACAACATGTTCTTTTTGCTTGACGTCAATGATTGTTGTTTTGTTTTTTAATCTATGATTGTGGTTTGAAAATGTGCCAAATTCAACAATAAGCTGACAACAGTCGTCGACAAAAGTTAGGGAAGCTGTTGGCGCCTCCTGTGAAAGCCGCTCATCGAATTTTCAACCATTTTGAATAGTTTGAGTCAGTCAATGTTTGTCTGAGACTGATGTTTGAGTCAAATCGAGTATGGAGCAGATATCAAATATTTATTTTTGAAAGGCAAATGAAAGACAAGTTGAAATTATTGACCATAATTTCGCTCAAGTGCATAAAATTGAAGTTAAAGAGATAGCAGAGGCTATGAATGCGTCCAAAAAATGTATTTTACATATGGAATCAAAAAATTTAAGCATGTGAAAGCTGTACGCACATTGGATGCCACGTTTGCTCATATTAGACCAAAATGTGTTAAAATTAACATTTCCAATGCTTTATTTGGAGTGGTTAAAGAGTTGGGAACATCGCTGGGAGAAGTGAATATGTTGACTTACAGGGAGGGTTTTTTAGAAAAATACAAATAAATTTAGAGCAAATTTATCTTGTCTTTTTGTTAGATCGAAATCTTTTCAGACCAATCAATCAATTCAATAAATTTTATTTAAATCAACTTTTAATGCCCAAAGGCTGATTTGAATCATTTTGCATACACATAGAATTGTTTTTAATTTGAAGTATTTGCGTACGTTTGAAGTGAATAGAATCATCAAATTTGTTTCGCTTTGTGAAAGTTTGATTGAAGTTCCTAACTAAGCTCCTACTATACTTGGCTTCTAGCTGTTTCTAGCTAAACTTCAATCAAACTTGGCTTTTACATGCTTCTAGCTAAACTCCAATCAAACTAGGCTTTAAACTGTTTCTAGCCAAACTCTAATCAAGCTTAGCTTTTAGCTGTTTCTAGATAAACTTCAATCAAACTTGGCCTCTAGCTGTTTCTAGCTAAACTCCAATCAAACTTGGCCTTAAGGGGGGTTTCTACCTTGTGCGGTCAAAAAAATCGATTTTTTTTTTCATGCATTTTTGGATTAATACATGATTGTAGAATACGCTCCCAAAATTTGAAGTTGAAATCTTTCGAATTACGGAAGCAATTTATCGAAACAGGTAGCGGTGTCGAGCGCGCCGAGCTGCTGAAGCAAAACTTTGAACGCGTTTTTCTCAAAACTACATTTTTTGACCTGGCGGAAGTGATTTAGGCCACACGAGTTGAGCAATAGCTACGAAATTTTAAACAGTCATTTATCAAGGTCTTAGCTATGGCACGAACTAGGATCTTCAAGAAATAATAATTTTTTCTCATTAAAAATTGAAATTTGTATTGAAAAAAGTAGGTAAAAATTGAGTTTTTTAGTCAAAATCGCATATATCCTTCATTTTTCATTTGTTTTTTAAAATCCTAGTTCCAGCCATAGACAAAAGGATACAGAATAAGAAAAAATGTAATTTTTGTGTTTCAAGTCATCTCCAACAGCGGCAGGACTTCCGCGAGTAAGGAAGTCCTGCCGCCATTGCTCGATGGCCCCCTCCCCCCCCTTTGCATATTTTATCTTGAAACTTTTTTTACTTGTACAATAAACATATACCTACATCTGAAAAAATTTTCCAGTGTTTATCTTAAAAATCTTCCCATCAAAAATTTTTCAAAAAAAACATGTTTTCTCGGCCGCACAAGGTAGAAACCTGCCTTAAGCTGTTTCTAGCTAAACTCTAATCAATCTTAGCTTTGAGCGGTTTCTAGCTAAACTTCAATCAAACTTGGCTTCTAGCTGTTTCTAGCTGAACTCCAATCAAACTTGGCTTTTAGATGCTTCTAACTAAACTCCAATCAAACTAGGCCTTAAGCTGTGTCTAGCCAAACTCTAATCAAGCTTAGCTTTGAGCTGTTTCTAGCTAAACTTCAATCAAACTTGGCTTCTAGCTGTTACTAGCTAAACTCCAATCAAACTTGGCCTTAAGCTGTTTCTAGCTAAACTCCAATCAAGCTTGGCTTCTAGATGCTTCTAGCTAAACTCCAATCAAACTTGGCTTTTAGATGCTTCTAGCTAAACTCCAATCAAACTAGGCTTCTAGCTGTGTCTAGCCAAACTCTAATCAAGCTTAGCTTTGAGCTGTTTCTAGCTAAACTCCAATCAAACTTGGCTTTTATCTGTTTCTAGCTAAACTCCAATCAAACTAGACTTTAAGCTGTTTCTAGTTAAACTCTAATCAAGCTTAGCTTTGAGCAGTTTCTAGCTAAACTTCAATCAAACTTGGCTTCTAGCTGTTTCTAGCTAAACTTCAATCAAACTTGGCTTCTAGCTGTTTCTAGCAAAACTCCAACCAAACTTGGCCTTAACCTGTTTCTAGCTAAACTCCAATCAAGCTTGGCTTCTAGATGCTTCTAGCTAAACTCCAATCAAACTTGGCTTCTAGCTGTTTCTAGCTAAACTCCAATCAATCTAGGCTTCTAGCTGTGTCTAGCTAAACTCTAATCAAGCTTGGCGTCTAGATGCTTCTAGCTAAACTCCAATCAAACTTGGCTTTTAGATGCTTCTGCTAAACTCCAATCAAACTAGGCTTCTAGCTGTGTCTAGCCAAACTCTAATCAAGCTTAGCTTTGAGCTGTTTCTAGCTAAACTCCAATCAAACTTGGCTTTTATCTGTTTCTAGCTAAACTCCAATCAAACTAGACTTTAAGCTGTTTCTAGTTAAACTCTAATCAAGCTTAACTTTCAGCAGTTTCTAGCTAAATTCCAATCAAACTTGGCCTTACGCTGTTTCTAGCTAAACTCTAAACAATCTTAGCTTTGAGCGGTTTCTAGCCAAACTCCAATCAAGCTTGGCTTCTAGATGCTTCTAGCTAAACTCCAATCAAACTTGGCCTTAAGCTGTTTCTAGCTAAACTCCAATCAAGCTTGGCTTCTAGATGCTTCTAGCTAAACTCCAATCAAACTTGGCTTTTAGATGCTTCTAGCTAAACTCCAATCAAACTTGGCTTCTAGCTGTTTCTAGCTAAACTCCAATCAAACTAAGCTTCTAGCTGTGTCTAGCCAAACTCTAATCAAGCTTAGCTTTGAGCTGTTTCTAGCTTAACTCCAATCAAACTTGGCTTTTATCTGTTTCTAGCTAAACTCCAATCAAACTAGACTTTAAGCGGTTTCTAGTTAAACTCTAATCAAGCTTAGCTTTGAGCAGTATCTAGCTAAACTTCAATCAAACTTGGCTTCTAGCTGTTTCTAGCTAAACTTCAATCAAACTTGGCTTCTAGCTGTTTCTAGCAAAACTCCAATCAAACTTGGCTTTAAGCTGTTTCTAGCCAAACTCTTATCAAACTTGGCTTCTAGCTGTTCCTAGCTAAACTCCAATCAAACTTGGCTTCTAGCTGTTTCTAGCTAAACTCTAATCAAGCTTAGCTTTGAGCTGTTTCTAGCTAAACTCCAATCAAACTTGGCTTTTATCTGTTTCTAGCTAAACTCCAATCAAACTAGACTTTCAGCTGTTTCTAGTTAAACTCCAATTAAACTTGGCTTTTAGCTGTTTCTAGCTCAACTCCAATCAAACTTGGCTTCTAGCTGTTTCTAGCAAAACTCCAATCAAACTAGGCTTCTATCTGTTTCTGGTTTTGGTAAAAAACACCCAGACCCTTACAAATATGGTACAGACCCTTACAAATATAAACTTTAAATAATGTGTAAAACTTACTCAAAATTCTGGCTTAAATTTACAACAACACGTCTCTATAGAATTTGACTTTCTTAAAATGAAACTAAATTTGCATTTTTTTATTATCAATTTAACCATTTTCACCAAATCCTGTGACTTGTTACAACGTGGCTCGTTCGTAGCGTACGGCAACATTATGTTACAACCTTTTTTTTTTTACTTAACAAACCCGCAGGTGATACACAAACGTGTGACAGTAATGTGCACAGCACAAAATACAACAACAAATACTTATAGGAAAAAAAGAGTGTAACAATGCGAACACACATTGGAATTTTTAAGGCACGCAAAACATTAACCGTAACATGGCTCAACTGCTAAATACACACACACAAATACATAAATACATAAACTGGATGTATGAAAATGTAGTAGCGCACAAAAGTATGCCACGAAAATATGACGTTAACAGGAACAGAAACAGCGAAAATGGTTTCAGATAAACACACACACAACGATATACAAAAATATGAATATAAATGAGTGAATTAGGTGTGTGTGTGTGTCTGTTTGCAAGCATTTACCTATAAACATTCTAATATGATTGTGTGTGTGTGTATGTGTGTTTAGAAATTTATAGTATGTTAGGTGCAAATGGCACATTTTCAACCATAAACAACGTTTCCATAGTTGGCCCTCAACGCACCGCACTTGGCCGCCTCCGTGTTTTGGCTTAGCCTTGAGCGCATTACGTCTTTAAGCAGTTATAATAGCAATCATAATCATAATAATAATAATAATAATAATAATGGTCACAGCATAAACGGCAAACGGATAAAGCTGCATAAAGCCTTTGTAGGCAAAATTGGCCGAAGCGATGCTTTCGCTGAGCAAATTTCAAGCTAAGCTGCGATATTAAATGCGATTTCGCGCACCGATACAGAAGTGTTGGTCATATATGTATGGTGGCATTTGTTGTTGTTGTTGTTGTTGGCATAAATTTTGCACCGCGACAGCCAGCGAGGTAATAAAATTACATTTAGCGCTCATGGCGCGACAAAACATAAAACCGAAATGCGGCAACAAAGCGGCCAAAGTTGCAGCGCACAGCAGAAGGCCTATTAATCTTGGCGCATTTATTTTGTGATTAAGTTGTAAGTTGGCGCTGGGGATTCGTACACGCAAATGACACCAACATACATGCACACACACACACACACACAAAGACAAACCAAATAACCACCGAGCTGAAGGGCTAAAGGTGTCTCGGCCGCTTATGATGAATTTTCGCACACAGATGTGTGGTGCGGCGCCTAAAATGCTGCCAACATATAAATTCAGCCAAATTGGACACATAAAGTTTGTCTGCCATGAGAACTGCACGCGTACATACCTGCAAAGAGACGAGAAGAGAGAGAGAGAAAGAATGATTAGTGACCTGTTGGCGTCAATTTGCTTAATGGTTGGTGATTAAGTTTTATAATCATTTTTGTTATTTTCTGCTCGTGCAGTGAATTGAGGTGTTCTTTGCTTAAAATACAAAAACTATTCTTAAGCGTTTTTCTATTTTTTTTTTCCATCAACTTTTAGAGCGCTCCATAAGTACATAAACCGACTGAAAGCGACAGCAGCCAACCGGCTTTCGGTTTAATCATGAACATTTTTAATTACCACAATGTAAGCAACAAAAGTAGCGTTGCCCGCTTACGCTCAGTTACTTTTTAACTTAAGTTGGCCAGAAGTTTTTGGTGCGGCACGCCAACAAAAATGCACACCAAAGAATTTTTAACCAGCGAAAAGGCGAAACTGTGACGATTAAACGAAGCCGACAATCAGAAACACGCACACACAAACAGACAGACATAGTGAAAGAGAGCCTAAGAGCGAATTCAACTGAATGGCAGACTTCCGAAAGCTTTACGCAGCAAACTCATTGCACAAATGGACAGACAAACGAAAATTAATAATTAATTTCGCTGTGTGCGCTTAAATGAATGATTTTCTTAAGTGCTCACGCGCTTAGCATACAGAACACGTCCGCATAGTTCATTTTGTTGGAAGCGCAGCAGTCCAGCATCGTCGGCATAATCGGCTAAGCGACCGACGTAGCGTGCAGCAAGCCAAGTGCTTACTTTACTTTCGCTGCTAATTTTTCCCCCTCCTGCAACAACATTCTTGCCAAAAGTTTACGCTGCCGCTTCACCAAAACTCAAAACTTTCGGCACAACGTTGGTCGAACGCTTGTGGCCAAAGGACAAAAGCTACACAGCAAATTTTCCAGCTAGCAGAGTTTGATTTCACGCGCGCCGAGTTTTTGGGCAAGTTTCGAATTTCAAGTTGAGTGGTGTTCATACAAATTCAAAATTAAAGTGAAAGGTCGCCTCGAATGAGGTTGAAACGCAGTGTTGCAGCGCTTGTGAAGTGAATATAATAGCAAAGACCCTACGAAAAATAATCAAAAATTTTCGTTGGCAAATAGAAAGACGAGAGAAAATGCCCTAAGAAATGTGAGAAAGTTGCAAGTGGCCATTGGACAGCTTGAGATCAAGTTGGAAGTTGTCTATGGCCTGCGGTGAAGAGTCGCTCGAGTGGGAAATGAACTTTAAACATTACAAAATGAAAAAGTTATTCAGTAAGAGGCAAATAAAATAAAAAAAAAGTTAAAATTAAAAATGAAACAAAATTAAATTAAAGTAAGAAAAAATTAAGAATACATATAAAAATAATTAATAATAATAAGATTCTAATAATAAGATAATAATACTAAAAAGCAATAAAAAAATACCAATAATAGTAATAATAATAATAAAAAAATAAATAAAACAAATTAAAATAATTTAAAAAAAAAGTAAAATAATAAATTAAAAAATTAAAACCAAAAATTAAAAAATATATATATTTTACAAACTAAAACAAATATTACCAAACCCATAAAGTAATAAAAAGCACTAATCAAATACCAACAATAACAATAATAAAATAATAAATAAAACAAATTAAAAGAATAAAAAAAATGAAAATATTAAATTAAAACAAAGAAATTAAAACAAAATAAAAATATTTTAAAAACTAAAACAAGTAATACCAAACTGATAAAAAACAAAAAAAAAAATTATAAACACAAAAACAAATTGCCTTAACAAAAACATGAAAAACAATAAATAATAATTACAAAATACAACAAAAAAACTAAAACAAAAATCATACAAATTAAAAAACAAATCAAGTTTTCCACAAAGCAGAAAAAAAATAAAAAAAATACAATATGTATTAGATAAAAAAAAATTCAAATTAAGCGCGACTTACAAAATTAAACAAAAAAATTCAAACAAAAAAAATTTAACATATTTTAAACACGAAAAACTAAGAAATAGATAAGCAATAATTTACACAAAAAAATTTAGAAACAATACAAAAATTTTTTATAAAACAAATAATATAAAAAAGAACAAAAAATAAAAACAGAATTAACAGAATTAATTAAAAACACAAAAAACTATCAAAATTTATAAAAGAAAAGAAAATAAATTTTTAAACAATCAAATAAAAATAGCATTACAAACAACACATAAATATGTAAATAAATAAATAAATAAAAATAAATACAAAATAAGTACAAATAAAATAAATCAAACGATAAATAATAAAATAAATAAAACGAATAAAATAATAAAACGAATTATAAAACAAACTAAACAAAACATTTTTACAAAATTACACATAAAAAACTATATACAAAAAATAAATAATAAAAACGAAGCGCAAAATTTAACAAAAGAAAAAATCTCAAAATATGTAGTAATAAAATAATAAGAACAAAACCCAATTTCAAATATACAAAACTAACACAAAGTTAGAAAAATTAGAAACTAACAAAAAAAAAACTAAATTAAACAAAAAACAAAATTAAAACGTTATAAAAAACAAAACAATGAAAAATTTAACTTTTTACAGAAAGCATAAATATGAAAAAAATAATTGATAAACACAAATAGCAAACATTAACAGTAAATAAAAATTTAAAAAAATAATTCAACAAAAAATTAAATGAAATGAAAACTGAATGCAATGAAAAAATTAGCGCTCAAAACGTCTAAAATTTTTGTACAACTTTGCGATTGTACCAAGCGATGAAATCGGCAGTACGGATAGTGAAAATAGTCATTCTATATGTTTTCGGGTCCGCTCTACATGATTATGCCATTAGATTTTCATTTTGGTTACAAGGAAATCCAATATGGCGGTGTTTTCGGAAAAAAATCCAAAAATTTCGACCAGTTTTTTTTTTCAAATCAATATTTCGTACCGAAATAGATTTTTTGTTGGGGTATAAATATGCACAAAAATGTTGAACTTTCAGAAAATACCCAATTTGCCCCATGGGAATACATTTAACAACCTCAAAATGGCGGAAAAATGAAAATGGCGGAAAATTTTTTCACAATCATTCATGAATTTTTTTTTTGAAAACGACGCACTATAACGAAAAATGTTCAAGAACAAAAAGTATTTAGAATTTGACAGAGAATACGTCTGAAATTGCAAATTGTCAATTCTTAACAAATTGCAAAAATTTCTCAAAAAATTCTTTTTTTTTTTTAATTAAAAGGGCAATATATATTTGTTTGTAAGCTTAGTAACGACCAACATTTATGAATTTCAATATTTGTTTATCAAAAATGTTACTAAGTGTAATTGTCTAAGATTTTATACAAAATCGGTTATTTTGATATTTAAACATTTTTTTATGTAAAAATAATGCATTTAACAGAATAATTGTTAGCCAGAAATGCTTAGAATCAGTCTAAGAACATCTATGAATTTTTTCAGAATTTTTTGAGAAATTTTTGCAATTTGTTAAAAATTGACAATTTGCAAAATTCCAAAAGTTGATCAAAACTTTTTAAAAAAATTCAGACGTATTCTCTGTCAAATTCTAAACACTTTTTTTCTTGAACATTTTTCGTTATAGTGCGTCGTTTTCAAAAAAAAAATTCATGAATGATTTTAAAAAAATTTTCCGCCATTTTCATTTTTCCGCCATTTTGAGGTTGTTAAATGTATTCCCATGGGGCAACTTGGGTATTTTCTGAAAGTTCAACATGTTTGTGCACTTTTGTGCATATTTATACCCCAACAAAAAATCTATTTCGGTACGAAATATTGATTTGAAAAAAAAAACTGGTCGAAATTTTTGGATTTTTTTCCGAAAACACCGCCATATTGGATTTCCTTGTAACCAAAATGAAAATCTAATGGCATAATCCTGTAGAGCGGACCCGAAAACATATAGAATGACTATTTTCACTATCCGTACTGCCGATTTCATCGCTTGGTACAATCGCAAAGTTGTAAAAAAATTTTAGACGTTTTGAGCGCTAATGGGTTAAAGAAATAACAAAATAGACTAACAAAATTAAACACAAAACAAAATTGAAACGTTATAAAAAACAAAACAATGAAAAGTTAACTTTTTACAGAAAGCATAAATATGAAAAAAAATAATTGATAAACACAAATAGCAAACATTAACAGTAAATAAAAATTAAAAAAATAATTCAACAAAAAAATTAAATGAAATGAAAAATGAATGAAATGACAAAAATAATGAAAAAAAAAACAAATAAAACAAATATAAGCAACACGGAAAAATGAAAAAAAAGAATAAACAAAAACTTCTTAAAGAAATAACAAAAGTCAAATAACATAAAAATTATTTAAAAAATATAAATTCAAAAAATAGAAAAATTATACAATTAAAAAATAAAAAATTATACAATTAAAAAAATATATAAGAATGTAGGAAATAAAATCTTGGAAAAAAGGAAAATTAAAAGACCAAGCAACATAAAAAAAACATAAAAAATCAAGCTATTTATTAAAATTAAAAAAAAAAAATAAACGACCTACAAAATTAAAAAAAATATATAAAAACATAATAAAAACCACAAACAATGCAACAATTAACATATAATTACAAAATAATTTAAAAACCACAATAAATCGAAAAATTAAAAAACAAAATACAAGAATATAATATAGAATTAAAAAAACTTAAAAAATAATCCAACAAAATTATAAGAAAGCAACAAATAAATAAATAAATATACATAAACAAAAAAATATAAAGAAAACTGACTTAAACTAAACTAAACTTAATTAAACCTATTAAAGTTGAGGCGGACCACAAGATCGAACGATCTCGAAAGTATTTAGTTTATTTATTACTCAATTCAATTCAATTCAATCAATTTGTGTGTCAGTCAGAGCTTAAACAGAAAAACAGTACAACATTTATAAACACAACTTTATTTCCTCAAATGCGATTGTCATAATTTGCATCTGAAAATCGTTTTCAGTTTAGTCTTTTATTTGCCATCAATTTCATTATTTTAAAGACTAAAATCAGCGCAGCTAATTACTTTTGCTATGAGCGACAAGTAACAGAAGGCGACGCTTAAGCTCTCTTAAAGGAACATTTTCCGATTAAGCCGACATTATGTTAAGTATTAAATAAAATCAATTAAAGCAGCGCTGAAGCACGCTTCTGAATGCATTTTAATTCCGCAATCTAATTACAATTTAAATACCTCATCAAATCAGCCAAAACAAGCGGAACGAATGGCTGCAGCGGCAGCGGCAAAAGTTGCGCGAACAGGAGAAAAGCAAACAAAAAATGAAGTGAACAAATTTAGCAAGAAATTATGAAAAAAATTAGTAGAAAGCTAACTCTAAGCGGGCAAAGAAAGGGTCAAGCAAGTAGTGATGAGTAGAGAAAAATTCTACTGAGGAAAGTAAAGAAAAGTGATAGCAGAGTAGTTGGACGAGCACAGAAAGGGCAACGCAGCAAATTCGATGATACACAAATAATTTAGGAAGTAAATAATTGAAAGGAGCATACAAATGCGTAGAGAAAGGAAAAAGGAATAAGAAATAAAGAAATAAGTAAGCAGGTAAGCAGGTTCAACTGACGAGCCAAACAAGGCATGTATAAAGAGGGACGAACGGTTAATGATTTTTGTAGCTATACTAGATGGATGACGGGTGTAAAGAACATTAAAATGGAAAAAAAAACAAGTGCTCACACTTGTGAAAATGTGAAGACTTTGAATTTCAAGACAATTAGTAGGTTGTGTAGTTTAACTTGTGACCACAAAATAAATGAAATGACCTGAAAATGTGTTTAAGAGATCTCACAACTCAAAATGTTACAGCAAACGTGTCGCTTCAGTTGAATTTCAAATTAACATGGTGTAAGGCATGGCGTATGAGTAACATTTTATGTGTGACACATTTCTTAAATTTTTTTGTTTTTTGTTTTTTGTTTTTTGTTTTTTTGTTTGGTTTCATTATATTTCACAGCTCGAAATGTTACGGCAAACGTGTCGCATCGGTTGATTTTAGTATTTATTTGATGTACAACGTGGCGTATGCGCAACATTTTTTTGGTTAACACAAATTGTTTGCATTTTTTTTAGTTCTTTTAAGTTATCACAGCTCAAAATTTTACAACAAACGTGTTGCATCAATGGAATTGGCTATTTGCTTGATGTAAGACGTGGCGTATGAGTAACATTTTTTGGTTAACAGTTGTTTTTCCATTTCCATTCCATTCTATTTTTATAGTTTTTTTAGATTTAGATTTAGAAAACTCAAAATGTTATAGCAAACATTAGCTTTTGTTATTTATTTGATGTAACACATGGCGTATGAGTAACAATTTTTCGTAAATAAAAGTTTTTCCATTGTTTTATTTTAGTTTTGTTAGATATCACAACTCAAAATCTTATAACAAACATGTCGCATTGGTTGATTTTAGTATTTACTTCATGTAAGACGTGACGTATGAGTAACATTTGTTGGTGAACACAAATTTTTTACATTGGTTTTGGTTTAGTTTTCTTATATTTCACAGCTGAAAATGTTACAACAAACGTGTCTCAACAGTTAAATTGGCTATTTACTTGAAGTACGACGTGCCGTATGAGTAACATTTGTTGGAAAACACACACTTTTTAACTGAAATCAATCATTTCTATTACACTTCATACGTGTAGCATTATTTGAGTGACATACAGGGTTGCCACGTTAATCTTTAGCAGAAAGGACTAGGACTACTAAGGACTTTACTGCTGTCCAACCGTACGGCTATGTGGACTCAATACTGATACACCTAACTTTTGCAAGTAGTCAGACGACCATTAATTCGCTCACCGGCGTGAACACCTCTTCAAAACTGGTAGCCAGGAGCCGCGCAGCTCTGAGTAACTCATCGAAGTGAAATGATGTTCATTTGCAATGGGTTCCTGGTCACAGGGACATTAGGGATTGAACAAATTGGTTTTAATGACGTTTGTCAAATTAAAATATTACTTCGGGTTTTCTATAAGATAGCCAAAAAGCTTTGGGGCTTGAGGTGTAATACAATCGTCTCCACTGTAGCAGTTCTAACTGGTCACTGGATCATAGGAAGGCACAGTTTAGATTCCCTTTCAATGGGCAATGCTGCAGCTGTGGCTCTGTGAATGAAGAAGAGAACGTCTTCCATCCAACGAGCCACTGTCCAACTCTGGTCCAGAGAGGACTCTCTCATCTTGGGTGCCACCCTAACCTAACATATCCTTACTTGGTGTTCCAGACTTTTATTCTGATAACTGGGCTTCTTTGTGAGTAGTTTGCATACGGATCTTCTGAGGAACGGACGTGGCTAAATTACTTCTACTGGTCACACTTATCATAAATATATATAAGAAATGTTCGCGCATGTCCAAACAAAAGGACACACTTTAAAGGTTTCCATGGCGTATGAGTAACATTATATCAAAGCAGTACAATTTAATTAACACTATGAATATTTTTGCACAATTGAAGCTGAAAATATTGAATAAAACTTTTCATTATTATTCCTGAAATGCCTTCCAGTGATTCAAGTTTATTCTTTAAGGTTTTCTGTTTAACAGAAAACGCAACACATACAAAACATATATTTTTGCGTAACCATTACATGTCTGCATGTCTGCACAAAGAATTTCTTTAAATGAATATTTTGTCATATTTCGACAAATAAATAATATAAACACATTTTCTCAATTTATTGTTTGCACACGTTGCCCAAAAAATCATTTACAAACAGCACACAAACACCGACGAAAACAACAACCAAGCAAGCAATAAGCAGACCCACTTCAGCACAGACGCGTTCTCACAACATTTACATAAATCAGCGCTAGATGGCAACACACACACACACACACATACATACACAAATAAAGAACAAAAACAAAATCAACAAAACAAAACAATACAACAGCGAACAAAACAATTTACAAACATAATAGAAAACAATGAAAATGTTAATTTCAACTTCATTTACTTTGTGCACTGCTGTTGTCGACGACGTCGCCATTGTTGTTGTTGTTATTGCTTTCACAAAATATTAGTATAGTAATTGAAATGAAAGGCAACGAAAACAGCGAATTGACGAAAATTTCGCAAAAGCAACCAACATGAGCGAACGAAGAAAATTAACTGAAATTTGTTTACAAGTTGTTAAAAGTAATAACGATACATACAGTGGTATAAGATTCATTGAGTGTTTAGTAAAAAATCAGGAGATATTTTTAAAATTGCTTTAAAGATGCCGCAAACTGAAAGCAACAAAGTCAATTAGCTGGAACAATTCAATTAATTGACTGAAAGTATGTATGTATGAAAGCATTTCATGTGGCATACTTTCAGGGTCTACAGAAATGAGAAGTTTACAATACATTGTGCACACTGGATTTTGTATTGAAAAATGCAACATTCTGTTTGTAAATTGCATACTTTTAGGCATATTTCCATTACTTGGACTTATGAGTTCCACTGTGAGTTTGGTGGCAATTTTTGAGCTATTATTTCTATAGTTATATATTTATTTATATATTTGACCTATTTATTTATTAGCTTTTCAATCCATTGTGCCCAATGAATTTTGAATTTAAATATTCAACATTCTTTTTGTAAATTTCATACTGTTACATTATTTGGGCTTATAAATTCGTCTCTGAGTTTGAAATTGCGGAGTTTAGTGAAAAATTTTGAGCTATTTTTTTTATATATTTATTAATTTTATTTTTTATATATTTATTAATTTTATTTTTTTTATATATCTATTTGACATATTCGCTTTTCAATGCATCAGATTCACATTCGTTGTCAATAGTGGCCGACCGAAACATCTTTTTTGGGCCAAAACCAAAACCGAAACCAAATTTCGGTTTTTTTTTTAATATTCGGCCGAAACCGAAACATTCTAGTTGAAAAAAAATCACCATATCAAGCATTTTTTTCAACAAACGAATTTTACATTAAGTAAATAAAGAACAAAAAAAATTACATAAATAAATAAATACTTATTAATAAAAACAATTTATTAAGTTTTTTAAAAACATAAACATGAAAAAATCACCCTTTCGTATCTTACTCGTTAATATTCAAAACTAAATTAATTAATATTATATGCTAAAAAAAGTTTATTTACATTGTGGCATCTAAATTACTCTTCCTTTCACTATATATCTGCTACACAATAAAATGTAAAAAAATATTCTATAAAGTTTCGGTTTCGGCCGTTCGGCCATTTTTTGGCCGAAACTGAAACCGAAACCACTTATTTGGGCCGAAACCGAGACCGAATATTCGGTCAGACACTAGTTTTCAATGACTGAATGTGATATAAAAAAATAAATTATTTATACAAGTAAGTCACATAATGAAGAAAAGCAACTTTTATTGGTATACTTTTAGGCTCAATTTTAAAATAGAAAAATTCCCTAATTGATTTTTAGCAAATAGTTTGACAGATTTAAAAGCTCAATTTAGGCTAATTAACAAATTTCAACAACAACAAAGTCTAACAATATCGTACTATTGTACAACAACAACAACAAACAAACAAATAAATATTTGCATAAACTAATTAAAACACACAATTCGTAGTGTTTGAGATGCATTTGAGCGACGGCGTACAACTGACAATAGTGCAATGACAGTTACAACAACAAGCAAACAATGCAACCAACAACAACAACAACAAAATGGCAGCAACCATATGCGAGCGAGTTAGTGTCTGTGTGTGTGTGCTGTCTATGTGCCTGTTTATGTTTGTTAGCTGCCATTTTGTTATCTCATGTGTGCTGCTAATTGTCAACGCATTGCAGCTGCATTGACATTGCCAGAAAAACCAGATAGCGAAAATTTATTGTAATGAGTTTGTGTAGAAGTGTTGTTGGTTTTGTGCAGTCATTAGCCAACATGCAACATTCCACGAGGCCGAGGCGAAATTTTGCTAGAACTTGGCAGCTGCCAGTTGCTGACTGTGTTTGGGTTTTGTGTGCTTAAGCTTAATTAAAAATTCATTGAAATAATTTTGTAACATACGAGCCACAAGAAAAATGAAACAGCATTCAAGCCATAAGTAGAAATAAAGAGGAGAGGAGGAGTGTAGAGAGCAGCGACTAAAGGAAACGCAGTAGTCAAGTCTTTGAATTTTCAAATAAGACCAAATATGCACACAAAAGGCAGACTTATCTATACAAAAACAACAATAACTTAACATATAGAACAAACCTATAATGTTAAAAGCAACAAACAACAAAAGATTGATTATAATAAAAGCAATAAAATAAGCAAATAAGACAAAGACCAGGAATTTATGAACTTTTTCCACTTCGTTGAGTAAATGCGCTGATTTTTGTTATTATTGTTGGTGATCCTTTTCTAACTTCTTCTTTTTTTTGGTTATTGGTTTTCTGTGTTTTCAAGCGCAAATTGTTACTGTTGTTGTCAAAGTCATTTGACGAATGGAGGGAGGAAAGATTTTAAATAAAAAATCCAGTAAAAAAGAAGCAATAAGTTTGAGAAAAAATAGTATAAAAGAAGCAATAATAATTAGAAGGAAACAAAAAACAAAAAGCAATAGGAACGTACAAATACATTAACAAGTAGGGAATGGAGTCCTTAAGGACCCACATATCTGGTGAGCTAGTAAGCCTTAAAGCAGCTTTTCATACATTTCTTTTGTTGTTAAATTTGAAGACATTTGCAAAACCAAGGTGCCTGGAAATGTCCTAACTATTCATTAACTTGAAGAGAATAATTGTCACCAGAGTGTTCCGGAACCCATATAATTGTTAGTTGAGTGTTTTGCGACTTTTTTGAGCTTTGCTTTATATTCGCTTACGCTCTTTGAGTAGTTTGAAAGGTTTTCTAGGGCCTTTAGTGCAGCTTGTCTGACACTAATGACTCCTAAGCGTTGGGTCTACATATTAGTTGTTAACGAATTGATGGAAATATACAATAGATAAAGAGATAGATCGATATATATACATATAGATAGATGGATGGATGGATGGATGGATGGATGGATAGATTGATAAATGGATAGATGGATAGATAGATAGATAGATAGATAGATGGATGGATGGATGGATGGATGGATGGATGGATGTGGATGGATGGATGGATGGATGGATGGATGGATGGATGGATGGATAGATGATAGATAGATAGATACATAGATAGATAGATAGATAGAGTAGATAGATAGATTTGCTTTATATTCGCTTACGCTCTTTGAGTAGTTTGAAAGGTTTTCTAGGGCCTTTAGTGCAGCTTGTCTGACAATAATGACTCCTAAGCGTTGGGTCTACATATTAGTTGTTAACGAATTGATAGAAATATACAATAGATAAAGAGATAGATCGATATATATACATATAGATAGATGGATGGATGGATGGATGGATGGATAGATTGATAAATGGATAGATGGATAGATAGATAGATAGATAGATAGATAGATAGATAGATAGATAGATAGATAGATAGATGGATGGATGCATGGATGGATGGATGGATGTGGATGGATGGATGGATGGATGGATGGATGGATGGATGGATAGATGATAGATAGATAGATAGATAGATAGATAGATAGATAGATAGATAGAGTAGATAGATAGATAGATAGATAGATAGATAGAGTAGATAGATAGATAGATAGATAGATAGATAGATAGATAGATAGATAGATAGATAGATAGATAGATAGAGTAGATAGATAGAGTAGATAGATAGATAGATAGATAGAGTAGATAGATAGATAGATAGATAGATAGATAGATAGATAGATAGATAGATAGATAGATAGATAGATAGATAGATAGATAGATAGAGTAGATAGATAGATAGAGTAGATAGATAGATAGATAGATAGATAGATAGATAGATAGATAGATAGATAGATAGATAGATAGATAGATAGATAGATAGATAGATAGATAGAGAGATAGAAATAGAGATACTTTCGATTAGAATAATTTTCATTACTCGGACTTTTCTTTGGCTTACACCTACACACCTACACTTACAACTGTTAACCTTAAAGTGATCTGCTTTCTACAAGGTGCAACCCAAAGTAAACAGGACTTTTATAAAATAAAGAAAACGGATGATTATTTTTGTATAATTCTTTTTATTTATTCAAAATTCTCTCCTTCTACTTCGATACAACGTTTTGCACGGTCCAAAAGCATTTGGAATGAGTGTTTTAGGTCATCGGCCGGCATCGCCTTCAGAATGTTGGTACAGGCCTTTTGGATGTCCTCAACGTCCTTATAACGGTTTCCTTTCATCGGCAAATGCAACTGACCGAATAAGTAGAAGTCACAGGGAGCCATATCAGGCGAATACGGTGAATGATTGATGGTAAAAATGCGATTTTTGGTCAAATAATCGGTCGTAACTAGGGCTCTGTGAGCCGGTGCATTATCATGCAATAAACGCCAACTTCCTTCCTCGCGATATTCTGGCTGGGATATTCTGGCGAAACTTCAACATAAAACAAAGCGTTAATTGTTTTTCCCGGTGGAACAAAATCTCGATGAATTATTCCCTTTGAATCGTAGAAACAAATGAGATGAGTTTTGATTTTTTACTTCTCACGGCGGGTTTTTTTCGGATTTGGCTCATCTGGGTGCTTCCATCCGGCACTTTGACGCTTTGTTTCGGGATCATATTGAAAGCACCACGTTTCGTCACCGGTTACGATGTTGAACAAGAAATTTGGATCACGTCTGGCTTCCCGAACGATGTCTTTTGCGTGCTCAATTCTCTGCGCTTTTTGGTCGTCGGTTAAAGTGTGCGGAATGAAGCGAGAACACACTTTACGGAGACCCAAATGTTCGGTTAAAATGCGATCAATTGATGTTTTGGAGATGTTCAATTCCATTTCCATCAATTCCAATGATGATTTTGGCTGCATTTTGATAAAATCACGCACAGTTTTGATGGCATCGTCAGTAATCACAAATTTCGACTGGCCGACGTGTTCGTCGTCATTCAAGTCTTCACGACCATTCTTGAATCGATTCAACCACTCATTAACACGGCCACGGGATAAACAATCATCACCATAAACTTGCTTTAACAATTTAAACGTTTCGGTAAAAGTTTTACCAAGTTTAAAATAGTACTTAATATTAGCTCTTTGTTCGATCGACATTCTCGTACCAAAGTTAAAAACATACTGTCACATTGAGCGGGATACTAGACCAAATGTCATGAAATTTAGACAGTATGTGAATGAAAGATGTACCTTTCCAACGCATGTCCTCACACATAGATGGCGCCACCAGAAACGTCCCTATTGCAAAAGTCCTGTTTACTTTGGGACGCACCTTGTATGAATTAAATTGAGATTTGTCAACGATTTGTCACCACAAAATTTTACCCTTCAAAACAACAACAACAGCAAAATTCCAATTATAAATGTTTAGCAACTTTGGCCATGTTAATGAGAAATTCAAACATCACACAATTCACCACACATTCCAATTTCAATGACACCCACCTGACCGCACCAGTTGACCGCTAATAAAATTTAAATTTGAATACCTGCAAACTTTTCACTCACCGAGACTGCTGTCCGAACAGGCAACTTTTCACATTTCAGAGAAAGTCACGAACACCACAACAGCAACATACAAACAGACACTCTACCTACCTTTTCACCACAATAACTCTTGCCTTTCAACTTTGCATCGACAAGCGGCAATTCTGGAAAATGCGCCACCAAGTGGACAGCAAAAAAAAAAAACAGAACAAAAGCAAAAATAAAGCAACAGTGACACTACTTGTGCAATGAAATTGTGTGAGCAGCAAATTTGTGAAATGCTGTCACACACACATACAAACCCAGCCACACACACACACACAAATTGGCAACTTTTAACAAAAGCGCAAGTAATAACATTTGAAGGCATGCAGCAAAATCTAACACACAACACTCATACACACACATACAGTTGCATGTGCATAGGCAGCGAGTGCATGGCGCTGGTTGTGGCTGTAGCTTTTACTTTGTTTGAATGCGCCCATTTAAAGTGCGTTAACCTCAAAAGTTTTTCCAACTAGCAAAAACCCCAAAGGCAGCCAATGCACACAAACACTTACAAACACTCATACACACTCACATATATATGTGTGCAGTCACTCTCGGGCAGCTGTAGTGCTGGAATTTTTGGTTAGTTCAACTGTGTTGGATTTGTTGTTGTTGTTATTGTCGTTGGCCTTTTCTGTGCTATTTCAATTTTGTTGTTTGTGTTTTGGTGTTTTTACATTTTGCGGCAAAAGTTGTTGTCGTTGTTGCTGTAGTGTTTTTCTAAAACCCCAATGCCGCTTAGCACTGCTCCTCATCGCACACCCGCGCTCTCGCTTGCTTTCTCACTCTCTCTCTCTCGATCACACACACACACACACATGCAAATTCTGCCGCAAGTTGTGTTGCATAAATTTAACTTTTGCCAGGGCTGCTGTTGTATAATTTTTATTGTCGTTGTTGCTGTTATTATTATTGTCGCTAGTGCTGTGCTGTTGTTTGCATAATCCCTCAGCATTTGAATGTCGTTGTTGTTGTTCTTGTTGCTTATTTGTTGCATTGTTCAACATTTCATGCAATTTTATGTTATAACTATGTAATAGAACAACAACAACAACAGTAATAATAAAAGCAACAACAAAGGCGCATGCTGCCAACATTTTATTTATTGTAAAAGTTGTTGGGCGCTGCTTGTTGTTTTTATTTTTTGGTGCCTTCGGCTTTTGAATGCAAAATGAAAATTACGCATTTGTTGGCTGCAATAATTTTATTATTTTTTTGTTGTTGTATTTTTTGCAGTTGAATTTGTTATTATTATTGTTGTTATTGTTGAATGTTTTTGTTATTATTGTTGTTGCTAATATGTTTAAGCGTCGAGTGTTAATGTTGTTTTTGTTGTTGATGTTTTTAGTGTAGGGTTTTGTTGTTGTTGTTGCTTTTGATATCAAAATGAAAATTACGCATTTGTTGGCTGCAACAATTTTATTATTTTTACTATTTTTTGTTGTTGTATTTTTTGTAGTTAAATTTGTTATTATTATTGTTGTTTTTGTTGTTGTTATTGTTGAATTTTTTTTGTTAATTGTTATTGTTGTTGCTAATATTTTTAAGGCTCGAGTGTTAATGTTGTTTTTGTTGTTGATGTTTTTAGTGTCGGGTTTTGTTGTTGTTGTTGTGTTGCTTTTTATGTTTCTAATGTCGAGTATTGTTGTTGTTATTTCAAGTATTCTTGTTGATGTATCTAATTTCGAATATATGTAGTTGTGGTTGTGTTTGTTTCTCATTTTAAGTATTGTTGTTGCTGTTGTTTTTGTTTTTGTTGTTCATGTGTTTTAGTGTCGAATGTCATTGTCAGTTGTAGCAGCTCGAAATTTCATGCAATGATTTCACGCTTGCTGGTACAACAAAAATAATAGCAACCAATAAAAGCCATCTACCCTCCCCTTTCCCGACTCCTCTCACTCTCTCACTCCTTGTTTCTCGTTCGCATGTTCAACATGTACAAACTTTGCTAGTTTATATGTTAATGAATTTTGTTTTCACTTTTTGTAGGCCAACATGGGCGAAATTTGCTGACTGTGCTGCTTTTTGTTGTTGTTGCAAAAGCTGTACATGAAAAGTGTGTAGTGCAATACTATTTTTATATATTTTAATTTGAATTTTCTTCTTTTTTTTGGTCTAAAAATGTGTCGTTGTTATTGGAACATTTTGCATCAGTTGCACTATTTGACACATTTCGTGCCATGCTTCTTTGTCAAAAACAACAATACTAAAATTTTCAATATTATCAATATTGCAATATTTCAATATGCGCGACCATGTCACGCGTAGCGACAGTCGAGGTCGTGTACAAAATAATTGGCGGCAATAAAAAAAAACGTTTAAAATATTTAACTGCAATGTCACTCATACGCCACGTTGTGCCATTTTCAATGGGCAAAATGCAAAAAAAAAATTGCAACAACAATAAACGCCAAATGCACGCTAATCAAATGTGCACGACAAACAATAAATAGTAATCACTGACGCGACAACAACAACAACTACAAATACAATAACGAAAATTAAAAACAAATGTCAGCGAAAATTGCATAATCGGAAAATTTGCTTAGCTGTTGTTGACAGCTTTAAAAATTTATAAAACACATACACAACGACAGCAACGATGCTTTGGTATGTTTACACTAACAATTATATGATACACAACAACAAGAACAGCTGTTCTATTATTTATGCTCGTAATCAACACCAGCACACACAGACACAGACAAAAGCAAACAACATTTGACAGCTAAAATTTGTTTATCTTTCTGTCCAACATTTATTTTCTCCACACATTAAACATTTATAGTTTGTCATTATGTGAGCGAGTGCCACAAAAAAAAACAAACAGAAATATGAAAAAGAAAAATCATTATTGTTGCTAATAACCAGCAGCCATCAGCCAAAAGCCGCTTGGCCCGCATTGCTCGTTGTTCGTTGACAATTAGTTAAATGCGGGCTGCAATAATTTGTATTCGCCCAAATGTGCCGCCGACCACACGACCACACAGGCAGCGGTTTGCACAAATTTATTTATTTATTTATTACACTAAAATATGCACAATTGACAATGGTCGAGCCAATACAAAATATTGCCACAGCCACAACATTAGCTGCTGCCGTCACATTATGCTCGATGCTGTATTTTCCATTTTCGAGTAGCCACAACATTACCTACAATAACAATTTGCGCTTCATTTAGGGAGTATGGAGTACTTTAAACTATTTGAGTTACTACACGGTCCCCATTCTTCTTTACACGGGACACAGGATTTCATTTTACCTGAATTGCATACACAACTTTTGAGCCCAATACCATCATTTGAAACCATATTTTCCACCTAAAATTTTCATAACAAACCACAATATTTTCGGGGGATTTGAACCCGCTAGATTGCTCGGAAAATTTTTTAATACAACCTACAACAAGGTCCCACTAATTTCTCTTCCTAATGTCTCTAATTTGTTATCGATTTCTCACTCACACTTTAACATTGCAATCAAGCGAATCCTTGATACTGATATCTCGTTCTTCTTCCTTTCTCTCTCTTTCTTCCTCATCTCTCTCTTCCTTATCTCTCTCTTTCTTATCACTCTCTCTTCCTTATCTCTCTCTCTCTTCCTTATCTCACCCTTTCTTCGTCATCTCTGTCTTACTTCCACTGCATTGCTTTGTCGCTCTTTCTACCTTCTAATTTATTTTACCTTTTTTACACTCTTTCTCTCTCTATCTTTGTTGCAAATCTACACATCTTTAAAATGTTGCCTACAGTGGTTTTAATCATCGACAACATCCGACTAGTTGGTCAATTAGTTGCTTTTGTTAGCCAAATGTGTTGAAGCGCTCAAAAAAACTGGCATACTTTTAGGCGACTGTTTTAATATTGACACAAAAAATTTAGGACAACTGCTCTACGTCCAACGTTAAAATGGACACGCTGCCATTTTACAAACGTCTGTCTTTCTTCCCAATCTCACTCCACGTTCTTTCACTAGACTGTTTTTTTTTATGATGAATCGTCATATGAAAACCATGTGAGCTTACATGTTACATAATGTACATAATGTGTTCAGCAATTTTATGTAAAATACAACATTTTTGTGAAACATTTTAACCCTCTAGCTCCCATATTTATGGGTCAATTTAAGCCTGTTTTTCTAAAATGCCAAAAATGTCCTTTGAGACAGAACATTTTAAGGACAAAATATACTACAAAAATATTCGCCATAAAATTCTTCTATGGCTGTCTGAATCAGGGACTTAACTATTATAAGTTTTTTAAGAAAATAATTGCAATGTAACTATTACAATGCAACATAAATTTTATTTGTTGTTTGTAATTATTATTTGCGACAATTTATTTTTACTGTTATGAACTGTTATGAAAAATAATATATATAATCTATATACAAGGTGCGTCCCAAAGTAAACAGGACTTTTGCAATAGGGACGTTTCTGGTGGCGCCATCTATGTGTGAGGACATGCGTTGGAAAGGTACATCTTTCATTCACATACTATCTAAATTTCATGACATTTGGTCTAGTAGACGCCGAAATATCCCGCTCAATGTGACAGTATGTTTTTAACTTTGGTACGAGAATGTCGATCGAACAAAGAGCTAATATTAAGTTCTGTTTTAAACTTGGTAAAACTTTTACCGAAACGTTTAAATTGTTAAAGCAAGTTTATGGTGATAATTGTTTATCCCGTGGCCGTGTTAATGAGTGGTTGAATCGATTCAAGAATGGTCGTCAAGACTTGAATGACGACGAACACGTCGGCCAGTCGAAATTTGTGATTACTGACGATGCCATCAAAACTGTGCGTGATTTTATCAAAATGCAGCCAAAATCATCATTGGAATTGATGGAAATGGAATTGAACATCTCCAAAACATCAATTGATCGCATTTTAACCGAACATTTGGGTCTCCGTAAAGTGTGTTCTCGCTTCATTCCGCACACTTTAACCGACGACCAAAAAGCGCAGAGAATTGAGCACGCAAAAGGCATCGTTCGGTAAGCCAGACGTGATCCAAATTTCTTGTTCAACATCGTAACCGGTGACGAAACGTGGTGCTTTCAATATGATCCCGAAACAAAGCGTCAAAGTGCCGAATGGAAGCACCCAGATGAGCCAAATCCGAAAAAAACCCGCCGTGAGAAGTCAAAAATCAAAACTCATCTCATTTGTTTCTACGATTCAAAGGGAATAATTCATCGAGAGTTTGTTCCACCGGGAAAAACAATTAACGCTTTGTTTTATGTTGAAGTTTTGAAGCGTTTGGTGCATCGCATTCGTCGTATTCGGCCAGAATATCGCGAGGAAGGAAGTTGGCGTTTATTGCATGATAATGCACCGGCTCACAGAGCCCTAGTTATGACCGATTATTTGACCAAAAATCGCATTTTTACCATCAATCATTCACCGTATTCGCCTGATATGGCTCCCTGTGACTTCTACTTATTCGGTCAGTTGCATTTGCCGATGAAAGGAAACCGTTATAAGGACGTTGAGGACATCCAAAAGGCTTGTACCAACATTCTGAAGGCGATGCCGGCCGATGACCTAAAACACTCATTCCAAATGCTTTTGGACCGTGCAAAACGTTGTATCGAAGCAGAAGGAGAGTATTTTGAATAAATAAAAAGAATTATACAAAAATAATCATCCGTTTTCTTTATTTTATAAAAGTCCTGTTTACTTTGGGTTGCACCTTGTATATAAAAAAAAGTTCACTTCTTGTGTGTAGCCAGTGTTTGCGAAAACGGTTCATTCTTTTGGGAAAATTTTTTTCGTATGTGATAGAAGATGTTAATGCGGTGGTTTATAGCGATATTACATGTTTGTACGGCAGGTGGGCGTGGCACCTCCCATACAACCTAAATTTTTAATATGGTATATCTTCGGAATTATAAATCGGACAGCATTGAAATTTAGTATAGCGCCGTCCCATTGATGTGTCATTGTACTGGTAAAATTTGGTGGGCGTTGGACAAGGGCGTGGCACTTTTTATGACCCAAATATTCCGCTGAACCATAAGTCGCACAGCAATGAAACTAAGTACGAACCTACCATTTATTCATATCTTTCGACAGACGGAATGAGGCGGGTATTGGACAAGGGGCGTGGCACCACCCATACAAGCCAAATCTTTAATAGAGAATATCTTCAAAATTGTAAGGTGCACAGCATTGAAATTTAGTATAGTGTCGTCCCATAGATGGGTCATTCTATTGGTAAGATTTAATGTGCGTTGGAAATGGGGCGTGGCAAATTTTTTGTGACCCAATTATTCCGCTGAACTATAATTCGCACAGCCATGAAACTTAGTATGGACATATCATGTACTCATATCTTTCGACAGACGGTATGAGGCGGGTATTGGACAAGGGGGCGTGGCACCACCGATACAAGCCAAATCTTTAATAGAGAATATCTTTGAAATTGTTAGTCGTACAACACTGAAATTTAGTATAGTGTCGTTTTATATATGAGTCATTCTACTGGTAATATTTGATGGGCGTGGCACATTTTTTGTGACCCAAACATTTTGCTGAACTATAGGTAAGTCGCACAACAATGAAACTAAGTACGAACCTACCATTTTCTCTTTCGACAGAGGGAATGCTGAAGGTATTAAACAAGGGGGCGTGGCACCGCCCATACAAGCCAAATCTTTGATATAGACTATCTTTGACATTGTAAGTCGTACAACACTGAAATTTAGTACCCTGTCGTCCCATAGATGAGTCATTCTACTGGTAGGATTTGATGGGCGTTGGACAAGGGGCGTGGCACATTTTTTGTGACCCAAATAGTCCGCGGAACTATAGGTCGCACAGCAATGGAATTAAGTACGAACCTACCATTTTCCCTTTCGACAGAGGGAATGATGAAGGTATTGAACAAGGGGGCGTGGCACTGCCCATACAAGCAAAATTTTTAATATAGAATATCTTTGAAATTTTAAGTCGTACCACACTGAAATTTAGTACCCCGTCGTCCCATAGATGAGTCATTCTACTGATAAGATTTTATAAACATTGGACAAGGGGCGTGACACATTTGTTGTGACCCAAATAGTCCGCTGAACTATAGGTCACTCAGCAATGAAACTAAGTACGAACCTACCATTTTCTCCTTCGACAGAGGGCATTGTACGGGTATTGAATAAAGGGGCGTGGCCCTGCCAATATAATTTAAATCTGGTTCAAGCGCAATCCATTTCTTTACTGAAACTTAGCAGCAACATTGCTTATTTGAGGGCCTCGATTGCGTTAATCGGTAGCTCCCTTCTTTTCCGTTAGTTGGTTTTCTTCGTCAATTTGCATCGCCATAGATTCGCCATCTCGCGTATTTCATTATAAGAAAACAAAACATGTCGTGCGGGACGAAGTTCGCCGGGTCAGCTAGTATAATATAAATATAAATAAATATATATATGAAAAATATTTTTTTCATTCTCGATAATTATTATTTTGGGATTTTTTTTTTACGTTGGTTCATAACTTTTATTTATGATTTTTTTTATTTTTACGTTGCTTCATAACTTTTATTTATGTTTTTTTTGTTATTTACGTTGCCGATAACTATTATTTGAAAGACACTTTTTTTACGTTGCTTCAAAACTTTTATGAAAGAAATTTTTCTTTTTTACGTTGCCCTACCACATTTTGAGTTTTAATTGATTTTTTATTTTTTAGTTCTTGGTGGAAATAAGGTTTCTGCAGTTAATTTGCGTTTGTCAATTTAAAGCAATTCATATCCAAAATGTGGTAATTCAACGTAAAAAATTTTTTTCAAAATAATAGTTATCGGCAACGTAAATGAAAAAAATCACAAAAAAAAGTTATGAAGTTAAGTTAATTATCGAGAACGAAAAACATATTTGTTACTTATAAGAGTTATGATGCAACTCAAAAAATTTTATTACATAGTAATACGTGGGTGGTCCGATAAGTACTTAGCCTACAAAAGAAAAACGAAAATTTTGGAAAAGTGGCGATTTATTTCTCAACGTAGTCTCCTTTCAACTCGATACACTTGACCCAGCGATGCTCCAACTTCTTTAACCCGTCTGAAAAATACGTTTTCTGGAGGCCTCCGTGGCGGCGATAACCTCCTCATTCGACTAAAATTTCTGCCCGGCGAGTGAATTTTTCAAGTTTGGAAACAAAAAGAAGTCACACGGGGCCAAATCTGGAGAATACGGTGGATGGGGCAGCTGTTCGTAGCCTAATGCGACCAATTTGGCGAATCACCGACCGATATTGCTCTTTTTCCATTTTTCTAAAATCCGCGGACACGTTCGTTTCCACACGCGTTCAAAACAAAACTACAAATCCAATATGGCTGAAATTTTGACAGTAGCCGTCTACGAGGATGTACTACACGATAGTAAATTTCTCTTACGATAGTGGCACCATCGGGCGGTGGGGCTAAGTACTTATCGGACTGCCCACGTAGTTATAGGCGACGTAAAAAATCTCTTATTGGGAATAATTATTATAAAACAATAGTTATAGAAACTTCTTAAAATTAGGGCAATTTTTTTATTCCCAAAATTTGGATAATAATTATTTTAGGTCTCTGGTCTGAATACATCTAAGCTCAAAATTTTACTTGAACGCTAGCAATAAGTCAAAACCGAAGAGGAGTCAGGGTTCAAAAAGTTCTAAATGACCGGTGCCTACAAATAAGTACTGAGAAAGTGGCTAAATATGGATTATTAGGGTCAATTGGATGTCAAGGACATTGCCACCCTAAACAAATCACCAACTAACCAACCAATCGAAATTTTCAATTGCTCAGTTCAGTGCTTTTTCAGGTTATTTTTAACTTCACCTTTTCACAAGCCAATACTAAATTTATGTATGTACTTGCAACTATGTATTTCCCGCAGAAATACGTCAACAATTCTATGCAAATTGCTTATACAAAGCGCGCCTAAATGTATGCCACAGCCGGCCGCCGGCGAGCAGTAAAGCAAAATATTTAAATTTCAGTTAGCAAAATGCACCCGCCACAGCTCGCACAAGCATACAATTTGCTTTATTTTCACTTAAATAAAAATATGATATTTTTTCAATACTCTTCTTCTTCTTCTTGTCGCTTCTTGGTAGTGCTTAACCTTTACGGTCAGCCACAATTGCATGGCAAATGCAATCGTTAACTTTTTTTCTTGTTCAGTTCGTTTTGCTGCTATTCTACTTCGTTTTCTGCTTTCTACTTGCTTTGTTGTTGTTGTTTATATTACTGTTGTTGTTATTGTGTGCGCACACACAACACCATGAAATGTTGGAAAATTTCCTTTTAGCGTTAATATTAAAAAATTGTATTGCAGCAATAATATTAAATTGCATGCGAGTCATGCATTCACTCTACTCTACTCTACTCTCCTCTCCTCTCAACTGACGCACACAAGTTACCCATTTAGCCATACAACAAATTGCATAACGTATGCGTTTATCATTCAAAAAAAGTGGGTAAAGGATGTGAGCCACTTGCAGATTTTCTAGCTATAAATGCACCCACACACACATTTAAACTTATATGACAAAGTGTGTATGTGTGTGTGTGTGTGTAGGCAACAAATATCATTGCATAGTTTACGCCTTTTGCCAACAGAATCGGCACAGAAAATCCAAGAAGTCGCTTCGAGAGTTTGCCGCAACGGCAGAACGCAGTTTTTATTGCCAACTCACACGCAAAACAACAACAACAACAACAGCATGAACAAAATGAAATGCAAAAATTGTTCCAATTTATATTCAGCACAATTGCATTTATTGCTGCAACAACAACAACAACAGAAATGACGGCGCGTGATTTCGAGCACTCAGTGTCGTCCCTCTTTTCCCTCCGCCACCCACGCAACGCAAAACACCACTTGTAGCTAGCATACTTATAGGCGATAGTCATACATTATGCTAAGCATAAATTTGTCGGCATTTATTTGCTGCCAGTCGAACGCCAACGGCACGAACCAATGCAGCACAGAACGCAACCAGCAAACGAACGAATAAGCAGAATTACGTGTAAGAATTTTGCGCTCGAAGCTGTGATTTTGCATTTTGCGCAACGAACAACGACCAACGAACACGACCGCTAAGAAAAAGTCGACGAGTGTTGGGCGTGCAGATTATTTCTTTCTCTATGATTATTGTTGGTTCTTGCTGTTGTGATTGTTGTTGCAGTTATGGCATTTTTATGCCAATGACTTGTTTGCGTTGCTAATGCGGCAACCAATAACCATTGACCGCATGTTGGCGATAAATTGTGCAACGGAACAGCAGCAGCACCAGCAGCAAACATATTCCATAAACTTACAACTAAATAGTTGTTTGCATACTTTGTGGCGCCGGCAGTAACACAAACACACAGACGCGCAATGCTGCTCGTGTAAGGCGACAGTTGTGAGAATTTTTAGATTGACATTATTTGCACAACATCAATAAAAAAAACAAGGCATACTTTTAGGATTACTAAAAAATCATGTTTGAAAAACATTCGAAATAAAATAATTCTTGACACAAGAAATTCAAAAGTAGTATTACTCAAGAAATTGAGTACAACTTTTGCCAGCTTAACTGAAGGCGCCCACAAGTATGCAACGCCAAATGTTTAATATTTTAGAATACTTCTGGTTTTGTAAGCATGGCACAACTTTTAAGATTAACAAAAAATGTTTGGTAATCTTTGCTACAATTAACATAAAATAAGTTTAATTCAAATAAAAATAACTAAGAGCGCCTAAAAGTATGCTATCCCAACACTCAAGATTAACAAAGGCATGGTTGTTTTTCAACCCTTTAAATAAAATAATTCCTAACACAAGAAACGAAATCAAATTTAATTCAAATAAAAACAACTAAGAGCGCCTTAAAGTATGCTATGCCAACATTCAAACCTTGAAATAAAATAATTCTTGATACAAGAAACATAAATGAAATTTAATTCAAATAAAAACAACTAAGAGCGCCTAAAAGTATGCTATGCCAACTCTCAAGATTAACAAAAACATGGTTGTTTTTCAACCCTTGAAATAAATAATTCTTGACACAAGAAACATAAATTAAGTTTAATTCAAATAAAAACAACTAAGAGCGCCTAAACGTATGCTATGCCAACTCTCAAGATTAATAAAAACATGGTTGTTTTTCAACCCTTGAAATAAAATAATTCTTCATACAAGAAACATAAATGAAGTTGAATTCAAATAAAAACAGCTAAGAGTGCTTAAAAGCATGCTATGCCAAATTTGTGACACATTTTTTCAAGCTTTTCACATAGATTAGGTTAGGTAAGCTGTCAGGTCGACCACGCCTAGACCCTTTTAGGTCCCTAACGGTACCAGTTAGATCGTCTTACGTTTTCTTCTCGACGTAAAAGTAATCGGTGAGCTTGTAGGTGTTCCTAGCAAAGTTCAGCAGCGACTTCATGTTGTACTTGGAGACCGATCTATGCCACGGAAGTATGACGCCCCTACAAAGAATGTCCTCTAAAATTTCAATGATACCGTTTTCTTTGAGTTTTCTTCATTAATGCGACTAAATGAGTAAGTTGCAATTTTTAAGACAGTCGGACAGAAGCACAAAATCTGTTCCACATATTTCCTGACATTATTTTCTTTACATTTCCTGCATTTTTGCGACTGGGTTATGCCAAACGATTCCAAACGATGCCAAGGATTCCAAGTGAGTAAATCGTAGCCTTTAAGACAACTGGACGGAACCAAACAATGTGATTCAAGGATTCACTGGCACCATTTTCTTTGTATTTTCTAAGACGGAAGTCAAAGTCTTTAAGATAGCCGGACAGAAGCGTCAAATGTGCTCCAAAGATTCCCTGACTCCATTTTGTTTACATATTCTGCATTCATTAATGTACTCCAAGGATTCCCTGACACCATTTTCTTTGTTATTTCTACATTCATGCGACTAAATGAGTAGGTCGCAATTTTTAAGGCAGCCGAACAGAAGCGTAGAATGTGATTCCCTGACATCATTTTCTTAACACTTTTTGCATTCATGCGACTCTATGATGTCCACTCATTGCTCGTAAGCCGAAGGAATCTCGTGTTTCATTGAGTTGTCCGAGTATTAGGTAGCTAAACTGTTCCAATTTGCCTTTATTTCGCCTCAAAGTATCAAGTTGTCATTGTTGATTGCCTGCCAAGTCATCAGAACGTTGATAATTTGCTCAGCTGTCAGGTGAACAACAACATCTGCTGCCTTATTTTTCGCAGAGCTTTGGTGATCAAGATCTGCAAACGGCTTTTCACAGCCAGCCTTTTTATTTTACCTTTTACATTTTTACATTTTTGGATGATATGAAATTCGTTATAATGTTTCCCAAAACACGGCCAAACAAATTTTAACATTTAATCACATATCAAACGAACACTCAAGGGCGCCTAAAAGCCTCCTACACAAATCACAACTGTACACTTAACGCCAACACAGTAAAACATACAACTTTTGCAATCGCCCACATGTGCTGCACTGCAAAAGTGCCCAAAACTATGCAACACACATGCAAACATTACCAACATCAATTAAAAACTTTTGGCACATTTTATTTACACAAAATGACAAATTGGCGGAAATGCAATTTTCTTGGGTTTCCGACAAGCAAACAAAAACATTCCAAAAAAAACAAAACAAAACACTCAAACAACACCAACAAACAATTATAATGCAATGCTGACTTTTCACTTATACACACACACACACATACACATCGGCCACCAAAAACAAATGCAAACGTACACATACAGCAACAAATCTCAGAGTGTTGTTGCTTACAAAAAAAATTAAAATTAAAAAAAAAAATAAATAAAAATAAAAAAAGACATTCATATAAAATGAAAAGAAGTTAACATAGCAGCAAAAATTCTAAACCAATTACGAAAAATCTCTCATCTTTCCGGCGTGCAATTTAATTACTTTACTTTGTTTAATTTTAGTTTGGGCGCTGTTGCTTGGCTGCGACAACATGGCATGGCCATGCAAACTTATAATTGTCAAAAAACAACAACAACAACAACAACACCATACAATAACTGCAAGAATTGCCACAAACACGCATATACACACACACACACACTCGTACAGCGACAGAAAGAAAACACAAACAAGTGAAATGCATTTGGCAAGCTAAGCCAAAAATAAAACTTCATAAAGTCGTTAAAAACTGTGGCAACGCTTTTTTGTTTTGTTTTTATTTTTTGTTATTCTTTTTAGATTTTTGTTCTCTCTTTCCTGCAACATCATGACCAAGTCAACAGCTTTACAGCTGCATAGCCACTTAGGCGGGTGGTGACCATGAAGAGCGTGAATTGTGAGACGTGAGGCGAGTTGCAGCTGGCAGAAGTGAGAAGCGAGAATCGTTGCACAGGCCGGAGCCAGCAGCAAGCTGCAAGAAACATTGCAGCGGTAACCGCATCCTGAAGTGGTCTCAAACAGTCAGCAAATGTTGTCCTGACACACACACACACACACACACACACACACACACACACACACAAAGGCACATATTACTAATTAAGCGCCAACAGAAGACACCCACATGGACGCGAACGCACACAAAACATAAGCAAAAAGTTGTTTACAACAAAGTATGACAGAAGCGGCAGCAACAACAACAACAACAGCAGTTGGCAACGGCGCCAACTTTCAGCAGCGCATTCTGATGTGAGTTGGTATGTGCTTATACAAGGTGCAACCCAAAGTAAACAGGACTTTTATAAAATAAAGAAAACGGATGATTATTTTTGTATAATTCTTTTTATTTATTCAAAATACTCTCCTTCTGCTTCGATACAACGTTTTGCACGGTCCAAAAGCATTTGGAATGAGTGTTTTAGGTCATCGGCCGGCATCGCCTTCAGAATGTTGGTACAAGCCTTTTGGATGTCCTCAACGTCCTTATAACGGTTTCCTTTCATCGGCAAATGCAACTGACCGAATAAGTAGAAGTCACAGGGAGCCATATCAGGCGAATACGGTGAATGATTGATGGTAAAAATGCGATTTTTGGTCAAATAATCGGTCGTAACTAGGGCTCTGTGAGCCGGTGCATTATCATGCAATAAACGCCAACTTCCTTCCTCGCGATATTCTGGCCGAATACGACGAATGCGATGCACCAAACGCTTCAAAACTTCAACATAAAACAAAGCGTTAATTGTTTTTCCCGGTGGAACAAACTCTCGATGAATTATTCCCTTTGAATCGTAGAAACAAATTAGATGAGTTTTGATTTTTGACTTCTCACGGCGGGTTTTTTTCGGATTTGGCTCATCTGGATGCTTCCATTCGGCACTTTGACGCTTTGTTTCGGGATCATATTGAAAGCACCACGTTTCGTCACCGGTTGCGATGTTGAACAAGAAATTTGGATCACGTCTGGCTTCCCGAACGATGTCTTTTGCGTGCTCAATTCTCTGCGCTTTTTGGTCGTCGGTTAAAGTGTGCGGAATGAAGCGAGAACACACTTTACGGAGACCCAAATGTTCGGTTAAAATGCGATCAATTGATGTTTTGGAGATGTTCAATTCCATTTCCATCAATTCCAATGATGATTTTGGCTGCATTTTGATAAAATCACGCACAGTTTTGATGGCATCGTCAGTAATCACAAATTGCGACTGGCCGACGTGTTCGTCGTCATTCAAGTCTTCACGACCATTCTTGAATCGATTCAACCACTCATTAACACGGCCACGAGATAAACAATCATCATCATAAACTTGCTTTAACAATTTAAACGTTTCGGTAAAAGTTTTACCAAGTTTAAAACAGAACTTAATATTAGCTCTTTGTTCGATCGACATTCTCGTACCAAAGTTAAAAACATACTGTCACATTGAGCGGGATATTTCGGCGTCTACTAGACCAAATGTCATGAAATTTAGACAGTATGTGAATGAAAGATGTACCTTTCCAACGCATGTCCTCACACATAGATGGCGCCACCAGAAACGTCCCTATTGCAAAAGTCCTGTTTACTTTGGGACGCACCTTGTATATGTGTATGTGTGCTTTTATATGTGTGGGTGTGTATGTGTGCGAGTATTAACGCCGAAAGCCAACATCCTGTCGACGTGGCCGTAGTATGCAAAACATTTCAAAACAATTTTTTGTATGTTACGCTAACCGGCACCAGCAGCCATAAAATTAAAACATCAAATGTACAGCTACAAATGTACAACAACAACAAATGTGCATCAGCTCTCCGAGAAGAAGAGGAACTAAAAATATAAAATAATCATTAGAAACGTGAAAAAATGCGCGATATGACAAGTGGTCTAAAGTTGAATGCTGTGCCAGTAGGGGCGCTCACACACACACACACACACACTCACACATACAAGCAGATGTAAGCTCATTGTTGTTGCTGTGCATATGTGAGATGAGCATGTCAAGGCCTCAGCAGCTAAGAAACGTAAAATTAACAAGTTGCCAACTAATAGTCAACTCTAGGTTTCTTGGTTTCTTTAAACAAAAAAAAGAAGAAGTAAACAATGAGAACTTGGTTTACTGTGGTCAAAAAAGAAAAGAAGAAGAAGAAAATAAGAAAAAGTAAAACATTAAGAAGCTTTAAGAAGCAAATGATGCTAACAATTGTGTAGCGCTCACGAAGTGCAACAATTAAAATCTTACAAGTCTTAACACTGGAACTACCTGAAAGTATGCAATTAAAAACTTACTACTTATTGTATGTAATGCAAGGTTAGGTTACGCTTAAGTGGATGAATACGTTCCATTCTACATATACGCCGGCCTCGATAGTCCAGTGGGTAGCGCACTGGCTTCTCATAACCAGAGGCCCTAGGTTCGAATCCCAGCTCGGGCTGGTGAAACACTCATATCTACTTCTATCATTATTTACATGAAGCAGATGAGAATTACAAGAATCGCATAAGTATGAACGAAAAACTGCTCACTGCCGTATGGATTCGGCGTAAAACTGTAGGTCCCCTCCCGCCTTTCCCTATCCGCCTAAAATGTATGTTGTAACAGATGTTGGAAAAAACAGTGTTGCACATACACATTTCATAAAACGGGTGAAATATGTGGTATCACAATGGGCCTCTTAACCCTTTCGCTATTTTGTTGCCATATGGCAACATGCTACTTTGTGGACGTCTGCATCCTCTATGGTTGCAAGAATACATTTTTTTGTTGTTCTTTAGAATAGTTTGAAGTTTTAGGAAAAATACGAAATTAATAAACTGAATATTTAAGTTTAAAGAAGAGAAGTATACAGGTTTTTTTAATGGTATATCATGACATAGTAAAGGAAGAAGAAGCAGAAAAAAATAGAGAACTTTTTAATTTCACGTTTTCTTTCAATTTGGATACCTTTTTTTTTTTAATTTTGGCTGAAGTAAATGAAGAAATATTTAAATTTTCGTTATGTGTAAAACGTTTTATGTTTAAGTAATTATTGCTCTCATAGAAAAACACTCTAAAATACAGGGTCCGAGTATAAAAATTTAAAAATTTCTTATGGAATGTTGCTAAAATAACCACATAGAAGCCTAAGACGTAAAATTTAAAATTTTAACTTTCCCCAGTAAAAACCTGTAGTGAAAGGGTTAAGCCTCCGAATGTGTCTCTTACAGCGACAACCACCATTAGCTAACCTAACCTAACATACACCACAAGGTTGATCTGTTGCTGCTCTTTAACGTCTATAAAGAAAATATTCGTAAGACTGCTTAGAAACAGTCGTCAAACAGTCGAACCATCTAAACACTATTAGGTCTTTAACAACTATATCGAATATCATCGTCATGGTTCTTAGAAACTAAAACTAACAACTAACAAACAAACTATCTGCATGACGTTAGGAACCTAAGCAGATCTTTAGCGTATATATAGGAGAACTTCGGAAGATATCTTTCACGGTTGTCAAGTGGGCAAATCATTAGGACGATGTTAGGAACCTTCTGAATTCTGTAGTACTAGCTTATATTGACTTGATTTTTATGCATGAATACAAAGCTTTAAGCGCAGCTTGGCTGTCAGGTAAGCTGAAGACTTGTTTTCTTCTGCCAGGGTTCATATTAAGAATGGCATGGATAGCGATAATCTTCCTCTGATACACATCGCAATAGTACGGGACTTGAAAAGAGATTTCAACGTCCAGGTCTGGGAAAAGATGTCAGCTCCCACTCTATCGTCGAGCTTGGAGTCGTGTGTAAGTTTATTGACCTTATCCAGATAAGGTTATGGTCAATCATTCCACTCCTGTCTGAATAGTAAGAAAACCATTCTACGATCCATCCAAAGCCATAGCCACGCCTCCTTTTGTCTGCTTGTTTTTCCATTTCTCTCAAATAGAATAAAACAAAAATTACTTTTTGATCATCTTTGGCATTTTTAATTGTTTTCTCATTTAAGGAGGTGTTCCCGGGTAGAAGTTTGAAAAAATCGATTTTTTTTTTGGCGTTTTATTGTACCTTATATTATATACTATCACCCTCCAAAGTCGTTTTTCAATCCGCAAACTCAGTACCCACTTTTTTGCATGTTAATTGAAGTAATCTCAGCTCTTTTTGCTCCGCTGATACATTCGTTGAAACTTTAAACGCGTTTTTCTCGAAACCACATTTTTTGTACTGGCCGATAACTTTTCTCAGCAACTATGAGAGGTATCGACTTGAAATTTTGGGAAAATGTTCTAGATAGTTTTCATTGGATGCTAAACCAAAGTTTTCATCAAAAAATTATTGTTAAATATATTTTCAAGCACTCTAAAGGTAAAAAAAGGTGGCAAAACTGGACAATTTTTTTTCATATGGCCGCCATTTTGTTTCTAATCAACATTTTGACTAAAACTGTGGTTTAGCATCCGCGGAATTTATTGCAGATTAATAATTGCATACCCATTTCTGTTTCAGATTACTGGTTCCCGAAATTTCTTATCGGCCAGCAGTGAAAACAAGGTCACATTGACCACTGAAAATTTGTACTTAGAAAATAAAATTTTTTGACACAAATATGAGTTTCTGTTCTCCAAATAATAAGGAACAACAAGCAAAAAACCAGAATATTGCATGTTGCCTTGTAGCTCCAAAATAATTTTTTGAAAAACAGCCTAAAATCGGCATTCTAGACGGGAACACTCCCTTAATTTGCAATTTGTTTTTGATCAGCGTAAATTAATCTAAAAGGCCCAAAAGTATGCAACAAAAAATTCCTAAGCACCAAAACCTATTCTATGACTATCGAGTTCATCTTGAAATTTTCATCTTCATTGGAAAAGTTAATTTTCATTACAATATTACATTTTTACTTTAATCCTTTTTACTATATTATATCTTTTTTCATGTTGTAAAAAATTTTAAAATAAAATATATCCAAAAAAAAACCAAAAGGTATGCAACGAGGCTTTTCGAACATTATTCATTATCTTTTAACTTCAAAAAAATAATTTTTTTTTTTTAAATAAGTGCCAAAGTGAATATTCTATCAGCTACATCTTTATTTATTTATGTTAAATTGAGGCATATCTTAAAGGTTTGTTGCTGCAAATGTGCCTAAAATTATACTAATAAATGATCGAATTAAACATCTCGCTGTGAACTTTTATTCAAACAAAACTACTACTACACCGGCTCCACACGAGAAGTTTATGATTTCAGCATTCAAAATTTACTGCATGTTATTGGTTGCAACGCCTGCAAGTATGCAAGGTTTAATGCTAGCTTCATTGATTCATAATAATCAGTAGTTGAAGAGCAAAATCAATTTTACTTTGACCGGCGGCCCAAATGTAAACACCAATTAACTCTCAGACCGAGGCACAATTAATTGCATCACCATTAATTATGTGGCTGATTTAAGCCTTTCAAAGCGCCAACAGATATGCTATAAGCAAAACATCCTCACACACACATACACACACACACACAATAGCTGATAAAACGCATTATTTGCATTGGCACAAAATGGCTCTGCAGGCTCACTTTAAAGTGACACAAATGTTGTCTGCCAGCGAGCAAATCTACGCTTTGTGGACAGGAGATGAACAGAACAACAACGAGTTGGACGTGTTTGTCACATATTGCTTTAAAATTTAGATGAGAAACCTGTACGCGCTAAATTTCCTACCGTCTCAGTAGAATCAATTAAAGTTTTCTAAGACACGTTGGCCCAAAGAGATCGAAACTGGAAGAAGAACAAATGTCTTAGTAGATTCATACGAAAAATGTTCAGTCATATCGAATGAAACCAAAATATTCAAAATTGTTCTTAGTTTCCTTCTACTTTTTCTCAATCCCAATGCGAATTGTGCAAACCACCCTACATGCATTTTGCATTAAAATATGATATGAGAATGTTGATTTATCTGAATAATTTTTAAATAATATTAAACACGCATATTAAATACACGAAACGTTAATTAAAATCGGGCTTAACAAGCAGTGACGGTCTGGCAAGCAGCAACGCCAACGAGGCAAAAAGGAGCAAACGAGCAAAGTAAAACATAAAAAAAAATTGCAGTTAAGCAAAAAGGATGGACAGTGCCATCTCTGCCGCATCCACACACACACAATAACAATAATTTTAATTATCATTTTAACAGCACCAACAACATAAATATCAACAACAACATAAATAGGGTGAAAAAATTCTCATATACGCAACACCGACGGCAATTTATTAAAGTCAAATTTATGTCACAGCCAGCATGCGACATGCTCAGCACGCACAACTCTCGGCTGTGTGCGGCTCAGGCCAAGATTTTTCCCCACGTATGAAAATAATTTTTATTTAATGAGCAGTCATGGCAAAAGCATCAGCAGCAACAACAACAACCACAACAAAATGCAATAAAATTGCGACATAAGACGGAAAACCACTACACTTAAGCCAGCCAAACCGAGAGAGAGACGGAGAGATAGAGAGAGAGAGGGACAGTCTGAACAAAAGCGCGGCCCACACGGCGTATGAGCATTAAATCGGTGCGCTGAATCACTTTGGGCAGTGCCAATGTCAGTTGGCGGCCAGTCGGTGGAGATTGCGATGCGGCACGGCGAATGGTCGCACACGTTGATAATGTGACAGTGATAGCGTAATTTTGTCGTTACTTGTGTGCCGCTCAGGGCGCTATCCGGTTTGCCAACCGAGCAGCGCTATGCAGCACACACACAAAAGGAACAACAATCAGCAACAGCAGCAGCAAGGCCAGCGACAGCATGCGGGTGGACACAATGAATTGTCGGCGCATATATTTTCATATGACGTACATGTGCCAGTGGTCGCTGTGATGTAATGTCATTGCCGGCACATGAATGTGTGTTGAGTGTGTGTGTTTGTATGTTTGTGTATGCTCGCAGATTTCGCATACATGCGCTGCACTCACGCTGGCCGCGTGTAAATCATTTGCTTGTTGTGCCCCCAACAAAACGTTGCATACTTGTCAGCTTGACAGCAGAAAAATTCAACAGCCTAGCACAAGCAAACCTACAAACTGGAAAGCCTTGTATACAGTTTCGGCAAAGTACTTAAGAGACCAATAAAATCCAGACACCAACCATAACAACAACAATAGCAACACTTTGCCACCGCACATAATGACCAAAGAATGTAACCGCCTTTACGTTGTCCGTTTGCCGGTAATGAGATTTTTGCCTTTTTCAGCTTCTTTTTCGATTTTCGTGTTTTGGGACACAGAACAGTACAGTGCTGCGTCCTGCTGTCGACGATGATGAAGTTGCCGTTGCTGATGATAATCACTTGTCGCATCAATGAAACTTTTCGGCGGCGTAGATTATGCGCGGTTGACCGCAGTAACGACGAGAGAAACGAGCGGATAATGGCGGTGACGAAAATGAATGAAGTGACATTGGCAATCGAGAAGACGTGCACCGAAAATAGCACTGACCTTGTTTTTTATATTTGAGAGAAAAATCACACGGAAGGAAGTGCCGGAACAGTGATTCTGAGTAGACCATAAAATTGCTTCTTGTCTTTTGAGTTGTGACGGACAAATAAATAAAAAGAATGTCTTTTAGTTACAAAAAATTAAAGTAAAGAAAAATATTTTAATATCGAAAATTTAAGTTAGAAAATTAAAATATAAAATACAAAACAATTTAATATAAATCGAAAATAAAAAATTAAATTAAATATAACCCAACAAAAGGAAGAAAACATTCAACTAACAAATTAACAACATTCAACTAAAAACTAAAATGTAATATACTCGTACAAATAAGACAGCAAATACAATAATAAAAAATAATTAAAAAATTAAAATAAAATAAAATAAAACCAAGTAAAATCAAATCATACACAAAATAAAATAAGTAACATAAAATAAAATATAATATAACAATATACAATAAAATAAAATAAAACAAAATAAAATAAAACAAAATAATATAAAATACAATAATATAAAATAAAATAAAATAAGATAATATACAATAAAATACAATAAAATAAATTAAAATAAAATAAAATAAATAAAATAAAATAAAAGAACACAAAATAAAATTAAATAAAGTAAAATAAAATAAAATAAAATAAAATAAAAAAAAGTAAAATGAAATGAAATAAAGTGAAATAAAGTAAAATAAAGCCAAAAAAAATAAAATACAATACAATAGAATACAATAAAATAAAATAAAAATTAAGACAAACAAAATACATAAAATATTACCATAAAATAAATTCAAATACACTAAAATAAAAAATAGAACAACAAAAACTATAAAAAACAACAACAAAATAAATAAATAACTAAAAACAAGAGAGAGATACAATGAAATAAAAAAATTTTTTTTAATTGACAAATTATAATGAAATTAAATTAAAATCAAACAAATATATCATACTTTAGTTAAATTATAAAAATGAAACATTAAATATAATTAAACTAAACATAAAACTTAAAACATTGAAAAAAATTATAAACTCTAAAAATCAAACAATTATATATGAAAATACAAATTTTTAATAAAGTACAAAAATTAAAATTAAAAAAAAATAAAAGAAATTATTTTAGTTAACTTAAAATAAAGCTACAAAATAAAAACTAAGATATGGAAACAAATTAAAATACATAAGATACAAAATTCAAATAAAAAAATATAAGAAAATAAAAAAGAAATTAAAAAACCAAACGAAACAATAAAATTAAATAATTAAAAAAAAATTAAAAATACAAATTTAAAATTAAAAAAAAAATTTAAAAATTATATATAAACAAGAAAATTTGAAACAAAATGAGAAAACAGAAAGTAAATAGAAAAAAGAAAAACTAAAGTAAAAGTAAAGAATTGAATATCAAAAATTAATCATTGAAAATGTAATTTAAAAAAATTTAACACGAAATTGTACAAAAATAACAAGTTAAATAGTTAAATATTAAAAATATTAAAAATAAAAATTTTAATACAAAAAAAAAATTTAACAAAATAAAATAAATATATAAATAAAATAAAATGGACAAATAAGAACAGAAAATTAATAAATATAAAAACAAAACTAAAAAAAAAAGATGTAAAAAGTTATAAACAAAAAACTAAACAAAAATTTTAAAAATTAAATTAATTAAATGAAATTAATATATAAATTAAATTATTTTAAAATTAAATTTAATATAAAAAAAAATACTTTTTAAATTTAAATTAATTATATTAAATTAAAAATTAATTTATTTAAAAAATTAAATAAAATAAATTTTCAAAATTTTCCATGTTCCAAAGAATGAAGGACGAACGATTCTAGTTGATGGATTGAAAGAACTAGTTGTTCTTGATAGAAAGTTAAAAAACTACAGAGTTTAGAAACTAAAATGATGTCAGTACAACGAACTAAAGTTAAGGTTATTTATATTGAAACCAAAGAAAAAGGGAACAGAACGACAGAAAAATATCAAAGAAAATTTATCCATGAAAAAATTAAAACTTCTTACTAAATTATTAAGTTCAAAGACAGCAACAAAACGTCTATGACGTCAACGAACACCAAACAAAATATTAAATCGTTCGGCTAGCTTTAGTTATTTTTACTAATTTAAACACGTTCGCCATTAAGAAATGCGAACATATTAAAAAAAATTGTTTGCAACATCGCAGCGTCAGAGCTTACTGCACTTTCGCTCCAAATATATAAAAACATCTCTCACAAAAGTTTCGCCCAAACAAGAATCCGATGTAAAAGTCAGCGCTAAAAGTTATTAGAAAAGTTTTAAAAAAAGTTGCGCAACCCTTACACTAAATTTCGTGAAAAACGAGCATAACAATAAAATAAAATTAAGTAAAATAAAATCAATTTAGGGCAAACAAACGCATACACACATAGAATGCCAAGTTCAAAGTTTGTTTATGGCATGCGAACAACAAATTTTACTAAACTTTTGCCAAAAAGCGACTAAAAGTAGTCGAGATGAATGGGCGAAAAGCGCGTCAAGCGCTGGAAAATTGCCTGCCAATAACGAAAGTGACAAAATGTTACACATGTTAAGCAACAGACTCGGCGACACGAATACAAAAAAGGACATGCAAAAAAGTCCGCGACTGAAATGAAAGCAACAAAACGCTTGCAACTCGCAAGTGGGACAGTTGGATGGGCTGTTAAAGGGATACCGAAACAGGGAAGCTGCCTGCAGATTGGCAAAACGTGTAGCCTACAACAAAGCAACGGCATAAAGGCACACGCACACACAGACACATTTGCAGTGGATATGCGAAATTCCCATACAAAATTTTTCCTCTTTTTTTTTTTAATTTTAACGCTTCTCTTCGATATTTTTGGCGCTGGTAAAGTGCTGCCGAAAAAATGCGATAAAACTTTGCGTTACTTCCGCAGTGCATATTTTGTTTTCACATATGCTGGCACACGGTTTGTGGCATTGAGAAACCATTGAGGCCATAAAAAAATAAAATAAAAAATATAAGGTTTAGTAAAGAAAAATGCATTATCTTTGCAAGAAATTTAAGGCTTTAGTCATCACAGTTAGAATGATTCGATTCGACATGTGCACCGTTTTGTTTGAAAATTGTTTGCCATTATGATTCTGCCATAGAAACTCTCGTCTCTATTGGCTAAAACTGTCACAAACTTTTCTTGAGTCAAATCTTTTACTAGCAAAATCATTCGCCATAGATTAAGTAATCACTTGGTGCCAAATTCGAACTAAGGTGGATGTATACACTAAGATGGTGCATGTATACACTAAGATGGTGCATGTATACACTGAGGTGGTGGATGTATCTACTTAACTGGTGGATGTATACACTAAGGTGATGGATGAATGCATTCACTACGGTAAATGTAAACAAACCGCACAACTTGGAGCTTTTGGCGAGTCACTATCGATGTGTGTGTGGCCTGACGTTGTCCTGATGGAACACAATTCCTCTCCTTTTGGTCAAAGCTGGCAGCTTTTGAGTGATTACTTCCTTCAGACAGTCAAAGTGTTGAACAGAACAGGTCCGAATGAATAGGTTGGCCGTAGGAGAGCAGCTCATAGTATGTACGAAGTTAAGATTCTCTGCCAATCTCAACACAGACGCATTATAAAAAATTGATTAGTAACTACAAAAATTTCCTGAGTTAGGACGCCTACAACCCTTATTGCTTGACAATTTTGTATCCCAATCCAATACATTTTATATCATCAATCACCATACACATCAGAAATCTGTCGATTGTATTGCAATTTGCAGATGAAAAGTAGGTTTATGAGGTTATTTGCATTAATTCTGCAATGCTTCTTGTATTGTAGCTTCTTGTTGTATCCAGCTTTGTTCAAGTGATTCCAAACGGTTTTTTGTACAATGTTTACCTCCTGGAGAATCAAAATAGTGCTTACATAATATTCTACGATTTTCATAATTTCATTGACATTTTGAACAGTGGGACTTTCAGATTGTGGTACATCTTTGACATCAACATTACTGGATTAGAATCGACAAAACCAAAATTGGTCAACATTGTCAAAATTGTCAACTTTGACGTGTGCTCAAACAAAACTGACTAAAACAATCATAAAACTGGCTGAGAAGATTCTGTAATGCGCGCTCAAACAAAACTGAGTCCAGCAGGCACAAAACTGTCTGACAAGTTTCTTGATTACGAAATCGTATTTTTCTAACGTAATCGATTGTAAACCAATTGAAGGAAAACTTCAGAAAATGACATATTTTGTCCCAATTGAAGGAAAACTTCAGAAAATTATATATTTTGTCTCTCTGGCGTCCAGCTTTGATAGACGCTCAAACAAATTCAAGTCGAGCAGTCATAAAACTGTCTGAGAAGTTTCTTTAGTACGAAATCGTATCTTTCTAACGTCATCGAGTGTAACCCAATTGAAGGAAAACTTCAGAAAATGACATATTTTGTCTTTCTGACGTCCAGCTTTGACGGACGCTCAAACAAAACCGAGTCGAGCAGTTATAAAACTGTCTGAGACGTTTCTTTAGTACGAAATCTTATCTTTCGAACGTCATCTAGTGTAACCCAATTGAAGGAAAACTTCAGAAAATTACATATTTTGTCCATCTGGCGTCCAGCTTTGATGGACGCTCAAACAAAACCGAGTCGAGCAGTCATAAAACTGTCTGAAAAGTTTCTTTAGTACGAAATCGTATCTTTCTAACGTCATCTACTGTAACCCAATTGAAGGAAAACTTCAAAACATGGCATATTTTCTATTTGCTGGCGTCCATCTTTGATGCGCGCTCAAATAAAACTGAGTCCAGCAAGCACAAAACTGTCTGAGAAGTTTCTTTAGTACGAAATCGTATCTTTCTAACGGCATCGATTGTAACCCAATTGAAGGAAAACTTCAAAACATGGCATATTTTCTATTTGCTGGTGTCCATCTTTGATGCGCGCTCAAGCAAAACTGAGTCGAGCAAGCACAAAACTGTCTGAAAAGTTTCTTTAGTACGAAATCTTATCTTTCAAACGTCATCTAGTGTAACCCAATTGAAGGAACACTTCAAAACATGGCATATTTTCTATTTGCTGGTGTCCATCTTTGATGCGCGCTCAAGCAAAACTGTGTCGAGCAAGCACAAAACTGTCTGAGAAGTTTCTTTAGTACGAAATCGTATCTTTCGAACGTCATCTAATGTAACCCGATTGCACTTGTAGAATGCAAGACACAGATTACTAAAGTCATCTATTGGATTTCTTTGATTACTTCAGGATACCGTAAATCCTGAAGTGTCCGCCTGAATACCAAACCGGCCGCGTATGTTCGCGCTTTACATAAAAGTTAGCAGTGAATTTCATGAAGTTTAGGACACCTCCATTCCAAAGCCGTGGCGTTGAATTCACTTCTGGCACGCTGCGGCGCACTTCAGCCAATGCAAACGTGTATGGCCGCGTTTGAGTGTGCGGACATATGTGACAATCGTTGCGCATTTGTATTCGGCGCTGACTCGTTTTGCGCTTTTTAAACATTTTACAACAACATAAAAAAAATTGTCGCATACACAAAGTGAAAGCATAGAACAAAGCACTGCACAAACGGATAACGAGCAACGGAAACGGAAACTGCAGTAACACATAAACGCAAAAATACACTCACACATACATCGATAGGCGGACAGGAGGCCGATACACGGACACAGGCAGTGTGCGCCATAAATTCATTAAAACAACGCTCCAAGCTGCTTACACCTAAAAATGCAGTGCAACAACAAATATACAACAATAATAACAAGAAAAAACCTACATATGCCCAGCAGTTGGCCGACAGTAGCGCGTCAACGTTGGCGGCAAATAAAGCCACTAACACAATAAGCCAAACAAAACAAAACAACGACAACAACAAAAGCGGTCAACGTAGCAGCCACAACAACACACAACTATAACTAATGCCAGTGAAAGCAAAAAAAACAACAACAAAAACAAGTACACAATACAGTGTGCACATTGTGCTGCGGAAAATAAATGGGCAAATATAAATAAAGTGAGAGAAGAAGAAGAACGCAGCAAGGAGCAACAAGAACAAAATCGTTTGATAACTTTTTTCAATATTTTTTTCCCCTTTTTCCATACTTTTTTTCAGTATAGTTTTATAGTTTATTTTTTTTATTGCCAACAATGTGTGTTGTTGTTGTGGTTGTTCACGTCTCTGTTCATACAATTCTTGTTTTCATGTATTGGCTGCGGTAACTTGAACACACACACACACACACTGCCACACATACGATATGCCATTCACTTTAAGCCATTCACACGTGTCTAATAACGGCAAAAGCAACGCACGCTGGCAACCCTGGCACACGGCTGCATGCTTTGAATATTCGCCAGGCTGGAATATTGGCTGCAAGTGCTTTGGATTTTCACTGCGTGCGGCCATGTTGGTGGCGCACAAAAGCCAATCGACTCGTATAGATAGTGGTTCGCTTTTACTGTTGCATAGTTTTAGGCTCACGAACAATAATTAATGACAGTTTGCGTAGTTTGCGGAGATGCGGTGTGATAGTGGAACGGCGGCTTGTCGTCTGAAATAAAAAAAGGACACGTTGTGGCAGCCACAATGTGGCATGGGTGCAACATAGGTATTGTTGTTGCCAACTTTTAGGCGCTATGCAAACAAATTGCCAACTTCCGGGATATGATTGGCTTGTCAGGCCTGCAGCTAACCGTTTTTTATTCGAAACTTAAACTTGAACCTCTAACCAACTACGTTTGTGTTATGTTGAGACACCAGTGGCGCACACAGGATTTCATTTGGGGGGGAGGGACAGGTTTTGCGTGCAACTTTCGAGCTCGATTCCATTTGAAACAATATTTTGCAACAGCAATTTTTGAATTTGAGGGGTTTGAAACCTCAAACCTGCCCCCTGTGAGCACCACTGCAAGGGGCCATATAGGCCCAGGCATGAGTGAAAGAATTTACTCAATAAACCGGGGGCCCAAGTGTGACTCTCATACCTAACCTGACCAAGGACAAGGGACTGTCAGTAACTACGGGGACTTCGAAGGTTGTTTGAAATTATGGCGTAAATTATCAGTGATGACCATGGAAAGTGACTGACTTCTAATGGACAATTAAGCTTTTAGCTTTGGTCGCCTCCTGATAAAATGCCTAACGCTTCTGGCGATTCTATTAAGAACAAGGCACATTAGGGGGATGGTTTTAGTGCGTTTCCAACTCTTTAAAACTAAAAAAAAACCTAAGATAACCGAAACCTCTAACTAAGTGTTAAATGAGGATTAGTCAGGAAAGGATGTGTGTGCGGCACAGAGCGAACCTTCACTCAAAGGCCAAAAAGGATCATTGTGTCAAAAAAATAAGGTGACATTGTATTTATTTTGAAAATTCTTTATTTATTCTTCCAAATCAATTTCATCCCCTTCAAAGTAATCCCCTCCCGATGCAATGCACCTATGCCAACGGATTTTCCAATCTTCGAAACACTGATTGTAGTCACTTTCCGGGATGGTCCTCAGTTCTGTCTTCGCTGCGGCTTGAATCTCCTCTATCGTATCAAAACGGTGTCCCCGGAGCGGTCTTTTGAGCTTGCTGAACAGCCAGACGTCGCACGACGCCAGATCAGGTGGTTGCGGAACGATATGGGTTGAGTTTTTGGCGAAATGATCACGAATTACGAGTGCAGTATGGGATGGTGCATTATCGTGGTGTAAAAACCAAGAATTGTCTTTCCACAATTCCGGCCGTTTTAGGCGGATAGCGTTACGCAAACGACGCATAACGTTCAAATAATATTCATTGTTGACTGTTTGGCCCGGCGGAAGGAATTCATAATGCACAACAGCAGGATAATCGAAGAAATCAAATGTCACCTTATTTTTTGGACACAGTAGTATCTCTTCTTCATCTGAATAGCTTTTACAGACATCACTGGAAAAAAGGCGCCATTTGATGAGTGTTAAATTACAATCGTCTTAGTTTAATATTGGATAGTTTTCAAATTTCAATCTTTGAGAAAACCCTAAGCAATATTGAACTTTTGGAATAATTTTAAATGAAGTATAAGTATTATAAAAAAAAATTTGAGTGAAATTCTTAAGACTGTATGTGAAGCTTCCTTCCTTGTGAAGGCTAAAAAGATTAAGCCAGTGATGACCATTCTGTTACTCGCGATTACCGAGCGAGTGGGCTGAATGGTCATCACTGGATCATGCCTTAAGATCTTCTAAGGGGTTGGAGGATTGAATACACTGTAAAAAGTTCAACTACCTTTCGAAGACTGTACCTAAAACTTCCTTCCTTATGAAGGCCAAGATATTAAACCGTAAGATCCTACAATTCCAAGATGAGAGCTTTCAACGATAAGCGTCTGAATGAATGTAAGCCTTTCTTCCTTGTAGGGAAGATTAAACCAGTGGTGCTCGCGAGCAGCAGAATGGTAATCGCCGGATTGAACCTAAAGACCCCATGATCTCTTATGCCATAAGCAAATTTTTTTTTTTTTTAACGAGCCAACGCATGGGATACCCCTATAAATACGAGACATTGCACTGGTTCAGGAAGGATATATATGTAGGTTAGGAAAAAGAAGTGTAGGGGTTAGACACTCTTAGAGGTTAAAGGTTTCAGTACACTGTATTTAAAGTACACTAATTTCAGTACACTGTAATTAAAAGAAGAGATTAAACCTTCTTAATGCTCCATGCTACCTAAAGGAATGAAGTCGAAAAGAGAAAACCAAAAACTGCTGTTCAAATTACTTAAATTTCCCATAACTAGACGCCACTTAAGAAGCATTAAAATGCAATCAATTATGCCCTTTTCGTTTGTCCTCTTCGCATTTCGTGTTTCGCTTTGGCGCCAACAATAAATCGATTAATTTTACTGCAATTATTTGCGCCACTGACGTAAGTGCTTTAAATTTTTGATTTTCTATTTTTACTACATCACTTTTCCTTAAGTGTCCATTGCTGCAATTCACTGCGCCATGTACTTCGCTTCAAGTTCTTATTTCTCTCCCGCTCTCTACGTGCCTCTCTCTCTGTGTGTGTGTGTGTGTGTGTGTGTGTGCAACAGCTTTCAATTTCAAATTAAATGCAAATTTCCTACGTCTATGCGTTTTTCATTTACAGTACAATACAGCAGCCAACTGACACCAACCAAGTTGTTGTATGCTAAAATATAACAACAACAACAACGACAAGTAACACTACATCAAATGTAGCAAATATTGCATACACTTCCGCTGGCAGTTGCATGTTGAAAATGTATAATGTTTGTGCTGTCGCACATGTGTATCGTTTAAGGTGACCATGCCACACAGTTTTGCTATCGAAAGTTATGAGTTGGCCATTTTACTTTAAAGCTACCAGAGATAATTTCAACATTTGGTCACCTTAGCGTGACTGTGCGCATATGTTTGTATTTGTGTGTCAATATGTAACGTGCAAAATGTTGCACATTATTTGCTCATTTCGACAGTTGCAGCGGGCCCAGCAACAGCACAACTCAAGTTGAAGGCGCCAGCATGAGCGCCATTTTGTATTTTGTGGCATTAGTGCCATGTATCACGTTTCGAATTGAAGTTGCAATGATGCCAAGCAACAGCAACAGACACAGCTTTTACTATTATTGTTGTTGTTGCTATAAGTAATATTGAGTTTTGGTTGGTGTCGTTGTAGTTGTTGTTATTTCAGCTGCTGCTGTTGTATCTTATTGTTAGACTGTTGGCTGTTGATGTTGTTGGCATATCTAATCCACTAATGTCACAGCCAAAGCAAAGGCAACAAATTGCGCCACAGCAGCAGCAACAACAATAACACCAACAACAACAACCAATGACTGAAGGAAGCAGCCAGCAACAGTCAACCAAAAAAAAAAAGGAAACAGACTAACAAAAATCCATTTGATGCGCGCCACAATTGCCAGCAACTCGTAGCTAAGATTTACGATTCGCTGCAACAACAACAATAGCAACAACACAACAACGACAAAGTCAAACGGAAACATACGAACGGCAACATGGATGAAAGTAGAAGTTAAAGTGTGACGGGCGCAAAGTGGATGCATGTTTACAAGTGTAAGTTACGTGACGATGCTAAATGTCAAATGTTGTCAATTTGTATCCAAAAAATATACCAAAAGAAAATTAACAACAACTTTGCAACAACAAAATTCGCACGTTATTTGCTACCGTGTGGGCAGCGAAGTGCGAGCAGTGGCGACAGACTGTGATGCGGCTGTGACATGTGCGCGGGGGTTGCTTTGTGACATGCGGTGGTGGCGAACAGTGTGACAGAGCGTGGCCGCATTTCGACGCACTCGCCCAGTGTGTGCGTTCGACTGGTTTATGGCGCTGTTCGTATTGGCAGCCTGAACTGGTTCACAGTTTTCCCGCTGCCAGAAAGTTCCTGTTGCTGTTGCCATTGCACAAAAGTCATTGTTATGGCTGTCATATAAATTATTTTGCACATATCACGAGCAGTGCACAATTTTTGAGTAAATAAAAAATTTTTAGAATTTTCATTAAAACTTCGTCGTTGGAGGATGACATTGCAACAACAAATAATGAAAACTTACTAGTATTAGGAACCCATAAAATTTATAAAGATGGAGAAAGCCTATTATACAAATATAAAATATATAAAAGAAAAGTTTAAAAAATATATAAATTTATCAAAATAAAATAGAAAAATATAAAACTGGAAAAGTATTACAAATTTGCATAAAAAAATTCATATATAAATAAGAGAAAGTACATACACATAAAATTATAATAATTGAAATCAAATTAATTCTATTAAAAATAAAAATAAAAAATACAAAACTATAAACAATAAGAAAACAAAAACAAAAAATTGAGATTCATAAAAATGCAAAACTATAAACGCAAAAAGTATAAAATTATAAAGTTAAAAAAATATAAAATAATGTAAATATAAAAAATATAAAACCAACTAAAAATATAAAAATACTATGTACAAAAATAAAGAAAAACGATTTTATATTATGCAATTAACTATAGAAATTGAAAAATAAAAAATTGCAAACAGTAAAATATATATGAAAGCAATATAAACATTGATCGCACCGTAGTTTAATATTTTACATTACTCTAATAAATAATAATAATAATAATAAAATATACAAAAATTAAAAGAATGAAAAAGTATAAAAATTAAACCCCAAAAATAAATAAGAGGAAATATAATAAAAGGAAATAAAAAATTAAAAAAATTAAAATGTCAAAGAGTAAAGTATATGCAAATATAAAAATTTAAAAATATAATTAAAAAATATTTAAACAAAAATACAAAAAAGAAGAAAATTATAAAAATGAAAATATATATTATTAAAATAAAAAATATAAACGCAAAAGGTATTATATAAAGGTAAAAAGTCATGAAAAGGAAAGATATAGAACCGACTGACTATAAAAAAATTACAAACAATAAAAATAACAACCAAAAAAAATTTAGGTCTAAAATATGAAATTATAAAAATAAAAAAAAAATTAAAATTAAAACAGAAAAAATTTAAAAAAGGGGAGAATATACAAAAAGTATAAAAATGAAAAATCATAAAAGTGTAAAAATAAAACCCCACAAGTATAAAAAAATATAAAATAAAAACTTTAAAAAGATAAAAACATAACAAGAAAAAGTAATATAAAACTTTAATAATATAAGAATACGAAAACATAAATAAAAGAATATATAAATAAAAGAAATCGAAAAATTTGAAAATAAAAAAAATATAGAATTTAAAAGAAACTTCATAAAAATACCAAAAAAATGTATTTAAAAAAATCCAAAAAGTATAAAAAAGAATTTTAAAAAATCAAATCAAATTCAAAAAATAAATACGACAAAGAGTGAATACGAAAAATATAAAAATAAAAAATATAAGAACGCGAAAATACAAAGCCAGTAAACGATATAGGTATAAAAATGAAAAGATATTAAAATAAAAGATATTCAAACCTAAAATACAAAGCAAAAAAAAAATATAAAAATAACAAATGCAAAAACTAAAAATATAAAAAATTTAAAATATAAAAATACAGTGGTGTCTGGATATAGTGAACTAATTATTGCAAGGCCTGTTCACTGTGTTGAGGTTGTTCACTATATCAAGTTCAACATTTTTGTTCAAAAACTCGTTTTATTTGCTTAAAATACACTTTTTGTTTTTTGCTTGAAAATTTTTTCCTATATTTAGAGGCTCGATGTCAAAATTTGGGTGTTCACTATATCGAGGTGTTCACTATATGGGGGGGTTCACTATACCCAGACACGACTGTATAAATATATAAAAATAAATATGAAGAGAGAGCTTTTGTGGCAGGAACTAAGAAAGAAACTAAAAAAATTGAATATACGAAAAAATAAACAAGAAACAGAAAATTCAATTTTACAAATTTAAAAAAAAGTCTAAAATATGGAAATGCAAAGATAAACTCAAAGGTATAAAAACCCCTCAAAAAATTAAACAAAATAACAAAAATGTAAACAAAAAAATAAAACTATTAATAAAATACAAAAGTTAAATATAAATAAAAAAATAAAAAATAAATAAAAAAAATTAATAAATAAAATAAAAAATAAATAAACAATAATAAAATAAAATAATAAAAAATTATACTACATAAAAAAATAAAATATAGAAATGTTGATATCAACTTTAAAAATATATGTAGAAACTAAAAATACAAAAAAATAAAAACATGAAAATAAAACATGCAACAAAAAAAAATTTAAAATTCCAAAATACAAAAAAATAATAAAATTAAAAAAGTAGGTGTTTTGTTTGAAAAAAATATATAAAACCAATATGTCCTCTTCCAACATTCTACAAAACATTCGTTCAATTCCCATACTTGACATCAAATATTGAACATTAAAATGTATGACCCAACGACCAAACGAAATGCGGCTGCTGGCTCCAGTTCAGACAATTTGGCCCAATGCGGCACTTACATGCGTCCAACTTGCATTTATTCGGAAAAACATAAAAATCCACATCTGCTCAGTGGTGCAGTGGACGCTTGCCCCGTCGCGTCGCCAACGTGGCCATAAGTGCCACTAAATCACATTTAAATATGTAAACTTTCGTCTTAATGTTTCAATAAATGCGAACAAGCAGCACTGCGCTGCATAAAAAGCAGATGTGTGAAATTTACGGCGTTCATCATGAGTGCAACGGCGAGTCAACAGAAATGAAATTCCCCAAAAAATAAATAATAAAACCTCCACACCACAAACAGACGGCAAAAACAAAACTGGAATGTAAACGTGCAGGGAAAAGTGGCACAAACAAAAAAGTAGTAAACATTTTATATGAAAATTGTGTGTGTTTATTCTATGGTTCCGAGAAGAACCAAAGGCTCACAAATATGAAAATGGTTAGAGATATTTTTTCAAATATTTTAAAATTTCCTCTCATGCCATGTTTCTTCCTTCATTCGTGTAAAAGTTGTCATCCAGCTGTCTCTTCTCGGAATTTGAATCAATAAACCCATTCGATCTGTTGATGCCGTTCAGCAGTTCCAATAATTCAACTTCAACTGCAACTGCAACCGAGCATTTAACGCCTCAAAATGTTCGCTCAGAGAACGCTCGATTTGCACAATAATGCATCAATGCCAGCTGAGCTGCTCGGGCACTGCATTCAATCAGATAATTACTGCACTGCAGATTCCGTGAGCTGCCAAGTGTTGAGCTCATTGTGTCTTTAATTCGCCGCAAATACGATGCGAAAGCGCAAACATTTTACGTTCATGTGGAAAGCAGTAAATGTTGAAACATTTACAAGCACACAAATTTAACAAACAAGTATATAAGAAAATATATTTATTTATCACGACAGTGGCGCACGCAGAATTTTATATTGAAGGGTTTTTGTACAAAAATGTTGGGCCCAATGCCAGTTGAAACCATATTAAAGATATTTGGGAGATATTTGAAAGGGGCTCTTACCCCTCAACACCCCTTCTTGCGTGCGCCACTGCATCCCAATGATGAACACATCCAAAAATAAGCAATAAAAAGCGAATTACTTCATAGTGTTGTTTGCACAAAGAAAATTCGCCACAACGTTATTGTTTTCATTATTGTTTAAAACAAAAGTAAATTCATACATGAGTTGGAATTGTTATTGTTTATGAAAAAGCTGTGAATTAAACTTAAATATAAAAATGTAAAATATAAAAAAGAAGTTAATTAATTTTTACTTGAAATTTTTACATTCAATTTTTACTTGGAAATTGTACTTGAAATTTAATGGAAAGCTTTAAAGTTGAGACTTTCGTTGTAGTTTCCTGATTCAACCAACTTTTTTACGGTAAAAGAGTTGTGAATGGAGAAAATTGCTTACCTGGAAAGAGAAAAAAGAAATGAATTGTTAATATTATTTTTTTTATATTTAATTTTTGTTGTTACTTATTCAATGTCTTCAATTTAATTTAAAAAAAAAATAAGTCAAACATAACAACAAAAATACGAACTGAAACATTATTTTTTGTCTACTGTGAGAGTTCATACTTTTCGCTTTTGAATAATCAAAATATTAAATTTTAAATAAAAAAATATTAGATTTCTAGATTTTATATTCAAATACAGAGAAATTTTCAGAAACATCCACAATTCGCATAAAGAAAGTTCCAGTCGAAATCGAGGAGACTTGCTTCATTGGCCGAAAACAAAAAAATTTCCCATTTGTACCCCTTTTAAGAACCATAACCATGGTTGCTATTCAACTAAAATTCTATGAGCAAAATTTTTCTTACAAAAAAAAAATTCCTAAAGTATTAACAAAAAGACCATTTTTGTTTTCGACAAATTGTCTTTTTAATACAAAAACAAGATATAACTTTTATATAGAAATTTTAAGGACTGCCCCCAAAACGTTAGTCTTATAAAAAAATTTAAAAAAAGGCTCAAATTATAATGCAAAAGCGACCCAAAGGCCCAAATGAAATAAAAGGTCCACTTTTGGTCCAAATGGATCAAAAGTGGCAACCGTGGCCTTGATGAAATGTCCGTCAAATAAAGGAGAAAAGCTCTTTGAACTCACACTCTCTACACGCTCTTAAATGCGCCCAAACGTATGCAATAAATTGCAGGCAGTTCAACCAAACAGCAGTTAGTCGATTCTTATGAGCTTCTCAGCAGAAACTAACCTCTAAAATGAACAAAAATCAAAAGAGAATTGCCCCTAAAATTATGCTTCCAACTGCTTCTTGCAATGAAGTCCAAGCAGTTCGTCTCAATGCAACACCAAACAAGAACTACACAACAACCTGCCACACCTAAACCCACTTTCGAACAAAGTGTGCAGCCGCAACTCTGCGCAAAACCATACAACTAGACAGACGCTTGGCGCCTGTGAAGGACTAACGAGGGGCACAGAAATACAGAAATCAGCGCCAACGGGTGTGCCGCTCATTAGACCACCAACAACAGCAACAACACCAACTGGCCACAACACGCAATTCCTGCAACAGCGTTCGCGCCAGTGACACACAGACAGAAAGACAGAGAGCGAGCGAGCGAGACTGCCACACGAATCCACAAAACTAGCAACGCCGCAATCTAATTAGCAGAATTTCTTTAACGATTCCACTGCGGCAACTGGCGCATTGGTTGCATTGGCGGGATTTTGCAGCAAGCTTTGCATTTGTAATTTCATTTTTATGCTCTTCAATTGAGGTTTCGTTGAAAATTGGAGGGAATTTTAGTGGGGGCGGCGACAATGTCTTCGAGGTAGCAAAACTTGGAGGGTGCAACATTGCAAGCAACAAAATTAATTAACTTAATTAATGAACTACGATTTGTTTGCTTCTTCGTTGGGGGATGGAGAAAAAAAATCGTATTTCAGTTGACATCAAATTAGTGACTAAATAATTCATGCTTCAACATTCAACTGGAAGACTTTCCAGTTGAATGTGTGACATCAGAAATTTCTCAATATTTGATTGCAATTTTATTTATTCAATAATTAAGTTTAGTTATCTCAGAAAAATGCAAATAATAATAATAATAAAATTTTTGAAATTTTGCGCAAATATTTTGCAAATATTTATTCAATCAATTATGAATTGAATTACTTGCAGCGATTTTATACTTAATCAAATTTTATTACATAATCAGTAAATTGCAAAAATTAGCTTAATTTAGTGGTTGGTTGACTTTAACATTTTAATGCGATCAAAACTCATTTTGCTCGCACACTCGAAGCCCAAATCATCGGCCCAACTAAACTTTTTATGGACACCAGCAGTTTGTCCCCCTTCCCCCTTGCCTCATGCAATTATTTGCCAATTTGCATCATCAACAACAACAACAACAGCTGCAATACTATAATCTCTCCTAACATTTGTTTGCTGAGCGCATCAGGCAGTGTGCAGCTGTGTGTTGATTGACAGCAAACGCAGCTACAACAACAACTTAAAACAAATACACTAGACCTAAAAAGCAACAACAACAATTTCCATAAGCTGTCTAATGCGCAAATAATTTTCAAATGACAAGCATTGACACTTAAATACTGAAAAAGTAACCAACAAACTTCTGTTTATATTTTAACAATTTTTTTGTAACATTTTTAATGAATTTTATGTAAACTGAAAACTTTTCATATTTATGGAATATGCCAAGTTTTTCAAAAGCTATTTTTACTTGAGTATAAAAAAATGCATGTATGGTCATCATCGACAGAAAAATCTAATTCTGAGCAGAGTTTTGAATTGTTTTGGAATCGAATCGGTTTTGAACGGAGCCATCTAACTTTTTAGTCCTTCCAATTGAACCCAAATCTGAACCAATGAAATTGCAAATCTCTCCACTGAATCAATGAAGTTTTCTAATATTTAACGAACTGAAAATCATTACAACTTTTAAAGTTGTTCCGTTCAAATCGGTTCAGAATATTTAAATAAATAAAGCATCAATAGACAAATCAAGTCATGACCAGAGCATTGAATGGGTTTTGAATTTAATAAGTTTTGAATTAAATCAGTTTCGAATTAAACAAATCAGCTTGTTGTCCTTTTATATCGAACCGAACTTCGAACCAATAGTCTAGTCTAGTGTAGTCTAGTCTTTTCTACTCTAGTCTAGTCAATTTAATATAGTCTAATCTAAATTTAAATTAAATTAATCTAAATTACAATTTTTCAATCTTATCTAGTCTAGTTTAGTCAATCTAATCTAGTGTAGTCTAGTCAATCCAGTCTAGTCTGGTCAATCCAGTCTAGTCTAGTCAATCTACGATAGTCTAGTCTAGTCTAGTCAATCAACGAAAGTCTAGTCTAGTCCAGTCAATCTAATCTAAAGTAGTCTAGTTTAGTCAAGTCAAGTCTAGTCTAGTCAATCTAATCCAGTTGAGTCTAGTCTAGTCTACTATAATCTAATCGAATTTAATTTAATTTAATTTAATTTAATTTAATTTAATTTAATTTAATTTAATTTAATTTAATTTAATTTAATTTAATTTAATTTAATTTAATTTAATTTAATTTAATTTAATTTAATTTAATTTAATTTAATTTAATTTAATTTAATTTAATTTAATTTAATTTAATTTAATTTAATTTAATTTAATTTAATTTAATTGAAATGAATTGAATTGAATTGAATTGAATTGAATTGAGTTGAATTGAATTGAATTTACTTTAATCTAATCTAACCTAGTCTAATCTAATCTAATCTAATCCAATCTAATCTAATCAAATCTAATCTTATCAAATCGAATCTAATCTAATCTAATCTAATCTAATCTAATCTATTCTAACTTAACCACAACCCGAACAAAACACTCAAAAACATGCGACAAACATTTTGGTAATTAAAAACAACAACAACGCTACCATTTTTATTACCGCAAAGCAATCAAATCGTACCATAACGTCAGTTAACAACCTTACAACTCACCAACACAAGTCAGACAATGACAATGCAATTAAAATTTTTGCGCAAAATTAACTCAACAGCACGTAGCCACAATCCACTCAAATGCTTTCATAAAATAACAATGCCTTTTAGTGTCTGTCATAGACAGACCGAGCGACAGACACTCGGCTCATTAGGTGGCCACAGAAGCAGACAAAAATTGCCACCCAACAGTGGCCGCACACAAAAACCCAACAACCTGGAATCGACTCGAAAATGTCCACAAACAGAACAATGAAAAGTAATTTTTTTGGCAAAATTTTTCATGAATGCAGTTTGTCTGCAATTTTTACTGCTCATCAAATATTTTGAAATGTGTCCACAATTGGCCAGCAACAATTGTACGCACAGTGCAGTCGCTTTGTCACAGTGGGTCGACTAAATGTGAGCTTGCTGCGCCCTCATCCACTCAATGCGCAAACAGTCGGCACATAAATTCGTGCAAAATTCGCTCACTGTGTGTGCATTTCACTGTCAGCTGCACTGTTGCGTCGTCGCATAATTCAGTTCCGCACAAACTGGCACACACACACACACACACACTCGCATGGCTAGTTAAGGAAATTTCATTAGGTTGATTTTATTACTTAATTAAAATGGTTGGCAACGCTGCCAATGCTGATAGCCAGTGCTGCCAAATCGGCGACCACTGACTGGGCTTTGACTGTCGCTTGGCTAGCTGTCATATTGGCTGATGCCAGGCTAGAAAAACGGGCCTTATTGTTGGCATTGTTCTAGTAACTGCTGCTAGTGGTAATGTTGTTGTTGTTGTTGGTGTCAGTGGTGGTATTGGTGTTAGTGTTGTTGGTATTGGTGCTGGTGTTGGTGGTAATGGAAGAGGTTGGTTGATGCTGCCACATTCATAGCAATTACACGCAATAGCTGCCGTTGTGTTGCTGCTGCTGTGGCTTTTCATTGTTGTTGTTGTTGTTGTTTTTCCTGCTGCACTGCTGTTCGTGTTGGTCAGTGCGACCATTGTGGCGTGTAGCCATAATCATTTTAAATTACCAGCCAGTCAGCCAGCCGTCCAAACTTGAACGCAGCCAGCTGCCATTCAATGCGCTCGCACACACCAACCACTCATGTCTGCTCGTCGCAACGCCGCAACACCACTCGACATCAATAGCAAATTCAAAACTCATTTCAAGTGCATTAACGGGAAACGGATGTCGACGAGGATGCGGATGCGGATATTGTTCGCTGCCAGACGACGATGGTTGGTGAAGGCGCAATGTTGTTATTGTTGGCGGCGACAACAACGCTGTCATTTTATTATATATGCGCGAGCCATCGATAGCGCAAGAGAGAGAGAGAAAGAGAGAAAGAACGAAAGAGAGCGAGAGAGAGCATACGACCCACAAGGCGACACCTCAAGTTTGCACTGAAATTGTTTTTCATTTTATTTTATTTTATTGTATTTTATTTCATTTCATTTTATTCTAATTCTTCTAATTTAGTTTTTTAATTTTTCTTTTTATTTTATTTTTTATTTTATTTCATTTTTTATTTTATTTTTTAATTTTATTTTATTTTATTTCATTTTTTATTTTATTTTTTTATTTTATTTTATTTCATTTTACTGTATTGTATTGTATTTTATTTCATTTCATTTCATTTTATTTTATTTTATTTTATTTTATTTTATTTTATTTTATTTTATTTTATTGTATTGTATTGTATTGTATTGTGTTTTATTTTATTTTATTTTATTTTATTTTATTTTATTTTATTTTATTTTATTTTATTTTATTTTATTTTATTTTATTTTATTTTATTATATTTTGTTTTACTTTATTTTATTTTATTTTTTGATTTTATTTTATTTGTTATTTTATTTTATTTCATTTTACTGTATGTATGTTATTTTATTTTATTTTTTTATTTTGTTTTACTTCATTTTGTTTTACTTTAATTTATTTAATTTTTTTCATTTCATTTTGTTTTACTTTATTTTCTTTTATTTTATTTTATTTTATTTTTTATTTTATTTTATTTCATTTTACTGTATGTATGTTATTTTATTTTATTTAATTTTACTGTATTTTATTTTATTTTATTTTATTTTATTTTATTTTGTTTTATTTTATTTTATTTTATTTTATTTTATTTTATTTTATTTTATTTTATTTTATTTTATTTTATTTTGTTTTATTTTTTATTTTGTTTCATTTTACTGTATTTTTATTTTTTTTTATTTTATTTTATTTAATTTTACAGTATTGTATATTATTTATTTTATTTCATTTCATTTTATTTTATTTATTTTAATTTTCTTTCTTTAATTTTCCATCACACGCTTTTTGTAGTTTAATATAAAATATAAAAATTACTATTTGCATTGCGCTTTAATTTCCTTTCTATCGATTGTTTATACACACCACTGGCGTTGCCATACCACTCGAAACTTCAAACAACTATAATACAAAATCAAAATTTAAAAAAAACATAAAAATTCGAGAAAAATCACAACCAACTGTTTACGCTCACAGCAAATCGTTTCAACAAAAGCAATTACAAAAAAGCTTGAAAAAAAGCGCAAAATATTCATGCAAACATTGTTCAACCCTCACGCTCAATTATTTTCATTTCCATGCGCTGACCACACTTCAATGTTTGCACGCTCGCTTTCACCGTTAATTGATGCCATGTAATCACAACAAAAGCGGCCAACATTCTTCCTCTACACCACTAAAATATTTGTTGAAGCAACATTCTTTCTGTATTCCACTAAAATATTTGTTAAAATAAAATTCATGCAATGTAAAAGTTTTACAAACAACATTTTTTATTAAGATATTATTTATTTAAAACGCAAAAAATTAAATAAAAAATAATGAATAATAAGTATGTTTCATTAATCACTGTTCTGTGCAATGATCAAATATATGAAGTTCAATGCACAATGCTCTGCTTGCATTTAGTAGGCATTATATGCTATTCAGCGACACTTCGATAGAATTCAGGGGAATTCAGGAACAATTTGGAAGCATTCAGCACCATTCCAAGAATATTTAGTTAGATTTTAGTAACATTTTTCAGTATTTGGTAGCATTTCATGAGCATTCAGCAACAATTCAGCAGCATTTGATATTATTTCAGCAGCATTTAGTATCATTTCAACTATATTTCAATCACATACAGCAGAATTATGCGCTTCTTAGCAATAATTCAGTAGCAATGAAGCATTCAGCAGCATTACAATACCATTCAGCACCATTTAACAATATTGCATTAGCATTTAGTTTCATTTCAGTGGCATTTAGCATCATTCAGCAACATTTTGGTAGCATTCAGCAAAAATTTACAAGCCTTCAACATCATTCCAAGAATATTTAGTTTGATTTTAGTAACACTTTTCAGTATTTGATATTATTCTATGAGATTCAGAAACATTTCAGCAGTATTTGCTATTATTTCAGCAGCATTTAGTATAATTTCAACTAAAGTTCAGTCACATGTAGCAGAATTATGCGCTTCTCAGCAATAATTCAGTAGCAATGAAGCATTCAGCATTCATTAACAATATTTCATAGCATTTAGTTTAATTTTAGTAGCATTTAGCATCATTCAGCAGCATTTAGCACGTATCAGCAGCATTTCAATGGTACTTAATCTAACTTCAGTAGCATTCAGCAGTACTAGGCGTGAAGTTAGTTTAACTTCAGTAACATTCAGCAGTATGAGACACCAAGTTAGTTTAATTTCAGTAGCATTCAGCACCATTCAGCGGTATTATACAGTTAATAACTAAAAATCAACTACTCCTCGTAGTATTGCACACCATTCAGTCACATTTTGGATGGTTTCAGAGCCACCAGAAGTATTGTTTTGCAACAAACATAACTTATTTCAATATTCTAGCAGCATTCAGCGCTATTTAGAACAATTGCAGTAGTATTCAGCACTATTTAAGAATATTCCGGTAGGACTTTTTTACAACTCAGCAATAATCTGGCAGCATTTTAACACTACTAAACTGCATTTAAGTAACCAGTGACAGTCACATAAATAAATTCTTAGTTATTCTAGACCCATTCAGTATTATTCAGCAACTTTTAATACTAAACAGCATTTTAGTAGCATTTCGTAGTCAACAAACAGTAAATTTTTAAGTTATTCAGCAGCATTCAGCAACATGCAACACTATTAAACGGCTTTTTAGTAGAATTTAAAAGTCAACAAGCAGTCAGCCAGTAAACTTCTAAGTCATTCAGTACCAATCAATATTATTCAGCAAATTTCAACATTACTAAACCGCATTTTAATAGAATTTAGAAGTCAACAAACTGTCAACCAGTTAAATTTTAAGTTATTCAGCATCATTCAGCAGCACTAAAACGCTTTTTAGTAGCATTCAAAGTTATTTAGCAGCATTCTAAATGAATTTTAAGCGCATTTCTTCTAATATTTGCTAAACCTCAACACCATTCAGCGCCATTTTAATAAAATTAAGTGGCAATTCACACCCATTTTGGGCCATTACGTTGAGCACAAGTAACATTCAGCGGCTTTAGCAACATTTATTTAGTTAAAAAAGCTATCTATGGCATACAAAAATATTTAGAACAGTTTAGTAAAAGCTCGTCACTATTCAACTGCCTGTTAACCCTTAATTGAAGAGATTAAATATCATACAAAACAACTGTTGTAGCCATTTAGTTGTCCGTCTGTGACAAATTTACTGTAAACGTTGCCATTAAGCTACAACAACAACAGATGCTTCAGTTTACGCAACAACGCTCAACACAATTCAGCTGCACTTAAACAACTACAACTATCTACTAATCCACAGCATACATTGAACATTCAGCACAATTCAGCAATCGTTCAGCGCATCTCAAGTTTACGCAGCAACAATTTTGACCAACATTTCCAACATATTTAGCAATAACTGAACAGTGAGCTCTATTCAGCGCTATTTCGCAGACATTCAGCAGCTGTCTAGAGATATTCTACTATACAGCAACAAATTCGTATGCGAGCAGCTAAATTGTTTAATTAAAAATTTGTAACGCTTGAAGGGCCGCACATCTTTCAGCCTTTTACTTTCAAAACACACAAACACAAACAAAAAAATGTCTGTTAAAACAAATTTCAACGCCACCTGTGTGCTTCGGGCCTGTCTACACCACTTTGAGCGCCTAAAAGTCTACTACAAACAAATCCTAACATTTGTTTAACCAATTTCGCTGCTGGGTGCAAGTCCAAATTGTATGCCAATTTTTCGGTTTCGGTTTTTCGGTTACAATTCACCATGAAACCAACAGCAAACACATGAAGCCGAAAAAAAGGTCAAGCTGAAAGGTACACAAAATGTAAGTTTTTTATTGGAAGATGAAAGAAAAATGTGAAAATTGTGTGGCAACGCAAATGCCAACCAAAAATGTAAAAATTTGAAATAAAAAAATAAAGATAAAATTAGTTGTTTCGCCAAAAACAAAAAAATCCAAACAAAAATGAAAGCCAAAATAAATTCGACTACAAAATAAAAAAACAATAAACTTTTACGGTGCGCGAGGGTTGTGCCTGCACCAAAACGCTTTGTGGCGGTCACAACAACAAAGCGTAAAAAAAAATTATAAAAATTCAGCGTTCAAAATTAATGAAGCATTGCAGGGGCGGACGACAGGCGGCAGACGTCAACAGGCGGCACTTGAACTCGCCAACATGGGTGAATTGCCCAGTGTTGCTGCATTCATTGTGTGTGTGTGTGTGTGCATGTGTGAAAGGCCAAATGAAAAGCAGAAAACGGTGCAGAGTGAAGGTTGAAACCACTCATGTCAGGTGTGCAACAATTCTTTTTCGAATGTGCGAATGTGCGAGTCGAATGCGCGCCAAAGGGCAGCCACGGCATGTGGCAATTGCAGCAGCAACAACAACGCCTATACGGTAGTTGAGTGCAGTGCAGTACAGTTTTTGACATGAGCGCCGGCAATGAGGTCAATTGGTCTTAATGGGCGGCCACTTCAACTCCGGCCGCGGCTGGCGCTCACTTCAGCAACACTACAAACACATACACACACACATACTAACTATACACATACACACTATGGCCGTCGCACAGTGTCGCGAGTGTGACCAAAAATGGTAAAAATCAATGTTACAAAATGACTAAAATGAATATGACAGTCGACAGATAATATCTCAACTAAGATCTTCAATATCCTACTCCGTTCCATTTTTATGTAGCTTCAAAGTTGATGTTAAAAAATACGCATTCGTTCCAAATTTTTGGATAATTATTTATGCTGAATGAAAAATCAAAGAAAAATATAATTTATGTACCGATATAGTCATGTTATATATTAAATAAAACTTTGGAATTTTTCCTGTATGGCAGCACTATTTTTTGGTTTGTGCTTTGAAATAACTGTAAAATCACTTTACATTGAAAAATTACGTTTTTCGGTTTGCTTCTAACAAAGAACCAAAAGTTTGGTGGAAAAAAATTTAAAAAACCTCAAAAACCACTTTTTAGTTCCAACCCTAAATTACTCAAAAAAGTATGTATTAACATAATCCGGAGTAATTTTTTGCTTATAAGTGCTTATTTGGTTGTTACTCGCATTTTTCCTCCACTAAAAATACCTGATTTCTTCGAAGTGTGACGTAAAGCTGAATCCAGAAAGCGGTCAATAAAACTTGATTTTCTTATAAATTTACTTAAAGATAAGAACAAGGTTGGCACATTGTTCGTATCATCAAAAGTAGGCAGAATGCCACGCCCACTTTAAAAATCTACACATTTATACCAAAATATGGTATCACAAGCTGAAAAATTAATACACGAATTCATAAAGGAAAAGTGTTGGCCACTTAATGATATGCTCTAGCTGCCACGCCCACTTTTACAGTTTTCGAAAGCTTACCAAAAAAAAAAAATCACATCGTAGAACGAGTAAACGCCTTCTAAAAATACAAGGCAAGTTGTAGTAAAATGGAAATATTTTTGAAAGTAGGCGTGGCAGGCCGCCCATTTTTAGTGTGAGCATTTAAGGGGGTCTTCTGCTTACGCGCCCGGAATTTTAGTCTATTTTTGGAAATTAATTGTAAGGAAACTATACAAGATAATTGAAAAATTTTTTTTTTATTATTTTTGTACATGTTTAAACTTGAAAAATGACAAATGCCTTATGTGTGTGGTGAATCCTGCGCCTTTGAGAAGTGGTCAAACTAGTACTGACGAAAGTGTCCGAGTCAACTTTGTGGTATGACATCCACCCCACAGTTGTCGGAAATGTGAAAAGTAAAATAAATTTATTTTCAGTTTTATGTTGGCTGTGCTTCTCCGAGTACGATTTTTTTTATTTTTAAAATTTTTCAAATTATACGGTTTTTTGTGAAAAGTTGTATTTTCAACCACGTTTTTTGACCTGTTGAGGGTCATAAAAATTGAACAAAACAAAATTTCAAAAATCGTACTCGGAGAAGCATAGAGAAGTGTTTTATGAAGAAGTGAAAAAAAAAATTAGTCAAATCCGATGAAAATTACTTGTAGAAGTCATACCACAAAGTATAAAAAAGGTGATTTTCGGGAAAATGCGTTTAAAGATAAAGAAATGCTCGAAACGGCTGGAGGCGGCTATGTTCCCGGCTTCGAAAACCCAAGAAGGAATGTGTTTTTCACGAAACCGTTTATAAGACGTATTCCTTATATCCTCTATATTCAAAAAATGCAAAAAAAAAAATCGATTTTTTCAATCCGCGTAAGCAGAAGACCCCCTTAAGTCATTATCCTAAGCTCAAATACAAATACAATAACAATATTTTATAATTCTATCACTAATATTAAGCAAATTATTTCAATATTACAGTTCCTTTCGTATGGGAGGTGGGCGTGGCAGTAATCAAATTTCAATGATTTTTTGTAAATTTCTTAATTTCAACCACGAAAACAATCTCACCAAGTTTCATCGAGATAGGAGAACGCTAAGTATTTTTGGCCACGGTTTATATGGGATCGCGACACTGTGCGTCGCTGACAGACAGACAAACAGCAGCAGCCACAGCAGAAAAGTTGCATACATTTCAGCTGCAAATTAAGCTGGGCGCGCTTAGTTGTTGTAAGTATTTTTGGTGCATTTATAGTTGCAAAATTAACAGCCAAAGCGTAGCACAAATAGACAGACGTCCGTACGTGCAGACAGACGAACCAACGTATCGTATGTAATGAGACAAACAACACTGCTGTGTGGACAGACAAAAAGTTGGGACGCGCCTATAGTTGCAAAACATTACAGTCGTTCATTCGACAGACCATCAAACATTGCACTTGGCTTGATAGATGTAGAAGTGGACAGACAGACATACAGATATCTGGTCAAGTGCGTGCACGAATGTCATGTCCACTAATACATAAGTAGACAGATATAAATAAAATACATGTTTCAAGTTGGCAAGGCAGAAAAATTGCCAACGCAGAGAATATGTGTGAAAATTAAGATGAAAACTTTGAAGATTTGTACGCAAGAACAAAAAACAAGCAATAGTAAAACGTGCGTGGAATTTAAAAAAATCTAAATGGAAACAACGAATCAAATACAAACAAAAAAATACTGAGGTGAGGAGGAGAAGCATTGAGGAGTAGAACCATGAGGGAAGTAGTAGAAAAATTATGTACACATCGGCTCAGTTTAGTTCGTTAGTGAAAGAAGAGAAAGTCAGAAAACATGAAGTCAAAATGTTAAAGAGAACACATACCAAAATTTTCTCTATTTACTACAAAATATCCCGTCTGGGTCTACACGAAACTCAACAGATACGGAAGAATACAAGATCCTTAATAAATCATATCCTGAATGAATCAGACCCTGTTGGGGTCATTATGATTCATTATAGACCCTGTTGGGGTCATTATTATTTCATCCCTTAAAATTAAGATGACAGCTAAATGTTTAAGGAGGTCAATACGTGAAAATTTACAAAATTTTAAAAATTTTTCTTTTTGTACAATAGACTCCAGGGAGTCTTAAGAATATCCCCCTCAAGTGGTTTTTAATTCTGATGACCCGTTCCCCTGCAGCAGCGCTTTATTGATAGTCAATTCGTTCCGCATGATATCGGTAACGCAAAGTTTAAACCGAATTATTTCGAAACACTGGTTTTTGATTATGGAAGTAGAATATCTCGGCAAGTTTTAGTCCCACTGATCTAAAATTTGGGCAGCAACTTTTTGGAACATAGAACTTTTAAAGTAACTTAAAATTTCATTGTTTTTGGCGAAATCCGCGGCGCCATTTTTGGGAAATTCAGCAAAAAAAAAGGTTATTTTTTTCGGTTGGAGCGTATTTTTGTATTTTCGAGAAAATATTTTTTTTGGTTAGTTACTTTAGAATTACTTATATATATATTTATTATATTTATATTATATATTATTTATTATATTTCTCATAATAACTAATAGCAATATTTTTTCAGATGATTTTTGTCGCGCCGGCACAACTTCTCCTGGAATTTGGGCCCAACGTTGGACCCCCACCACCGCCGCCATTTTGAGCACGCGGTGGTTGCTACCTTTTAATAAAAGAATGAAAAAAAATTGTACATTGCATTAATTTTTTCCGGCGTATGCGCGATTCCAAAAATATACCGTTTACACGTATTGACCTCCTTAACTTTACAATAGAGAAAAGCAAAGAGAAAAGAGTTCATTCGAGAGATCTCTTCGTATCTTTTTCTATCTCTTCTTAACGGTCTTTAGAACCATAACTTTATTGGCTCTGGATGCAAAAATTCACTCAAACCAAACTGAAAATTTGTTAGGTTAGGTTTTTGTTAAGCTGAGTCACGTTCTTTGGAACCCTAACTTAGTTGGCTCTCGATACCAAACCTGAACATTTAATAGGTTAAACATTTTATAGGTTAGCTTAGGTTAAGTCGTTTGGCGTTCTTTAGAAACATAACTTTGTTAGCTCTCGATACCAAAATTTGCGCAAAAACGAAACTAAAATTTGTGTAGGTTAGGTTAAGCTGGTTGGCCCAATTGACCACGAATAGACCCCGATGACCACATAACGGTACCCGATGGGGTTCCTTGGCGTTAAGACCTGGTAAAGTAAGTAATGCCACTTAGAATGCCTGTGATTTTTTTTTTTATTTTACATATATAAGTATCTAGTTTTACAGATTCTAAATTTGCCATTTTCTTAGCTTAGAAATTTTCAACATTTAAGCTTAAATATTTCAATCAATTACGCTCTCAGTTTACACCCTAATTAATAATAATAATTAACTGGCACGACAGCCCGCTTACGCGAGACTAAGGCCTAGCTTCCCGCAACTACCCGTGTTGTGCGTGTGAATTTGTACGCGGGTTGAAGGGACCTACAGTTTTATGCCGGTTCCGAACGGCAGGTTGGGAGCTCTTTCATAAGCAATTTTTACTCTCAGAGGTTTGCCATTTCCAGCTGAGAGGACAGCCACCGAAAGAGAAAACGAGTTTTCCCGTTATTTTTTTTGTTTAGGTGTTATTACAGGCAGTATTTGAAACTGGGTCGCTGCCTTCGACTCGCGGTCCAACGCACTAACCAACTGAGCCACGGCGGCTGCCCTAATAAACAAATATTAAAGACATTCTTTGCGGAATTTCATCTTTTGTTCTACAATTAAAATTTTTGTCGCGCCAAAAATTGCTTTGTGACTTTGTCAATTTTGGATACAAAACGTTTCTGTTAGACGTGCTTGTTGTAATGCCGCTGGCAGTAAAAGTGAATTTCGCACACAAGCACACTTAAACATACACACACGAGTGTATGAGTTGCAAGTAACCGAAAGTGCTAATCCACAAATGACAATGCGCGACAAAATTACACTCACACATACACACAGCTACAGAGAGCAAAGTTTGACTTGCATGTGCGTCGCACCCATGCAGCACTTTTCCGCGCAGCACCAACGGCGTCATTATTGTCATTGTCATTATTATTGTCACCAGAATTAGTGCCGCCGCCCAGCATTTAGGCTAAGTATATATTGGCTTAAGCGACACACACACAGACACACACACATGCACATCATGCCACTGCTGCGTTCCATACTCGATCTCAGTGTGTATATGTGTGTGTGTGTGTGTAGAATGTCGCTCTGTGGCCCTCTTGGCCCGAGCACTTGGTCCCCCCCGACTTGTATGTCTTGGCCGCAAAATTCTAATTAAACTTTGTTGTCATATATATATTTTTTGTTGTTCCTTTATTATTGCATACTTTCGGGCGCTCTGTTAACTACATGCAAAGCTCGCTAAGCCATTGTTCTTCATTAATGTTGCATTAAACTGATAACAGTTGTTGGTGTTGCCAGTGTTGCTGCGACGCACTGCAACGCTTTCATGTGTCGTGCCGTGCCGTGCCGTTGTCCTCTGGCGGCCGTAAATATACTACATACATATGTATAACCTGCTTTACGCAGGAGAAGCACCAGGAAGTTTGCTATGTGTGTGTGTGTGTGTGTATGTATGTGAGTATATGTGTATGTGTGCGTCTTTGGCGACGCTTCAACTGCGCTTGTGTGTGCTTACGGTTTGATGTGGTTTTCCCATATGAGTATTTTTTTTTTGTATGTGAGTGTGTGTGTGTGTGTGTGTGTGTGTGTCTGGATTTGTGTGGGAATTTTCGCATCTGCGCGTCATTAGTGAATTTTTAATTTCATGTGAACCGCTGTCGTCTGATTGCAAATTCATGCACAGCAGTCAATGCACATCCGTTGTACTCGATTTCGGTAGTAAATTCATTGCAACACACTCCAAGTTTGCTACTCATGTGAAAATAAAATTAGCATACTTTTGAGTGTTGCGATATAAAAGACAATTTTGAGTGAGAGCCGGTGAAGGTTATGGACGGAAAAGTGTTGATTTAATCAAAAAGTTGGATAATGAAAATGTGAAATGGATAATTCAGGAAAGCGGAAAAAAAGGAAGAACGTGAGGAAAAAAAAAATAATAATAAACAAAAAAAGAAGAATAAAATAAAAATAAAACAAGTGAAGTAAAATAAAATAAAATAAATTTTAAATGAAATAAAATAAAATAAACTGATTAACATAAAATTAAAAAAATGAAATAATAAAGAAATAAATTAATATAATATTAAAATAAATAAAATAAAACAAAATAAAATAAAATAAAATAACACAAAATAAAATAAAATAAAATAAAAGGAAAAAATTGAGTAAAATAAAATACAATAAAAGACAATAAAAAAAATAAAATACAATACAATAAAAAAACAATATAAAATTAAATTAAATAAAATAAAATACAGAACAATAGAATAAAATTAAATAAAGTAAATAAAATAAAAAAAGCAAAATGAAATATATAAAATAAAAATAGAATAAAATAATAATAAAATACAATAAAATAAAATAAAAGACAATTTTGAGTGAGAGCCGGTGAAGGTTATGGACGGAAAAGTGTTGATTTAATCAAAAAGTTGGATAATGAAAATGTGAAATGGATAATTCAGGAAAGCGGAAAAAAAGGAAGAACGTGAGGAAAAAAAAAATAATAATAAACAAAAAAAGAAGAATAAAATAAAAATAAAACAAGTGAAGTAAAATAAAATAAAATACATTTTAAATGAAATAAAATAAAATAAACTGATTAACATAAAATTAAAAAAATGAAATAATAAAGAAATAAATTAATATAATATTAAAATAAATAAAATAAAACAAAATAAAATAAAATAACACAAAATAAAATAAAATAAAATAAAAGGAAAAAATTGAGTAAAATAAAATACAATAAAAGACAATAAAAAAAATAAAATACAATACAATAAAAAAACAATATAAAATTAAATTAAATAAAATAAAATACAGAACAATAGAATAAAATTAAATAAAGTAAATAAAATAAAAAAAGCAAAATGAAATATATAAAATAAAAATAGAATAAAATAATAATAAAATACAATAAAATAAAATCAGATCAAATAAAATAAAATAAAACAAAATAATATAAAATAAAATAAAACGAAATAAATTAAGTTAAGAAATTAAGTGAAACAAAATGATAAAAAATAAATAATAAATAAAATACAATAAAAGACAATACACAAAATAAAATAAAATAAAACAATATAAAATTAAATGAAATTAAGGGGCACAACTAGTTTGACCGCCTGGAAAATGGAGATTTTTGTGAATTTTGAATTTTGTGAAGTATTGCATCGAATGTTTTAAAATTTTGCAGATATATTTATGCATAAATAATGAATGCAAAGTAATTTTTTCAAATGAAAATATTCGATTTTCAGCAAGTTATCCACCATCTCCTGAGTCTTCAAAAAAAAACGTTCTCCCACTGCTGCAGTGATTGTAGCCTTCGCAGTGCCTGAAATCAAAAAAACCAAAAATTTTACTTAACTAGGTTATATTTCCTATACAATGACCCTCGGTTGTAAAAAAAAAATAAAATGCAACAAAATGGCTGTTTTTTGAAAAAAAATTAAAATTTTGCAGAAAAATCTGATGGTTTCTGGCCTGGCATAATTATACTTTTCATCCTATCATTAAACTGGAGGGTCATTGTATGGAAAAACAAATACACAATAAGCTAAAAAAAGACCCAAGTCGATCGGATGATTTGTTATCAAGTTACAGCTGCAGCAAATTTGAAAAATGTAGTTTTGAGAAAAACGCGTTTAACAATAACTCAGGTACGGCCGTCAAGTAACGCGCCATTCTAAATAATGAGAAGCTGCTAATGTAGAAGGCTGTAACTCAGAAAATATTTAAGATTTTCACTTAAGACTTTAATATGTTATTTTTAAAGGTATAAATTATCGAAAAATGCAAAAACAAAAAAAACGAAATTTTCAAAATTTCAAACTAGTTGTGCCCCTTAAATGAAATGAAATAAAATAAAAAACAATAAAATAAAATGAAATAAAATACATAAAATTAAATAAAAAAGCACAATTAAATTAATAGAATAAAATAAACTAAAAAAACATAATAAAATTAAATTAAATTAAATTAGATTAAATTAAATAATATAAAAATAGAAAATAATAATAAAATAAAATAAAATAAACATAGAATAAAATAAAATAAAACAAAACGAAATAAAATGAAATTTAGTGAAACAAAATGATAAAAAATAAATAAATAAATTTTTTTTTTCAAATTATAAAAAATTAATTACAAATTAATTAAATTAAAATCAAAATGAATTAATTAAATGAACGTATTGAAACGTAGAAAAAATAAAGAAGCGAGCAAGGCGACAAGAAAGACATTTAATGAATAAAGAATGAATAAAAATGAAAAGAATGAATAAAGAAATGAAGTTGCTAAAATAAATATAGAACAGAAATATGAAGTTTTATTAAATGAGCCAAGAGATCAAAAACGATCAAACACGACAGTGGTCTGATAAGTTTCCGACCTTAGCATGAAGAAGGCAGCACCCGTTAACAAAAGTTAGAGAATCTTCAACCATTTGGGATGCAGAGCTGTTGTTGTTGTTTGATAATGGTTTGAGTCAATCGATGATTGAATCAATCGATGTGTGTCGATGGTTGAATCAGACGAGTATAGAGCAGGTATACGAGATTTATTTTTGAAAGGCAATACGACTGTGGAAATTAAAGACCTGTTGTACGCTGTATACAGGGTCTCCGCACTAAAATCAATTACCACAGTCGAACTTTGGGGAGCTGAAATAAATGATGAATTGGCATACAACGAACATTCGAGACGTCTAAAAATCGCAACCACTTACAATAAGACCGCTCAAGTTTACAAAATATTGCTAGGCAACTGTCAAGTTGAAGTGATAGAGATAGCCGACGCTTAGAACGAACGTTTTTCTCACAATTTGAATCAAGATTTGGGAGAAAGCTGTCCGCTCACGTTAGACCAACACCGTGTTCGAATGAACAATTCCAAGGCTCTCTTTTTATGGGTAAAATTAGAAAATTAAAAATAAATTGTAAGCAAAAAATTTCTTGTATCTTTGTTAGATCGGAAACTTTTCAGACCAACCTTTCTACAATGAATGAAGAGAAAAATTCCATAGAAAGCAAGCAAACCTAAGCAAACAATATGCCAACTCAAGCAAACCTAAGCAAACGAAATGCCAACTCAAGCAAATGTTAGTTAAACAAAAACAGCCCGAAACCAAAAGAGTTGCCAATCAAAAGCGGCAAACATTTAATATGACAAAAATTAAAAAATGTATCCCAAAAGCATAGCATAACAATTCACTTGGGAAGAGACAGAAATGGAAAATTTTACACTTGACTTGTTCGACATGCTCAACAAAAACAAAAAAATACGAATCTAACTGAAAAAGAATTTGGAAACTGGAATTTTTTTGCCCTCAAATTCCAACTCAATCAATGTTAAACGCAATAAAGTTTTTATTTTTTGTTGGCGATTTTGACGCTTTAACTTTCACACACTTCCATGGAAATGGTCCCCATGCCGCTCAACTTTACGCAGTAACAAAAATAAAGTTTCTTGTTTACACAGGCCAAGAATTTGATGCTGTTTTTCTCCATCGTATTTTTTTTGTAACGCCAGATTGAGCAAAGAATAATAATAAAATATAATAAGAATGCAGCGCTGGCATAACTTGAAGGCCCGCTGTGCAATTGGGCTATTAGGTGTATGTGTGTTTGGGTGTGTGGGTGGCTGTGTGTGTGAGTGCGAATCGTGGGCGGTTTGGGTGAATTGGCAGCGCCAGTGACTGATGATGCGGAAAAAGTAAATCCCATTGATTTTATGTAATCCTGACGCGCGTCAGTGATAGCTGACTATTCGCTGCGCAGCTACAGCCAATGCTGAGCGCGAAATAAAACCGTACAGGACGACGAGCGAGAGCTCATAATTCTTATTTGGCTGCCAGTAAGAAATATAAATTCATCTTATTTTTGTTGAATAAGAAACGGAGGCGGGAAAAACACTTTTATTTATATTATGGAAACGAATATGTTTGAGATGTGAGATGTGCTCAATGAAAACACAATCGCAGCGAAAAACACATCGAGTTGTGGCATTCTTGTGGTGCAATTTTCAATTGTCTTTGTCTCTATTTTGGAACAAGAATTAACTATGTACTCTTTAAAACTTTATACTTTCGAGCAACAAAGCAACTGTGCAGTGGACGTTCGCCGTTGGAATGTTTTGCTGTAAATGCAAAATTAATTTGACAGCATTACAGCAAATGCCATTTAAATTGCCTCGCTTGTTAAAGCCAACAACAACAATAACAATAACACCTCTTGAGAGTAGCACATTTAAATCTTTCGTATTTTTTATACACACTCCCTTTCATGCTATTTATGTGGAAGCTTGTGAGAATGGCCGCAGCAGGCAACGAAAGGGACCCAAAGCTGTGCCGCTGACTGCGGCAGCCAGCCGGTGGAAAAGTGCCAAAACACATTAAAACTTTCATTTTTCAACAACAGCAACAATAGCAGCAGCTACAACAATACAAAGATAGCTACAACAACAATACTAGTAAAACTCAAGAGCATAATCTGCACAAAAGCAACAGTAATGCCCCAAAAAATACCAACAAAAAAATAATGCCATAAAAAATATTTCTGAATGTTTGTTGGCCACACTGAAAAAAAAAATTATGTCAAAAAGGTGCTATAGAAATTTTGAATGCAAGTGAAACGATATTTTATTTTTAGTGAAAAATATTTGTTACAACTACAATAAAAATGTTTACATTTACTACAAAATTAAGAAAAAAAAACAAAACACACAGGACTCCCTCTATAATCTTCCCATAGATGAAAGTCACTTGGTAGCAATGTCGACTTTATCAAAAGGTCTTGGGACATGTTCTCTAGGTCCGCTAAACAGCTGAGGAAGTGCTACCTCAAGAATCGAAAGCGCGACTTCGCAAGCACCGAAGATTTGCAGGGGAAATGCTCAACGGGTTCCTTCTTCATTCTTCGTCATTCCTGTAACTTCTGCCGGAGTCATTGTCGAGCAGAATCCAGTCTTGCGGTGTGTTGGTCGATGAGGCATTGCCCAGTTATGTCTCCAACCGCAAACCCTACGGGGAGTATGTTTACTTACTTAACTGGCCACAACAACCCGTTACCGTGTTACGACCTGCTGCAAAAGTTCTTCTCCAGTTGGTCATACCAAGAGATCATTGATCCTTTCACTGGAGACACGGTCTCTATCTTCGCTGTCGACCTCGAACACCTTTTTTGTTAGGTTAGGTAAGGAAAATGGCCCATTGTGAATCCCTTCCGAAATCGCTCTGGAGCCAACCAACCCAGTGTATGGAGTCGGCGTTCCTGCAGAGCCGGTCAGTGGCACAGGAAGTGTTGTATCATTTTACTTCTTCATCTTCGTAGCCTCTACAGACACCGTTGCACGAGAGGCGCCATTTGATAAGCACAGAAACAAACCACTAAGTGGGTTGTTTTTCGTACCCTGAAGCTAGTGGTCTGGAGATCAAACAGGTCTGTCAGGAATCTTGACCCCAGGCTATGGCGTCGGCGTTCCTGGAGACTTTGGCAGTGGCATAGGAAGTATGGTATCGATTCTACTTCTTCGTCTTCGCAGCTTCTACAGACACCATTGCAAGAGAAGCGTCATTTGATAAGCATAGAAACAAACCACTTAGTGGGTCCCTGTTCGTACCCTGAAGCTAGTGACTTGTCAACTGGAGATCAAACAGGTTTTTTCAGGAATCTTGACCCCAGGATATGGCATCGGTGTTCCTGCAAAGTTGAGCAGTGGCACAGGAAGTTTAGTATAATTTCTACTTCTTCTTCATCTCCACAGCATCTGCAGACATCACTGGACGAGAGGCGCCATTTGATAAGCATAGATCCCAATGGCGCAGTATCCAGTGATATCTCCAATGAGCTGCTTGATTCAGGTTCGACTTTGGGACCTAAGCTCCATGAGGACTCAATGTCTTTTTTGCTCAACCTGTCATATATACACACACGGGGATATCTAAAGAAGCACAGACCTATCTACTTTGCAGGTGGGCCAGGTGACACCTTTTCTCGCCGTCACGTTTGCTGCTTCAATCCCTGCTACACCCGAGTGGCAGGAACCCAGCAGAGGGTGACCCGGAGGTGCCAAATACTTTGAAGTGCGATACAACGTCCATGTCTTTTAGCATAGGGTTTGTTTGAATACTCGTAGTAGAATCAATTCCCTGGCTCTGCTCTAGTCGGTCGTAGGCCAGATCTGTCTTGCCGTGTCTCATGCTTGTTCAGTGATTGCTGTGTCTGGGTATGCATTCTCCAAATGAAGTTTCAAACGAAGTGAAAAGTGGTATACCAACTACCTCTGTGACATGAATGCACTGTAACAACAAGCCTGTTGTTGCCAGCTCATGGACTACATAGTTTTCCTCTATGTCTATGCTACAGACACACAACGAAGGTGCACGATGTACCGCTCGGATACATTTTGAGATGAGCGGCAGTGGAGAACTGTTTCCGAGATTACTCACAGATTACTGCAGCATTCACAGGTAAATACAGTCGTCTATCTAACGTTGCGGTTTTGTAGGTCTCTTTCGAAACCTCGCGAATGTACCTCGAAGGGATCTTTTTGCACTTTGTAGTGATTTGGGAAGAGGGTTTAAGAAGAGAGTAGTCAATCTACGTTACCCGAAAGGGTAACATGCTAACAATGGTACGTGACCTATATCCGTTCTTGGTCAGGATAGATTCGCATTAAGTCTTGCTGCTCTAAAACATGCCACAAACCCACAAAGATATCAACGGGGATGCAAGTGAAGTAGACTTTCTAGAGCTTTTGTTGGCATAGGCAAGGCCACCATTTGTTGTCACATTGTAGGCCTTTTTCGGAAGGTCGTTGTGGACCCTGTTGTCCCTCAAAGGAATCTTTGCACTGTAGAGTGCTTTGGCAAGAGGTTTGAGAATTGGATATTCAACCCTACGTTACCCGGAACAGTAAGCTGTTGGTAATGATAGCGTGATCTACTTGTATATAAGTTCTTCTTCAGGGTACTTAGGATCGCATTGAATCTTGCTGCTGTAAAACCTGCCACAAACTCGGCGGATGCAAGAGAAGTTGAGTTTCTAGGGATTTTGCTATTGCCTTTGTAGCATTTTCGAAATATAACAAATCTTTCAATAGGGTTTCTGCCAACTCGTGCAATGAACTAATAAATGCACTGATCAAGATTTTCAGTCTGCGTCTTGCAAAGGCTATGCAGTGACACAGGACGTGTTCTATCGTTTCTTCTTCTTTGGATTCCAGACAGTTAGGTTAGGTCAGGTTTAGATCTGGGCATGGAACTTGTAAGAAGACACACTTAGACCGCGAAATGGGCCGGTTGTGATGCCAAAAGTTGAGGGTTAGTATTACTGCAAATCTAGAATTTAATTATAGATGAACTCAAGCAAGTTTTTGATGTTAACTGAGCTGAGGTCATTCAAGTTGTCGAAGAAGGGAGAGCCAGGATTCTTAACAGCGATTGCAGATCGCGCGGTGTCATAACTATCAGCAATTGTGTACACCATCGAGAGAGACTGAGACTGTGATGAGCAAAGCCACCATTCTTTGTACTTTGCTTAGTTGATTTACCTAAGGAATTTGCACTGAACTGTAATTTGTTTTATTTTTTTAAGTATAATTGTATATAGGGATATGTATGTGTTTTTAGAGGTTAGTTTATAACAGATTCACAAAATTTTTGCTGAAGCGAATAAAGTGGACGACTCAACAGAAACCCAAATTTGAAAGCAACTAACTCTCAAGCTGAGCAAGCAAAAGGTACAAAATACTGTCAAATTTTATGAAAATCTTATGTATAGAGGTAGAAGGTTTCATTTACCACTGACAACATGCATTGGCTTTGCCCTTAAAATATTGCACAGAGGAAGCGCCAAGCGGCACTGAGTGTTGTTGCTGTCATAAGCGCAAACAACTGAAAAGTGGCACGCGAACGCACTGAGAATGCGACCGTAATATCATTGGGGGGAGGGAGATGAGCAAGCACCAGCGGAAGCAATGCTAACGTAACATGCAAATGGTGCATACTTTCCGGCGGCAGCGCTTGAACTGGTGTGTTGGTCGCGAGCGCTCAACATAGCCCAACTCGAGACGCGAAGTACTTGCACAATTTTCCTTTTCGTTGTAATTTTTTTCCTGTTACCTCCGCTCTTTTTTTTCGGTGCTCTTACTTTTTATATAATAATGCCCAGCAGAGGCTGAGCTGATTTTTATTGTGGCTTATGCGAAGTAGCAATGAAACGAAAAGAAAAAATGTAGCGACAGCTGAAGAAAAAAGTCAAATAGCAGAAAAATGCAAAGACCAAAGAAAGCAACGAAAAAGTATAAAAAAAAAATTTGTTAAAAACCTGCTGCAGCCAAAAGTAATTCAGAGCAACAAAAAAAAAGCCAGATCGCAAAATTGCTCTGAAAGCGCGGTTGCAAATCGAAAAAGCCAAAGGCACAAAAAAAGTGACAGCGGCAACGGCAACGCCTGTTGTCGGCCGCCATCAGCGCCGTCAAGGCTCAAGGCGGCTTTGCCTTGTTGAATGATACTCGTATATTTATTTTACAGCCATTCGGTACGGCAGTGCTTTTCCTCTCGCTCGCTGCTGCTGCTGCCTTTGCGTTTGATGTGATAAATTTTTGATAGGATTTGCGGTTTGTGCGCGCTCATCCTTTATGCTTTTTTCGACTGTTGCCATTGCCTGCAACGTTCCTTACTCTTTCTGCGGCTTCCACGTCTGTGCGCTTCACATTTTTCAACGCCTTTTCGCCAAGTGCTGTTGTGTTAGTTTCTACACTCGTCTCGGAGCCATGGCCATCGCTCAGCCATGGCCGTAGCATGCAATTTTCATAATTCAATCGCATTTGGCGCAGAAAATCTCACAAAATTGGCCAAATGCCTTCGGCCGCTCGACTGAAATGTGGCAAATCAGAAAATGATGATAAATGTGCGTGCTATCGATTATGTGGCGTGGCTGGCTAAGTGCCTAAATGTAGGCTGTAAATATTAAAATTAATACCGTTACGTGATATTGATAGTTGTCGGCTACAAGCTATCCATAAACGAGGCAAACATTCATTCGTCCGTGTAGGGTTGACTTAATTTTGGTCATAAAGATAGCTCAAGTGCCCATAAATAAGCGAGTATAAAAATTTGGTTGGGCACTTTGCAAGTAAGAATTTTTAAAGGCCTTAAACCGTTCTTTAAAAAAAGTATATAAAAAAAATTATATAAAAAAATTGGGTATATAAAAAACAATTATATAAAAAATGTGGGTTATCATTATATACAGAAATATTAAACTAAAATTAAGTTATTGTTAAAACATAAATTTATTAAGATTTGATTCCATTAAGTATGCCATGGAAATTGTGCAATTAATTGCCTTAACTACCTTTTTATTAACTAATTTCGGTTTTTGATAATAAACGCCTAAAATACTGCTTTGAAAATTATTTAATATTTTTTATTTGATTTTAAAGATATTGCAAACATAAAAGGTGCAGAAATGAAAAAATTCAAACGTAAAAAATACAAAAATAAAAAATAACAATTCAAAATAACAAAAATAAATAATAAATCTATAAATTAAAAATGTCTTAAAAATATCAAAATAAAAAATACAAACATTAAAAAGTTCATATGTATGTATATCAAAAATACAAAATGTAACAAAATGCAAAAAATCAAAACAAAGTTTTAGATGCTTGCCCCGTGAAAGGTCCGTTAATTATATATTTTTTTTAAGGGACGAATATTTCATGACTGATCTACACTAGATTTTTTCCATTTTCACAAAAATCACTCACATCGACTGACTTAAATCATCTTCAAACAACAAAAACTACACATCCAAAATTACTGAAAATTTAGTGAGCACTTTTGAAAAGAGGCGCAAACAGATTCCCTGCGTTGTCTTGATGAGTGTTGCCATCTCCATGTTGTGATTGAAAACTTTTCAGACCACTCTTGTGAAACAACCTGTGGTCTGAAAAATTTTTTTTTTTTATTATTATTTTTTTAAATTTTTTTTTTTTTAATTTTATTGGATGCTTCCTTTCTCTTTCTAAATTAAAAGAACTTAGAGACCCAACTTTATGTATAATGCTTTAAAATTCCATAAATTCATTGAAAATCACAATTGATGTCATTTATTTAATGTCATTTATTTAAAAGTTTCCCTTTCTAGGACCCTTCATAAGTATTTTTTTATTATTCTACTTGTTTTTGAATAAATTTGATTGATATTTTTTATCTAATATTTATAATTTTAGCACATTTCTGAATAATTGTCTCATTGTCTTCAAAACATTTTCAAGAATTGTCCATGAATACATGTTTTTAAAATATTTTCCTTCAGTGTTGTAAATCTTGTCTCCTTAAGATCCTTAAAAAAAATTGTCTTTCAATACAAATTTTTGAAAAGTTTTCCCTATAATATTAAAAATTTTGTCAACTTACGATCCTTCATACAAATTGTGATCTGGTTTTTGTTTAGTATTTTAATGTTAAAAGAATTGTCCTATTGTGCTACTTTTTCTTGTATACAATTTCTTAAAATGTTTTCTTCTAGTATTTAAAATTTCATCTGCTTAAGATCCTTTAAAAGAACTGTCCTATTGCTCTACTTGTTCTTGTTGTCTTCTTGTATTCTTCTTGTATTCTTCTTGTATTTCAGATTTTATCTTCCTAAGGCCCTTCAAAGGAATTGTCCTTGAATACAAGTTTTTTAATTTTTTTCTTCCACTACTTAAAATTTCATCTCAGGATGCTTCTAAAGAATTGTTCCACTTGTTCTTGAATAAAATGCTTGTGATATTTTTTTTTATAAACGAGCCAACGCGCAGGGTATACCCCTTTAAATGCGAGGCATTGCGCTGGTTCAGGAAGGATATATAGGTTGGGAGAAAGGATGTTGGGTGAAGAATTTATGGACTCTTGCCTTGAACCCATCAAGATCATAAGTGCTGGGGAAAATATCTGCAGAGAGACCATTCAGGATATGTTTTCTTTTAATATTTAAAGGAATTGTCCTATTCTTCTACTTGTGCTTAAATAAGATTTCTTGAAATATTTTGTTTTTCTAGTCTTTTAAATTTCATATCATTAAGATCCTTTAGATCCTATCAGACCTGCATATCCTTCCTACTATTGTACTTGTCCTTGACTACAATTTCTTGACATTTTTCCTTCTAGTATTAAAAATTTCATCGCCTTAAGACCATTAAAAAATTAGACCTTTCAAAAGAATAGTCCTTAAATAACATTTCTTAAGTGGCTAACAGAAAACACCTCACAATCCTTCTTAGTCTACGTTGTTTAGTTCGCTTTCTACCAAATCGCTCGCATCTATGCATCGAAACGAAGGCGAAAGCAAACGAAAGCAAAGATTAAATAATCTCTACCTTTCATTTCAAAAGCTTACTGAAATTGCCGACTTATGCATTCCGCCATTGATTTGCAAATTGATTGGCCATTTGCCTCGACTGGCCACAAAGCCGCAAAGGCCTCAACCCCCCCGCAGCGTCACGCTGCGCCACAGCGAGCCATCGCAATCGAAAGCCAAAAGGCCAGTTTACAATCTTCGTTTCGTTCCTCACTCAAAGCATTCACCTAACTCACCGCACAGCCCCGAGGGAAATTTGTACAGCAGTCAGTCAAGCAGCTCGTCAGCTGCAGCCGGCGCGCTGCTGTGCGTGAAACTTGTCCTTACGGATTTACTATTTAATATTTGTTTTGTATTTATTTCAAATTTTATTTCACTTGGCTCTGCCAAACGCTGCAAAGAATTTTTTCTATTTTAATTTCAATATCTTTTCCCTTTCAAAAAAGCCAACTCTGCTGCTGCACGAATGCTGTAAAGCCAACAAAGCTCAATCGGAACGATTGCGGGTGCGAGTACGGCGCCGTTTAGGTATTTTGTGGAAATTGCTTTCATTTGGCGTCTTGCGTTCGGTCTGCTTTCCCTTTATTGCTTCCATTTTGTTTGTGTAGAAATATTTGTGTTTACTTTGAATATTCCGTCAGCCGTTGGCATTTAAATATTAGTTGACGTTTACAGTTAAAATGTTACTTTTGCGCTTCGACTTTGTGCGGCATATTTTCTTGACGAATTTTTGTTGTGGCTTTTTAGGCGCACGTGCGGCGGTAAATTTCATGAGCTCACTAGTGATACTCTGAAATTTATGCTTGACGGTGGTGATTGGTGGCACGCGAACTGAAACCATAGCACAATATTTTCATTTTTGTCCAGCGTCAGCCAAGCCGAAGTTGCCTAAGTGCGGCTGTTAGCAATGTACATATTTATGTGCTTGGAAAAACATTTGCATACTTTTGGGCGTGTACGAAAATATTTATTGTAGTATAGGCGCCAACAAGACTGCGAGAGGTGTATTGAAATGCCATTAAGGCTGTCAGCTGTGTAATGTTGAGCCGCTTGTGAAAGTAAGAGTAATAAAAATCTGCTTGGTGGCATATTTATGGGCATATATATATATATGAAAATGTGTTTTGTTGTTACGTTTGTTTCCGCTTTCTTAGAGCGTGAAGCAATAGAAAACTTTTTCTTGAAAAAAGCTGAGAAATGTAAAATTTTCATAGCATGTCAATTAAAATGGAAATTTTTCATAGCATGTAAATGGAAATGGCAATTTTTCATAGCATGTAAATGCAAAGTTTTCATGGCATATTTTCGGGAGTGAAACAATAAAAATTAAAATTTCCTTACATAAATGCTGGAATTATGTATTTAGAAAGTAATGAATGCCTATTCATTACTTTCATTATTTTCCCATCATTAAAATGTCTACGTGTAGGTGTGTGTCAGTGTTTTTCTAGGTCTTTTTCTTCTCGCAATCTCTTTTGTTCATATTGCGTTGCTACGTAATTAAAATCTTAAGTTGTCCGAATATATTACAACGAAAATATAACAATTTCAAAGCCTATCTTTAGGCGCTGCGTACTATTAAAAAATTAACCCTTCGATGGGCAGTAACTAGTTACTACACATTTGCACTTTGTCGTCTGGCCAGACGAAATCTGGGTGAGGGTTTTGACAAAAGGCAAAGCGCGATGACAAATGAAGTTTATTATGTTTATATGGTAGGCAACTTATGTAAGTAAATATATATACAAATTATGTTCATATATACTTACTTAGTTACCCACAAATACCCTGTAAAAAGGAGATGAATCTGTGATTTTTTTTATTTTGTTGAACCATTTCACCTGGCCAGACGACAAAGTCCATCCGAGGGTTAAATGACAAAAAAATTATTGAACTGTTTTTTATTTCTAATTTATTAAGTTTCATTTAATTGGTTTTATTAATTCATGAAATTTTAAATTAATTAATTAATAAAAAAAATTACAATTGAAATTAATTGCATTAAAAACATAAAATGAAAATACGAAAAAATACAAAAAATAAAAACGGAACTAAAAAAATATAAAACTAAAGAAAATGCAAAAATTAAAAAAAGGTTAAGAAAAATATATGAAACTAAAATAAAAAAATAAAATCAAAAATAAGCAAAAATATTTTAAAACAGATACCAAAATGAACCAACGAAAATTAAAAATATAAAGAGAAATAATTTAATTAAATGCCAAAACTTAAAAACACAAATTTTGGTAATTATGGTAACAAACGAAAATAAAAATTTTAATTAAAAAAAAAATAGATCATAAGAAAAACCCAAATTAAATTTTATGGGCTGGATTTTTTGAATTTTTTTAAATATATTAACAAAAAAGACTAAAATTAAACAAAAAAAACATACAAAAATAAAACAAATTCTAAAAGTAAAAGAAACATACAAAAATAACATGACTGTATATTATTAAAAATAAAAAGATGTAGATAACTTATAAATTAAAACAATACAAGAAAATACAAAAATGGGAAATTTTAAGAAATTAAAAATAACTAAATAAATAAATAATAATAAATAAAAAAGAAGGAATTTAAAATTAAAAAACACAAAACTATTATACATATGTATAAAAAAAAAAATCAAAAAATCAAAATACAAAAATAAATACAAATTTAAAGAAAAATTATTTTGTATCTTTCTCAGGTGAGAAACTTTTCAGTCCAATCCTCGTAAATCAAAATACAACAAACACTAAACCCAATTAACATTTGTTTTTGTTTTTACAGCCCAAATAAACTGTGACAAAATTGAATTCATTAACACAAAAAACCCGAACTTCCACTTCCAAATAAGCCAACAAAAAAAAACTTGCAGCTAGCAGCACAGCACAAAAATCTCTCGAAATCCTTTTAAACAATTTGCAAGGCGTCAGCAAAAAACAGAGCACAAAACAATAACAACAACAACGCAAATGCATTACATTGCAAATTGAAAAACTATTACACTGCGCAAGAAACAACCAACAAGAACAACAAATTGATTCTGCACCACAAATGCGCAAAGTGCGGTGCGAAAAAGTTGCGCGAATCGTGCATACTTTTTGGCGCCCAAACCAGCAACGCATAGAGCGGAGACAATGCATTGCCGTGTTGGTGTGCCGAATATATGTAAGGCGTTAAAAAAAAACAACAACAACAACAAATTATCAGCACCAGAGACAAAACTATGCACAACTAATGAAAGCAATGAAGTAGTGAGCGTTTGTCGAAGACAGCGAGAACGGCAAGCGAAGAGCTCGAATGATGCTTGAACGTAGAAAAGGCGACAAAAAAAGGGGAAGAGGTGTTAAAAAAGGATATAGAAGGACTGTACAGTGTAAGAAAGAGAATTAGAAGTGCGCTGAAATGTGAATTAGTACACTTCACAGCAAAGCGCGCATAGCGCCAAGAATGCATTCTAAAAGACTATGTTGTTGTTGTTGTTGTTTTTGTTGCCGCAGTGCACATTGTAGCTGTTTATGGCAAATGCCAACGGCTAAGCCAAAACACTTTTTTTACAATAAATGCTGCTGAAATACAACATAATTATGGAATACACACACACACACACAAACAAATACATAGACACACACACAAATACAGCCACATAGCGACAACGACATGGCAAACAATGCAATGCACTTTCTGGGTCATTAGACTGTAAATTTGTGCAGCAATATTTTCCTTTTTAGTACACCAGCGACTACATAAGCCAACACAAAACAACAACAATAATGTTCAGTGCAGCTGCAATTTTTGGCGTTTTGGGCAACGATTTTTTGTTTTGCTTGTTGCTTTCCACTTGATGACGCCGGTAATTAGAGTTTAATTAGAAAGCAGCAGCGGCAATGTGCAGTTTTGTCCATTGGTGCGTTAACTCGCCGTTTGTATGTGTGTGTGTGTGTGCGTTTATCTTTAGAAAATGTGCTACCGCACGTTTCGCGGACGCTCAGTGTGGCCAAAAATTTGGCAAATGCCAGTCGATGCATTCGAGCGACACTAATGACAGCGGACTTACCGTTTCTGTGGATTTTTTCTGCAATGAAAAATAAATAAACCAGAGAAGACAATTAGCAAACAACTTTTATAAGTAAAGCACAGAAGTAGTTTTCAAGCGCCTTATTGTAGGCTATGGATTGTTAGTAAATTTTGTATTTTATTATTTAAAAAAAGCGCAAACTGCAATGAGCGTAAATATTAGTGAAACCAAAGGATAATGCAAGAAATTTTGCATGAGAAAAAGTTGTTTCAAAGAAACTATTAGAAAACTATTTGAAAATCAGGGGATACTTCAAGGCGCCTAGCATTATGCTTCGATAAAAAAGATTAAGGTGGAAAATTACTGGAAAATCGATTGAAAAAATGAGGTTACGGGGTTAAGTTACGGTTCGAGGAGCGTCTTCTGTGATTATGAAGATGGAAAATACTGAAAAGTGGCCTCCTTTCAAGGCGCCTAAAAATATGCTAAAGTAGTAAAGGTAGACGATTAAGGTAGAAAACTGATAGTTAAGAAGGAAGACAGGGAGATCACGCAATGTGATGATAGAAAATAATTAAAAGTGGCCTCCTTTCAAGGCGCCTAAAAATATGCTCGAGTAGAAAAGATTAAGGTGGAAAAATTAAAGAGTCAAAGAGGAAGAGTGGGAGATCAGAGGGAATTACACATTATGGTAATAGAAAATGATGAAAATTAGCCTTCTTTCAAAGCGCCTAAAAATATGCTAGAGTAGAAAAAATTAAGGTAGAAAACTGGTAGAGCCAAGGAGGAAAAATACGAGATCAGAGGGTTCACGGATTATGTTAATAGAAAATGAATGAAAAGTGGCCTTCTTTCATAGCGCCTAAAAATATGCTAGAGTAGAAAAGATTAAGGTAGAAAACTCATACAGCCAAAGAGGAAAAATATGTGATCAGAGGGGATCACGGATTATGTTAAAAGAAAATGAATGAAAAGTGGCTTTCTTTCAAGGCGCCTAAAAATATGCTCGAGTAGAAAAGATACTTTAATCTTGTGGATACTTCAAGACGCTTCGCACTATGCTTAGATAAAAAGATTAATGTGGAAAACTAATGGAAAATCGATTGAAAACATGAGGTGAATGAACCTTAAGTTACGATTCGAGGAGCGTCTTCAGTTATTATAAAGATGGAAAAGAATGAAAAGTGACCTCCTCTCAAGGCGCCTATAAATATGCTAAAGTAGAAAAGGTAGCAGGTTAAGGTAGAAAACTGATAGTTAATGAGGAAGATAGGGAGATCGCGCATTGTGATGATAGAAAATAATCAAAAGTGGCCTTCTTTCAAGGCGCCTAAAAATATGCTAGAGTAGAAAAGATTAAGGTAGAAAACTGATAGTCAGGAAGGAAGACAAGGAGGTCAGAGGGGATCACGCATATGAAGATACAAAATAATGAAAAGTAGCCTCCTTTTAAGGCGCCTAAAAATATGATAAAGTAGAAAAGATATTTTTAAGGCGCCTAAAAATATGATAAAGTAGAAACGATTAAGGTGGAAAAGTTAAACAGTCAAAGAGGAAGAGTGGGAGATTAAAGGAGATTACGCATTATGATGGTATAAAATGATGAAAAGAGACCTCAGTTCGGGTTATGATGGATAGTAGAAGACTCGCATCATAATGACAGAAAGTGATGATGTGGTCTTTTTTCCGAGTCCACTTTACCTAAGTAGCACGTTTGAACGCAGAACATTTTTGGAATGGAGATCTGGAGCTGATTGGTTTTGGTCTCTACACACTTTTGCGCTAAATGTTTTATTAAAAATATACGTTTCATCATCTGTTAACGGTCTTGACGTGAGAAGAAAGAAGTTTTTAATGCATATCTCAATTATTTCAGTAGCTTCTCTCCACGGTCTTTTCTATCGAGCATAGCTCCTAATGTACAAGAGATGGCTGCCTTAGAAAGACACTTTTGTATAATCAAACTCTACAGCTTTCCAAAACATGAATTGTTTAGGCTACTATCTCTCTGAAAAAAAAAAATTTTAAACATAATGGCGTCAGAATTTCTATCGAGCGTACTTCCGAAGAGAAGAGGAGGTGGTGGTCTTCAATAGTTTTTTTTTTAGATAAAACTTTACAGCTTTCCAAAACATGGATCATTTCGGCTCATTAGAATGCTAAACAAACCAAAGACAAAATATTTTATTACCATTTTAATTCAAATTTAAATAACATGAATTAATAAATGAATGATTTAAATTTAAGAAAACAATTTTAAATTCCCTAATAAATTATTTCCAAACACTAATAGAATTTTTCATAAATCATTGCAGCATCAAGCATTGAATAAATTTCAACGCTTAGTCCACTAGACTTCGAATATTGAGCAACTCCAGGCAGTCAGCCAGTTCACTTGGCGCAACCTCTTAACCCACTGCCGAGCACTTTAACCCTAGCACCAGCATCTAGTTAACATACATTCTACATCGACAACAGCTGCGCCCGCGCAGAGGTTGTGCCACTTTGCCTGGCATCTTCAATCCTGCTGCTTCACCGCTCTCGGCTCGCGCCGCACACACTTTTCGCCACTTTACGTCCCCGGCGTGCCTGATCAATGTTCGATTACAGCATTTAAATTGATTTTTTTTTTAGTTTTCATTCCATCTACGCTACGCTCTGCCCGCCCACGTCATTCCAATTCCCATTTGCAATTGGAAATCATTCAGGCTCGGCGCTCGACGCCCGCACCACCCACTTTCGCCACCTCCTCGCCCCTGCAACCCATAGCAATCAGTCAGTGAGCTCAGTGCGCCGCTGCATTATTTTCAGTTCAATGCAGCTCACTTGTCGGAGGCTGCAGTCACTTGCCGGGCAAGTCAAATGCTGCACTGCCCTGCTGGCGCACAGGAACGAGATACAGAGATAGAGATAGAGGTAGAAAGTGAGAGAGAGCATAAAAATAGAAAATGCGCGAGCAGGCTTTGTTGCGTTCTCGGCTACAGCCACTTGTCCCTCGTTGAACGCTTGTTGCTTCGTAATTGCTTGGCGTGTTGAGTTTATTTATGTTTGATTTGTGTAAAACAGCAAAAACAACCACAATAACAACAACGACAACAACTTGTAAACTGGCATTCTTTTTCGCTGTTGCTACCTACTTTTTCTATGCTTTTCACAGCGCGCTGATTTATTTTCCATCGTTTTTGCAATCTATTTCTATTCATTGTGTGTGTGGGTGTGTCTGTGTATGGCACCATGCTGCATAATTTGCGGCGCATTGAGAAAATTACATAATGAACTCGAGCAATAAAAGCGTTCATTTTGTTGAAAATTTGATTTTGATTTGATTTTTACGAAATTTTAATTGCAGATTCTGGGGGTTCAGAGAATTTTTCAGTTGAAAACATGTTGGCTGAACTTTCAGACTTTTGATTTAGGACCAAAGTAACTGCAGAAAGTTGTGCATTCAGTAGCAAATGAGTTAAACACAAAACGAATTTTACAGATAATTGGAATGAATCTTTGAACTACAAAACTAACTAAAACAATTAAGAAAAATTTGCTTCAAAAGGTGAGAAATTGTCTAAAAATTTTAGGAAAATTATGAGCTGGTTTTCTAAACAAAAAAATGCGCAAATGGGTTAAACACGAAATGAAATTGTAATGTTTCGACTCTTGAACTACGCAGTTCAAGAGAAAATCGTTAACTAACTAAAACAATAATGAAAAAACTGCTGATCGGAAAGTGTAAAAATGTCGAAAAGTCTAATGGAAATTATGAGCTAGTTTCCTTTTCATCCTCTACTTTGCTTTAAATTGTATTTTTCTTTTTTTTTCCTCATCCTTTCGATTCGTTTCTTTTCGTTTCTTTTGTTTTGTTGTATTTTTGTTTTATTTTATTTTATTTTATTTTCTTTATTTTATTTTATTTCATTTGATTTTATTTAGTATATTTTATTTTAATTTAATTTAATTTATTTTATTTTATTTTATTTTTTTTGTGTCATTGTATTTTACTTTATTTTGTTTTATTTTATTTTATATTATTTTATTTTATTTTTTCATTTTGTTTTAATTTATTGTATTTTTTTCATTTTATTTTATTTTATTTCCTTTTATATTATTTTATTTTATTTTGTTTTGTTTGTTTTTACTTTTTTATTTTATTTTATTTTACTTTATTTTATTTGGTTTTATTTTATTTTTTCATTTTATTTTATTCCCTTTTATATTATTTTATTTTATTTTGTTTTGTTTTGTTTTACTTTATTTTATTTTATTTTATTTTATTTTATTTTATTTTATTTTATTTTATTGAGTTTATTTGAATTTATTTTATTTTATTTTATTTTATTTTAATTTATTTAAATTTATTTTATTTTATTTTATTTTACTTTAATTTAATTTTTTTTAATTGATTTTATTTTATTTTATTTTATTTTATTTTATTTTATTTTATTTTATTTTATTTTATTTTACTTTACATTATTTTATTTTATTTTATTTTATTTTATATTATTTTATTTTATTTTACTTTATTTTGTTTTATTTTATTTTATTTTAATTTATTTTATTTTATTTTAATTTATTTTATTTTATTTTATGTTATTTTATTTTATTTTACTTTATTTTGTTTTATTTTATTTTATTTCATTTTATTTCATTTAAATTTATTTTATTTTATTTTATTTTATTTTATATTATATTATATTATTTTATTTTATTTCATTTTGTTTAATTTTATTTTATTTGATTTTATTTCATTTAGATATTTTATTTTAATTTTGTTATCTTCCCATATTTGTTTCTTATTACTTATTTGCTTCTGTTATTCTTTGTTTTTACCATTTCTGCTTCTTTTTTTTCTTCTCCAACTCAGCGTCTCTTATCTTCAACTTTTCTTTGTCTTTTCTGTTCTAATTTTCTTCTACTTATTTGCTTATTTGAAGCATACTTTTTGGCTAATTTAAAATCTTAATCCTAATAATAATACTAATACTAATTTAAAATACTGAAAACTTTTCTACCAGTAAAAGTAAAACTTATTCTAACCATAAATCGGATTTATTTAGCTTTTGTGCCTATTTCATTCTAGCCACAAATCGATTTTATAGCCGCAATGAGGTCAAGAATTTTTGGAAATATTTTAATGAATTTAATTACATTAATAAAATTAAGACACAAATGCATTTGCCACATTTTGCAATATGCCGTCATATTTGCTAAAATTCCATTTCAGAGTTAGACCACATTTTCCTAATAAATTCTCAGTCATGTGCAAGCCACATTCGATTACTGGCTTTCAGTCTTTCAATTCAGCTAACCACAACGACCGACATCATAAACACATTTAATGCACCGGGAGCAAACTTTACCAACCTCACTTCCACCTCCATCTACTTTATCAACCTTTACTATACCACATTTTGCTTATACTTTCTCGCAATAACCGAAACGTCGCACGCTCACACCGAAATTTCAATAGCACATCTTGCATAATTTGCACCAAATGAAATTGTGCCTAATGTCATTTTAGCTAAAAACCCATAAATTGTGGCAAAATATGTTTGCAGACATGTGAATGCATACAGTTGCGCCTGGCTCTGTGTGTGTGGATAATTTTGAATAGCCGTCGCTCAGCTTAAGCTGCAACAGCAACACAACAACAACCCATATACAAATTTAAACATTCAGACGTCTGCAGACGTCACGCTGGAACTGAAGTGGTTTTGACTGGAATTGTCAGCAGCAAAACACGCACACAAACACACACATTCACACAGTTTGCAATATTAACTACACAACCGTAGACATACTTCACTTCATCATTTGCAGCAGACGCATTGTGCAGTGGTTATTTGTTATTGTTGTAATGAAGCATCTCGAACGGGCAATTGAATACCAATTTATCACATGTTTATTTGTATACATGTATTGACACATACACACACATATAACACACCCACATGCAAACATGTTGCAAATTTATTCAAAGTAAATTGCAATCGAGAGTAGGTTTATGGGATTTTAGAAATCATTTAAATGGAAAATAGTCGACATATATATGCATGTATATGTACGTATGTGTGTGCGTGTGTTTGTATATGTGTGGCCAGGTGACAGACCAGGAACATAGCCCGCTGACACTAGTGACGAACTGAGGTACTAGCAGTAATCATTGTCATAAATTTTTCAATAACTCACACATGTTGGCTTTAAGTGGAAGCTGCACGCACACACACAATCAGACGTTTGTGTGTATGGGCATTAAGCATGTATGGGTGGCAATTAACGCAGACTTGTCTACTTGTCAATATTTACACATTTAAAAGCAATAACAATGTCAGTTTCTTCTTGTTCTTCTCATCTTTTTTTTCTTCTTTGTTTTTCTCTTGTTCTACTACTTCTTTTGTGTTCTTATACTTTTTTATTATTCCTTCTAAGTCTTCTTTCTTGTTTGTTTTTCTTCGTCTTTTTCCTCTTTGTTTTTCTTCATTTTGTTCCTTCTTTATTTTTCTTCTTTATTGTTCTTTTTTGTTCTTCTTTCTTCTTTTTCTGTCCTTTGCTTTTTTCCTTCTTATTTTTCTTCCTTCTTTTTCTTCTTTTTTTCTCCTTCCTTTTCTTCTTTCTTTTTTCCTTTGCACTTCTCTTCTTCCTTTTTATTCTTTTTTCCTTCCTCTATTTCCCTTTAACATTTTTTGTTATCTCTTTTTTTTAACTTATTTTCTTCCTTTAGTCTTTTTAACGTTCTTTTTAACGTTTAACGTTCTTCTTCTCCATCTATGCATCACTTTTCTTCATCTTTCTTATCTCTGCGCCTCTTTTCTTTGTCTTCTCCATCTATGCGTCTCTTTCTTCTCTTCTTGTGCTCTATATTTCTTACCTTCTGTTTCTTCTTTTCGACGTTTCTTTTCTTCTTCTCCATCTTCCCTACGTCTCTTTTCTTCTTCGCCTTCTCAACGAATCTGTTCCCCTTCTTCTTCTACTCTACATCTCTTTTTATCTTGTTTTCTCCATACCTCTACTCCTTTTCGCTACCTCTGTTTCTCCATACCTCCTTTCTTTGTCTCTACGCCCCTTTTCCTCTATTTTTCTACTCCATCGTTTTTGCCTTTTTTCTTTATCTTCTCTATTTCTGCGGCTTTTTAATTTATTTTCGTCTTCTCACGGAAAACGATTCCGTCCTACAATTTTCTTTTGTTTCTAAATACGTCTTTCTTCTCTTTTATTTGTTTTCTTTACGATAATTCTTTCTCCTTCTTTACGATAATTGTTCCTCTTCCTCCTCTTTTTCACCTCCTTCTCTAAGTCTATTTATTAACCTCTTTTTATCTCCCTTCTTTATTTTCTTCTCCTTCTCAAGACTGCTCCCAACTCGACAGCTTTTAAGACGCTTATATATTAAAAAAGCAACAAAAATACAGTTTTATCATAAAGCAAAAAAACTCGGAGTTAAGTAAGTAAAACAAAAAAAATAAATGTAAAAATTTCACTCAGCAACATTTAACCCATCAACGCCACAAATCAGGCTTCATTAGCTCTCGAGCTGATTTTTTTGTATCATACAAAGATATTAAAATCAAAGTGGTATTTTATAGAGTTTTACTATACTTTTTCTTGAAACTCATAAACTCGAAAACTGCTTGCAGGATTTTTTATTTAAAACGTACATAACAACAACAAAATGAACAACCTCCGATCATTGGCCTCTCATGGCAATCAAGAGCGAATAAAACGAAATCAATTCTTGGCAATGTTTTCTCCATTTTATAGCACCACAATTTACACTTTGCATGCAATTTTAATTTGTTTTTTCGCGAACAAAAAAGTTAAAATTAAAAAAATAACTCTTAAAATCCAAAAGTGCAATTCAGAAGTGCGATTGGGTCGAGTGCTGCGTGTCGAACATCAACACGTGAGTGGTTCCAATTACAACGTGAGCAAACAGAATCGCGCCACGCCTTTCCCCAATGCTACCTACCGCCTTTCACCAGCGGATAACGCGCCAGTAACGCACACACACACAGACACAACACACACTCACACAAAAACGCAATTCGGGAGCAACGCGTCCGTGTTGCTCTACAATTTGCCTGTAAGGTGAATTGATTTTTGGATTTTCCATTGCAGTGAAGTCAGCCGCCGGACATCGATCCTGCTTGTTGCTATTTGGCCCCACAGAACACACGACCCCCTCATTCCTCCATCCGGGGTGCAAGTGAAAATTTAATGTTTCTGGCGGAGCGCGAAAACACGTAACGCGATTTTACACGGACGCTTTTAGCAAATTTGTTTGTGTTAAATGTGATTCGTTGTGCGCACAATAACAACAACAACCTTCACCACATAGCACACATCTAAGCAGCGGAAATTATTTCTGAGACTTGAGTTCACATTCGCCGCAAGGCAACGCAACACGCGTCTACGCATAAATTCCGCTTATCGCGAATTTCGTAATTTTCGATCAAAGTGAAAGCGATAAATATGATGAGAAGGGAAATTAAAAATGTGATTTATGTTATTAATTGCAATGCAGAGTTGAGCTTGAAAATTAAGATAAAAAAGTATACAGAATATTTGAAAATTTTGGTGCTTGGAAAGCGTCTGTCACGACAGAGAAAATTTCATTTAATTTAATTTAATTTAATTTAATTTAATTTAATTTAATTTAATTTAATTTAATTCAATTTAATTTAATTTAATTTAATTTAATTTAATTTAATTTAATTTAATTTAATTTAATTTAATTTAATTTAATTTAATTTAATTTAATTTAATTTAATTTAATTTAATTTAATTTAATTTAATTTAATTTAATTTAATTTAATTTAATTTAATTTAATTTAATTTAATTTAATTTAATTTAATTTAATTTAATTTAATTTAATTTAAATTAATTTAATTTAATTTAATTTAATTTAATTTAATTTAATTTAATTTAATTTAATTTAATTTAATTTAATTTAATTTAATTTAATTTAATTTAATTTAATTTAATTTAATTTAATTTAATTTAATTTAATTTAATTTAATTTAATTTAATTTAATTTAATTTAATTTAATTTAATTTAATTTAATTTAATTTAATTTAATTTAATTTAATTTAATTTAATTTAATTTAATTTAATTTAATTTAATTTAATTTAATTTAATTTAATTTAATTTAATTTAATTTAATTTAATTTAATTTAATTTAATAATTATTAATTAAATCTGTTTCGTCGTGGCACATTTTGTTTCATAGTCGAATTTTTTGTTGTTTAAAGCGTTGTCTGATTTGTTGGTCACACTTGCAGTGGGGATTTTTTTGTCAATTATTTAATTTATTTATATTTTTAATTACACAAGTGGCGCGTTAAATGTGCGCAAAGTGCTTTCTGCACACACACACACCACCAACACACCAACCTAAACGCACTTTCCTCCCACACATACATCTCTGTATGTATGTGTTTGGCGCACAAACTTTGCATTGTTTATGTTTTAATTTAATTAACATTTTTTTAATTACTCTTCCACGCTAACACGACAACAATGTTAACAATTTGTATGAACTAGATTTTTGCTATTTTTTTTTTTGTGGTTTTGGTTTTTTGTTCTATAGTTTTTATTTTATGAAAATTTTTTTTCTATGTTTTTTTGTGGGACGTTTTTTGGTGTGAAAAGTTTTAGTTTGTTTATGTGTACGTAAAGTTGGCCTACATGCTTGTTGTTGTTGTTGTTGTGCAGTTAATTGTATAGAAAAAAGTCAATGTTTGAGTTTGTGTAGGAAATTAAAATTCAATTTGTGGTTGTTTGTATTAGTGGGTGATAATGATTTTAATTTTAATTTTACTAAAATCTTTGGAAAAATGTCAACAAAATAAACAAAATTGCAGGTTTATGGTTAGTGTAATGTGAATTATTGTTGGTGTGTGTGAATGTGTGTGTGTGTGTGTGTGTGTGTGTTAGTGTGAATTTCTATACTAAAATTAATCAGTCAGAGATGAGAAGATTTATATATTGATGATTGATTTTATTAAAATTGCTGATTAAAATTTAAGTTAAGGACACAAGCAGTGGCGCAAAGAGGAGGGAAGGGAAGGGGTTTGCTGTTCAAACCCTCCTCAAATACAAAATTTGCTGGTCGGAAATATGGTTTCAAATGGTATTGAGTTCAAAAGTTGTAGGCACAATGCAGGCGATCCTGCAGAGAGGTTGTCCTCAACTTGGTCCTTCTACCAGAGACACAGTCTTTCTCTTTGCTGTCGACCTTTGACTACCGCTTCGAATACTTTTGTCGCCATGCCTTGATTCGCTGAGCTACATCCATGTCTTTGAACAGCTCTTATAGCTTTTTTTTGTTCGTATTCGATAGTCAACTCATTGATTTTGATGGCGCCAAATCGTAATAAGACTAATGAGCATTATTTTTCATGCAATTTCTTGCATCTTTACACTACTGTTAGTGAATAGGAAACGTCACAATGATGCATTTCAAACATGTTTGACAAGTAATTATGCGCGTACGTACGCCCGGACAGACACGCGCTCTGGTGTCCTCAAACCCAATACAAAATAAAATTCAATAGGGCAAAATTTGCCGCTATTAATCAAAATTACATATCAAACTTTAGTGCTAACAATATAAATTTTTACAACAACAAATTTTCTATACTTTGGCTTGACGATAGTCAAAAGTTTAATTTCATATTTTGCGTTACAAATTTCCGCTGTGTTGTTGGTTGTTATTGTTATTATCTATTGTTATACATATGTAACATACATGTACATATATATGCATATATATGTATATATGACACACTATATTTGTTGACTTACATACTTACATAAATACATATCTACTTCCACCTTTTATATTTGCGCTCAAGTTGTGACTGTTTTCGAAGGGGGAATTTTTAGCATAAATTTGTAGCCTGACTGGTCGCTTATGGGCTGATCGATTGATTGTTGTCTCTGAATCTATTTATGTACATGTGTTTGTATATGCGTGTGTATGTGTAGGTGTGTGTGTGTGTGAGGAAATGTTTAGGCTTTCGCTGTGACTTTGGTCTGAGTTGCGTCGAAGTGTATTGGATTTTCGAGTACATTTTCAGGCGACCACATTTGAATTTCTAATTTAATTAACTTGCCACCAAGAACAACAAGCAATGGCGCAACAACAACAACAACAAAAATGACACACACTATACACCACCATGGATGAAAATATTCAACTGGTGCGTTGTCTATCGGCACTGAATATGCGCAGTTAAAGCTACAAAAAAATAATAACAAAAACAACAACAAAATCATTGCTACAGCAGCAGCAACAACAACGTTCACTATGTATGACTCTATCAAGCAGCAGCAACAATCGGTGACACGCTCTCGCTTTCGATCTCTTCTGCCGCATCGAATTTGCGGTCTTTGCGGTTGGTTGTGTTGAAGGTTGTGTCCGTTGCGTTGCCGGCTGCTCGCTATTTGGTGCACAATTCGGTACAAATTCAATGCTCACAATTTAATTGGCCGCGTCACTCGAATATTTCATGTGTTGCCTTTCATTCAATTAAGACTTCATCTACCACAGCGAACGCTTAACGTTAATTGGGCGCCGGCAGCCGAATTCATTTGCTTCAACAATTAGCGATTCTCCTCTCTTCCTCGCTCTCACTATATCCACCTCTCTTTTTTTCTCGCGATAACGTTTGCACATCTATTTGTCAAAAATTCCCAATTACATTGAATTCCCATTAGGGAATTTCAACCTTCAATGCGTCTTGATTTTGTGTCTTATCGCTCGGTTGCGCTGCTTGCGCTCTGTTTGTCAGTCTGTCTGCGTCGATTCGGTGTTCAACGGAAATTGTTGGCGTGGAATTCATAATTACGCATTAATGCGACATTGCATTGACATGTGCCGTCAATTGGCTGTCAATTGTTTGCATTTTAATAGAATTCGATTAGGCGGTGATTGGTTATTGGGTGTGAAAATTTAATGCCGAACATGTTGAATGTGTTGGAATTGTTGTTGCTGTTGTTGTTGTTGCAGATATTGATGGTGGTAATGGAGTGCATATGTTATGCTAATGTGTGGTTGATAAGCTCTGCGCGTTGTTGTTGGTTTTGCTGAATCGGCGGCGGTCAGTGTGATTTATGTTGCTGTCATCAAAAATTTTCATTATAAATCAAATTTGAGTTGGCACTGCTTCACAAATTTGGCCACAACACATAAATTTGTTAGTAGTTTATAGTAATTTAATTATGCATACAAAATTGATGAGTTCTACATTTGATTTCTAATATTAAATCATAGGCAGGTAGGTGTGGCTGCCATAAGGTGAAGTCCACTTAGGCCATGACCAGACCATTGGACCAGTTTGAGCTTCTAACGAATCATAGTAAACTGTGAATAGTTTTACCGGCTATATCTCCTAGACTGCTGAAGAAGTTGTACAGATAATTTATCCATCTTCTGGATAAAGCAACGCAAGTGCCTAGAAGGTAAAATGAATTTTCCTACTCTTCCTTGTCCATACAACTATGACATACGTGGGTGGTCCGATAAGTACTTAGCCTACAAAAGAAAAACGAAAATTTTGGAAAAGTGGCGATTTATTTCTCAACGTAGTCTCCTTTCAACTCGATAAACTTGACCCAGCGATGCTCCAACTTCTTTAAACCGTCTGAAAAATAAGTTTTCTGGAGGCCTCCGTGGCGGCGATACCCTCCTCATTCGACTCAACTTTCTGCCCGGCGAGTGACTTTTTCAAGTTTGGAAACAAAAAGAAGTCACACGGGGCCAAATCTGGAGAATATGGTGGATGGGGCAGCTGTTCATAGCCTAATACGACCAATTTGGCGAATCAGGGACCGATATTGCTCTTTTTCAATTCTTCTAAAATCCGCGGACATGTTCGTTTCCACACGCGGTCAAAACAAAATTACAAATCCAATATGGCTGAAATTTTGAAAGTAGCTGTCTACGAGGATGTACTACAAGATAGTAAATTTCTCTTACGATAGTGGCACCATCGGGCGGTGGGGCTAAGTATTTATCGGACTGCCCACGTATAGATAGCATTTTAATTTAATTTTATTGGGCATTCGATCCAACCTATCTAAATACAATGCAGTCTATCAGACCCTTGACCCTTCAAATACTCAGTTCACTTTTTGGTTCTGGTCCACAAAAGTCCTTTTCTGAACCCTTCATAGCTAAATCATTTACCAGTTCATTATGTCCCATGCTGACATCTATTCCTACCCACATCAGAGTTACTCAGTTACATTGGGTGCATCTACTGAGTCCTTCGATACATTCAAGAGTCACTTTAGAGCTTATCGCCGACCCCCGTCATTATTCAGCGCCTGATCTTATTCAACACCTGACTCTCAATGAGATGATCCAGCATCTCTGCTTGGCAAATCTATGCAAGACCTCACAGATGTAGAGTGCACCTAAGGGTTTATTTCCTTCTATAGATCCAAACTATTCTTGTTTCTTAGGCTCATATTTACTTGGTTTCTCTGATGGGTGAAATTTGTTCAATGAATAACAGAAACAAAATGATTATCATCAGGGAAAGGATTTTGAGGACCGAAAAACCTATAAAAAAGGCAAAATAAAATAACAAAAAAGGCACGTTAAGGCACTAAAAACTTCCAAAAAGGCACTAAAAACTGCATAAAAACGCAAAATATGGTATTAAAAACTGTTAAAAAGGCAAAAACAGGCATTTAAAAATAAGAAAAAAATACTAGAAAATCTAAAAAAAATAGGGGAGACGGTATGTATTTTTTAATAATTTTATTTCATCTAACGTATGCAACAGACAATATTTATACCTCGTTTTTTGTAAAAGAAAAGGAACATCAAGGTTTTCAAAGATAGTTTCAAACCTAAAATTAAGATATTTTAATTGAAATGTAGGAAAGGCACATATTTTAAATTCATATTTTAACTTCTCATATAAAAGCCGTACTTGTATCACATTTGGCATGTTTTCTCTTTAAATTTGCCACTGCACAACAAAAAATAAAGGCTTAGGAATGATCAAATCAATGTAAAAGCATCGATAAGTTAACGAAATTGCAATGTTGGCACATAATTTTTTTTTTAGTTTCAAGGTATTTTTGCGAAACAAAAGGGGGAAAATATTAAAAACGAAAGAAAAATTAAAAGGCGCTCCACAAATCTTGAAAAAGGCATTTTGCGGCATTTATAGGTAAAATAGGCACTAAAAAAAGGCATTTATAGGTGAAAAAGGCAAACTGCATTTTTAAGGCAAAAAAACGAAAAATAAAAGTGGTATATTTCTAATCAGGAGGACCTAATTCATGCTCATTTTCAATCAGAAAATGCTCTATTTAGCAGCAAACAAAAAAGTCAATTTCCACAAAATCCCTTCCCTGGTTACCATTCAAGTATTAGTGAGTTAGCGAGTCGAATGCCGAATTACATAACATCAGATATCAGATCAATGTGTGCTTTATCACTTTCAAACTCTCCCCTTTTCGCTCTGCATTCAATTTTTTTTTTGCAAATTTTTTCGCTGCATCTTTAAGTGCTTTTGCATTTGCGGCGAGTGCCAACAAAGCAATTAAAGTTAATGACTTTAGCAGCAACATCGACAGTTTCCCCACGTTCCCTCTCACTTTTACAATTTGCACAAATTGCCCACAACAACAACAAAAAAAACAAAAAATATATATAAAACACTCTTCGTCTAACCCCAAGTTTTCGCCAAACGAGTTTCTTCAATGAACAGGCAATGCATTTTCTTTTTCTTTCGAACCACTTAATTATTCGCCCCCTCAAACAACAACAACAACAACAACAACTGCAATAATAACAACAACAACAACAACAACATGCTGCACTTGAGTCCGCCCGCCATATAAACGATAAAGCAGATTAGTGCCGCGTAATGAAGTCCCCAAATGGCGATGTGGTGTTTGGCTCTGTTGTTGCTGTTGTATTGGTGGCTGTTGGCGACTGGTTCTCCCACTACACATTCAATTTTATGCGCTTTCACGCGATCGCTTAACGTTTTGGGTCATCATCAATTTAACGCCCACTAATAATAAACTCACTCAATGGTCATTGTTGTTGTTTTTGTTTGCGTTATTATTGCTGGTGTTATTGTTAGGGAGATATGATGGCTGTTGGCGCGGCTCGAGTTACGGCGTGCAGCCACAGAGCAGCTGCTGGTGGTCTTATAATCGCAAAAACCAACAAGAACAACAACAACAACGATAAGAACAACCGCATACATTGCAGCGGTCAGAGTAAACAACAACAACACCATGAAACTTCATGCCTTTGCGTTTTGTATTGCGTGCTGTATCGTATATCTACAATGCTGTTGTTGTTGTTGTTAGAAGCTTTTGTTTACTTCTTATTCAATTTTTATTTATTTTCTCAATTTTTATTTTTGCTTGAATTTCTTTGGAGTTTTATCTTCCTTCTTTTTGTTTCATTTTTTTTTCATTTAACTTTTTCATTTTTTCGCGCTTGTTGTTGTTATTGTCTGTGTTTACTTAACACGCCAGCAGTTTCAAGTCGGAATTTGTAGCATTGAAATAAAAGCAGCGAATGAGTAGAATGAAATTTAAGAAAACAATAAAACAGAAGAAATCGAACTCATTGCCGCAACTTCAAAGCGCGAGTGCAGCAGCACAAAGTTGTTAATAGATACATTTGTGGTACATAGATACATCTGGCAGCGGTGCAATACAAGTGTTGTTGCAGCTAACAAGAAGAAGAATTCATAAGAATTGATAGAGCACGTAAGAATGGAGTGCGAAAAGACGTAAACCAACAACAATAAAACAAATACGAACTTTTTACATGTTGCAAGTTCAAATAGACATGTTTCATGCTTGTTGTTTTTGTTTATGAAATTATGACACCAATACGTGTCTGAAGTCTAAAGTTTGAAATTTCTTGGCTTGTCGAACATTTTTCGGTAGGGTGTAAAAAATAAGAACAAGAAAAGTTAAGCCGAAGAAAAGAGTTATAAGTCAGTTGAAGTTACGAGCATTGAATAAAAAATTCATAATATTTAATAAAACACATTTAATAAAATTTATCTGATTTGATCTCATTTGAAGATTAGTTTTATTTTTTTATAATTTATTTATTTTTTTATTGAAAACCCCCCTTTACTTATTTTATGAATTTATCTAATTTTAATTTATGTTTCTTCACATAAACTTCTAACAAATTTTTGAACTCATCTGATGTTGGTTTTCGTGTCGAATTATTTCTTGTTTGAAGCACATTCAGCAAGTTTTAAGTCAAAAATCCCATTAAATCATGTTTCTTCATATGAACTCTTAACCCATCGTTGACCCCGTCAGATTGTGTTGTTCAAAAAAATAAAAAACATGTTTGAAATTATTTCTCATTTGAAATATTTCACCGTATTTGAAATAAAAAATCAATCATGTTTCTTCATATTAACTTTTAACCCTTGGTTTACCCGTCAGATTATCAAATGATTTCTCATTAGAAACGCTTTCACCATATTTGAGGTCAGAAAATCCCATTAAATCATGTTTTTCCATATTAACTTTTAACCTTTAGTTTCTCTTTTTAGATTTCGATTTTCGAAAAAAAAAATTAATGACACATATCGATATAACATTTCTCATTTTAAACACCATCATATTTGAGGTCAGAAAACCATATTAAATCTGGTTTCTTCATACTAACTCTTAACCCTTGATTTACCCCATTCGATTTTGATTTTAAAAAACTTAAAAGACATGTGTCTAATTATTTTAAATTTCAAGTGGTTCCACCAAGTTTGAAATCAATAGGTCCATCGGATCAAGTTTTTCTTCCAATATACAAACCTTAACCCATTGTTGATGCCATTAAGTTTTAATTTCCGATAAAATTTTGTGTTGAATTATATTTAATTTATAAAATTTTCAACAAGTTTAAAATCAATAGGCCCTTTAAATCAAGTTTCTTCGTAGAACACCTTAACCCATGTTTGGCCCCGAGTTTCAAAAAATCGCATCCAAGCGGAGTTTAATTTTTCAAAATATATCTACTAGTGTCCGACCTATGGTAGATTTTCGACCGAAGCCGAAGCAGATTATTCGGCTTTGTACTACTAAAAAATTCGACTAGGGATTCCGAAAATAAAAAACTATATCTATAACCTTCTGATCCAAAAATACCCCGAATTTCCAATTCAAATAAGCCGCGCTTGAAATATTTTCAACATCTTTTTTCCTGAGTTGGTGCCTCTGGTTCTCAAATATGTGTTTAAGCGCCATCTGTCGGGAGATTTTGCCTGATAGCTTTGTAAAAAAGTCAGAAGGAGCTAAGATATCCCAAAATCAACCAATGAAAAGTTTTTTCTAGATTGCAAGAAGCGTTGCAGTGTAGTTAACTTTAAATGGAATAAAATTAATATCGATAAACAACTGAAACGTTTTCGGTTTACTGAAGTATTCCCTATGGTTTTTTGATCAGAAAGTACTGCAAATTGAACATTAAATTTCAACGGAAAATATTGAAATTGTTCGCCTGGAATTTGAATTAAAGCCAAAACGAGAGATATTCATACGTAATGCAGGCAACTCTGGTTTGAAATAAATACACAAACATTAATTGCACTCGACCGCATTAATTAGGCCTATCGGCCGCTGCGGGCCAACGTTGCAACGTTGTGAATGCAACAAAGCCAAAAAAACCAAAAAAACACCAACAATAAGAGCGGCAAACGGAAGTATAACAGTCACTATCAGTTGTTGTTGTTTTTGAAATACTTTGCAAAATATTTAAATTTAATAATTATGCAGTTTTGCTCGCGCCAGCACCTGCCGTGGTAAGTTGGCATACAAATGTGAGCTGAAGTGAGTTGAATTGCTGCGATCTGAGGCACAAAGAGGTGAACTGGTGTCTGAGGTGTGTGGAACTGCATCCACTTATTCCATCAGCGCGTCTATCAATACAGAAAATGAGGTTAGTTACCAGTTGTGGTGGGCGTTGCGACGAGCATGAAACGTTGCATTCAATGCGAACGTGGTTAACGTAGTTTTAATGAAGTTGTAAAAAGGTTTTCAATTTGTTTGCAGAAGTTAGAATAATAAATATTTATGTAATTTACTGAAATGAAATATAAGTAATTTTGTTAATGTTGGTTCAGGTCAGCGGGCGCTTCGAGTCATTTAAAGTGATTAAAAGTCTTAGTAAAAAGTGTGTAGAAGAAATCTTGGAAGGGTTGGTAAGAATTTTCTGAACGATCTCAGTTGGATCAGTGGATAGATCAAAGGATGGGCCAGCCTGAAAGCCTGAACATGTTGCCTTATAATCTTCGAGACATTCTCAGTTGGATCAAAGGAAAGATCAAAGATAGCATCAGAAGTAAAGTGTTGTCTAATCATTTTCATAACTTTGGATCAGTTGGATCAAAGGTTGGACAAGTCTGAAAATTTGAAAGTGTTGGCTAATCATCTTTGGAACACTCTCAGTTGGATCATTGGATATATCACAGATGGTATCAGCCTGAAAGCCTGAAAGGGTTGACTAATAATCCTCGAAAAATTCTCAGCTGGATCAATGGATAGATTAAATGTTGCATTAGCCAGAAAGTGTTGGCTTATCATCTTCTTAACATTCTCAATTGGATCAATGGTTCTTTCAAAGGATGGATCAGCCAAAAGTGTTGCCTTATAATCTTCGGAACACTCTCAGTCGGATCAATGGATAAATCAAAGGTTTCATGAGCCTGAGAGCTGGAAAGTGTTGGCTATGAATCTTTGGAATACTATCAATGGGATCAATGGGTAAATCAAAGTTTTCATTAGCCTGAAAGTGTTGACTTATAATCCTCAAAACACTCTCAGTTGGATCAATGGTTATTTCAAAGGTTGGACCAGCCTAAAAGTGTTGGTAATATTCCTCAAAACACTCTCAGTTGGATAAATGGATAGATCAAAGGTTGGACCAGCCTGTCAGTGTTGGCTAATCATCTTTGAAACACTCTCAGTTAGACCAATGGATAGACCAAAGGATGCACCAGCCTAAAAGTGCTGGTTAATAATCCTCAAAGCATTCTCAGTTGGATCAATGCAAAGATTAAAGGTTGGACCAGCCTGAAAGCCTGACAGTGTTAGTTAATAATCTTCGGAACACTCTCAGCTGAACCAATCAAAGGTTTCATAAGCCTGAAAGTGTTGACTAATAATCCTCAAAATACTCTCAGTTAGATGAATGGATATTTCAAAGGATGAACCATCCTGAAAGTGTTGGGTTATAATCTTCAAAACACTCTCAGTTGGATCAATGGGTAGATCAAAGATGGCATCAGCCTGATAGCTGGAAAGTGTTGGCTAATCATCTTTGAAACACTCTCAGTTGAATCAATGGATAGATCAAAGCTTGCACCAGCCTAAAAGTGTTGGGTAATCATCGTCATCATCTAATTTACGGCGATTCAGGCTGGCAGTTTAAAATACTTATGCCATGTAGATTACTCTCTCTGTTCTTCTATTCTATGGCTCTTTCCTCTTTTTCTTCCTATCTTTTTTCCCTTCTAAATTTCTTTTTCTTTTCTTTTTTATTTTGTAAGCTTCAATTGTGTATCTTAATATTAGTCTTTGTAAAGCACTATAAAAGATGAAATCTTAATTGTGCAATGATTGTTTAAATGAATAAATGAAAATAAATTAAACCCATTCTGAGTCGGATCAATGCAAAGATCAAAGATTGGACCAGCCTGAAAGCCTGACACTGTTGGCTAAATAATCCTCGGAACACTCTCAGTTGGATCAATGGGTAGATCAAAGGTTTATTTACTTATAATTCTCAAAATACTCTAAGTCGGATCAATGGATCTTTCAGAGGATGAACCAGCCTCTCAGTTGGATCAACGGATCTTTCAAAGAATGAACCAGCCTCTCAGTTGGACCAGTGTTGGCTAAAAATCTTTGAAATACTCTCAGTTGAATCGATGGAAAGATCAATGTTGAACCAATGGATCATAAATCATCGTCTCGTTACATTCAATTAGTTTGTTTTTAAGTAAAAGTCTTTTCGAAGTACTATATATATAAGAGAGGTTGTACTCTTAGCACAGTAAAATAAAAAATCGTAAAGTATTTCCCTTTTGGTTTGAGAGGTTGTTAAGCCCTTAAAACATAGTAGTCCGGTCCGTAGTAAATATACTTAAACGTAGTATATTTAGCATTAAAAACATTCCCTAAACTAGAGAAGCTTCTGTCAAACTCAGAGTCCGGAGACTGATCCGAAGTCCCTTATATCACTAATGAAATAAGCTATCTGGCAACCATGAGTCCTAACCGTAGATAGCCAGAAGGCAATGAAACGATTATTTAGCTGGAAAAGCAACTACTCTCAGTTTATCACACTTTGCATTATCAGCGAGGCCCTATATAGCAAAAGATGCCCTCTTGATCTACAGGAATCACTGGATCACTGGACACTGGATCCAAAATGAAGGGAATCACAATGGATGCAACAAACTTCTATAACCTAACCTAATCATCCAACAACCTTCTGTAACTTAACCTACAACCAGTAAGAAACGCAGAAACTTTTCCTAAGCGTCGAATGCAGAACATATGAAAATGTAAAGAAAATCAAGTCAAGAAAGCTGAGCAATATTGAGGTCCGAGAACGGTTTCCAGTTTCAATATTGCAATTGCAATAATGTGACAGATTATAATCTGATAACGCACTGAGTTCGCGGTGCGAGCTCCCTCTAGGTGCCTTCTCCCTTAAGTTATCAAGCCTCTCCCTTGTAGCCTCTTTCATGGCTTGTCAAGGTGATACGTTATACTACGCCATGTTGCTTTTCTCATAGCTTCAGAGCACTTTACAATTACAACATTTCGCATAGCTTCCCGTAAGATGCTTTAATAGGCAAAGTAGCGCAGCACATTGCCACATATGCTGACATATGTGTGCCGCATGCAAAAATGGAATATTTCTGCTGGCGTTCGGCACACTTCACTTCCACCTCCACGCTTGCCGTTCGTTCATTTCCCCCCCTTTCGCTCGCGGCTTATCACTAATTTCAGCAAAATATGCAAAGGAAACCCAATGGAGGGGAAAAGTGGTGTGTAGCACAAAAGACTCGCCAAGTCGCTGCTACTTCAGTCTTCGGAGCCTTCTGCCAGCTGTGCTGTAGTCGATGCTGCTTCGCCACTTAAAAGAGTACCCATGCCTACCAGGCAAACAGCCAACTGTACGCATGTGTGCGTGTTTTGGTATGTGTGTGTGTGTGCGTTTACGGTGCGGAAAAGTGCCAGCATGCTGTACGTGCTGCAACATATTGGCCGCAACCGGCAGCACTCGGCGTGGCAGCAGCACTTGCAGCAAAATGCAGGCAACAAACGGTGACAACAACAACAACATGAACAACAACATCGGCTGCTGTTGCAGCATCTGCATAATCATCAGTTTTACCTTTAGCTGGCAATTGCCAGTGCATTGTTTTGTTGTTGTTGTTGTTGCTGCTGCTGCCAACGGTCTCGTTATTATTGTTGCCACTTGTGCCATTGTGATGTTGTTATTGTTGCACCAGACATTGTCGATCTGTGCGCAAACTTGAGGCAAACTTCGTTTTTTTTTTAGTTTTTTTCTTTGCTTCCGGTTCCCGTTTTGGAGCCAGCGCGTTGTACCGTTCGTTGTGCCGTTGCAAACCTGAAGGCTGCTGGCATTCGTTCATCTTCTCCTCAACAGCAGCTTCCAAAAAAAAATTACGCTTAAAATAATTTTTCATCCTTTGATTGTTGTCTGGTATGGATGAAGCAACACACACACACACACACACGGAAAATACAAACTAACACACACACCCATACATAAATATGGCTGACGTGCGTGGGTCAGGGCGAGGTTTTTCTGTTCCGCATTAAATATTGCTGTCAGTGCTGCATTCGGTGCACCCCTCTCTCTCTCTCTCTCGCTGCATTTGTGGGCTCAACAAATGCTGCTGGCAGTCGTTGCCTGCTGGTTGCGGTTCAGGTTGCGGTTGCTGGCATTTTACACGCTCCTCTGCATTTGTATATTAAATACTTGTGTGCCCCTTTTCTTCACCATCTCGCCCTCCCCCTCTCTCAATCTCTCTCTTTGTGTGCATGCAGTTGAGTTCATGTGTGTGCGTGTGTGTTTGACTGTATGCTGCACATATTTGTGCCCGGATTCAGCATTCCAGTTCGCATATGTCGGCGTGTAATTTCTTATAGTTGAGCGCTTTTGTTCTCCCCTCCCCCTCCGCACTTTGCTAAAGGGACCTGCTCCTCGTTTTTATTGCAACTTGTATGCATATTGGCCCTTTAGCTGCCACTTTGCCTTAATCTCCGGTGTGTGTTGGCATGTTTGGTTTGTGTGCTGAAAGTATTTCCAAAAAAATTCTGCTAAATTGAATTTGAAATATTTTCACTCTCAACGTCCAACGCTCTGCCAACAACCTGCAACGATTTTATGCTGGCTACAAATGCAAAAATACCTATCAAGTATGCGTTGTTGCAAACTCTTTTTTTTTCAAGATTTTCAACATTTCATGGCATCATAACTGGCAACAAGTTGGTCGAAATTTTAAAGTTGCTCTCAAGAATTTTGCAGCTTGTTGGGTGAAATGAAGCACTGCACTTTTAGCACAGCAACGAAGGCATTTGTTGTTTTTTTATTGTTGTTGTTTCAATGCTGATGAAAGCTAACCTGAGTAGTTGTGGATACTTGAAGTTGTGTCTGAAAATTTTGGGTTTGTTAATTTTTGGTATCAAGTTCTTAAAACGTGAGTAATGGATATTTTACAGTATTGGGGAAAATTTCACAATATGCAGAAATTTGTTACGAAAGCATTTTTATAAAAAATAATCGATTCAAAAGTTAAGAAGTTTTATATTTTAGATTCCAGAAAAAATGTTTTTTAGCTGTTTATAAAAAGCAAACGCAATATTTAACTTTAGGTTACACTGGTTGGGCCTAAGGCCTCGCACAGACTCTGTTCAAATCAATAGCGTTACCAGATGGAAGTCCTTAACGTTAAGAACAACCAGAACGATCTATAAATATACGAGCCGTTGTAGACAACCTTAGTAGGTCGCTGGCCTCACTGTAACACGGACACGAAAAGTGAAGTGAAATTCAAGTGACTAGTAAATCAGTAAAGTGAGAATGAAGTGACTGTGGAAACTTTCAAATAAAGTATCTACTAGTAGTGAGCTGTGTTAAAGAATTACAGTTTGTTTTATTGTACCACAATCCAGCGATACGAACTACGCCTGCATTGGCCCGCAGAACTTGTCTAACAAAAGCATAGATCTACAATATATTGAAAGCCGAACCGATGATTCTAAGCGGTCATAACTTTCGTAGACAATAAGAGAGAAGTAGTGAAGTAAGTAGAGAATTCTCCCAATTCGCTGGAATTCTCTACTATATGATCAGATATTGTTCGGAAATGTGGTACTTTGCAATACGTCATGCAACATTACAAAACCGTGATCGACTGAGGTCACGGACACTATGCTGTCTACAAGTGAGACTAATAACTCCACTCGTTCGAAAGAGTCATAACTGTGAAGATGAAGAGAAAACAGAGAAGAAAGAACACTTTGTATGCTATTACACATTTCTCTAATGTGTACGCTAATTCAGTACACAAGTTTCAAAGTTTAGACGAGTAAAAGTCCAGCTATCAGCTTTGCCTGACTAAGGCCAAGCCCAAGGTGCCGATTAGATCCTCCAATCTATTTTTGCTCAGCTGAAAAAAGCAGCTCAACAACTCACGAATCCATCCATAATGATGTCATCATCATTAAGACTTGTGACAATATTTGGAGCAGAAATTTGCAAAATTCAACATCCACGCCAAAAACTATCTACAAATCTTACGAATATAAAGTTTTCTTTATATTCAATCTGGTGCTCTCTATCCTTTTTCTATTGTTGTTGTTGTAATTGGCTATCAAGTCAATTGCGATCGGCGAAACTTCACTATTTCCCGAAGTTTCATCAGAAGGACCTGTTGAAGGCGATTCGAGTGTTTTGTACTTTTGAAATTCCCTGCAGAAGCTATTGAACTGCAGGCAAAATAGGAACCAGTGAAGTTTCACTAATCACCACTGACCTTAAAACCCATTACAGTACCAGCAGATGAGGTTTCTTGTTGCTTTATTATTTGACTTTGTTCTTTTTTTATTTATTTTGAACCGCTGGTTCATGAACCGATTCAAACTCACTCTTGTTCATA